>CM034146.1:286818998-287265120 GCA_019776745.2 Taxus chinensis
CGGTGTAGTTCTTACCTTTCCATGGTATAAATTTGATCAAAGAGTCACACTCCAAGCTCCTTCAAGCTCAATCCAACTCCAACAAGCTCAAGACTTCAACAAGCATTCCCAAAATTCTCTAACTCCAAAAATACAAGAGCACAAATGAAAAGAAGTAACCTCCAAACAAAAAAATAAACTTGCATATATAGAAAAAGGGAAGAGGAGGGTGAGGTGGCTCCATGTAGGATGCCACATCACTTATCCTCAATTCCACATCACAAGTCAAACATCAACCCCAATGCACAATAAATTGGTGGTTGAGAGGAATGAAAAAGCTCATACACACATAATCCAAACCCACACCCCCTAAGGACATAGTTTAAAACCCATGTAAGAAAAGTGCAATAAATGTACCTTTTTGTCTTACAAAACACTTAATGGGGTCTATTTCTGACCCCTCAATCCATAGGTAGGGTTGGTATAATAAATTAAGAGGTGTGGGACAAGCTTAGCTTGTCCCACAAGCCTCTAAAAATGGTCCTTAAGACCAAATCCGAAATTCCAAGGTAAGATAGAGTTTACAACACTCAAATTCACATACACTCAACTTAAACCACAAATTTAAAGGACCAACTACTCTAATAAATGACCCCCTTTTGTCACATCCACAATTTACTTAATAAACATGATTAATTCGCTTAATTAAAGCACATTAATCAACAAAGATATAAAAGAATTACATCACAAAAGAATTCACATACACCAAAATAAATAAAATTTAAGGGAACACATACAAAAAGCCCATGGTCACAATTGGAGGTTATCCCCCCATGGGAAACCCCCAGAAAAATGAACAAAACAACAACATTACATAATTTGCCATGGTGACCATCGTCGTATCCATCTAGTATTCTGTTGTGGTTGGTCTCCAATCCCCTTTTGATTGTTGTGATATAATTACCTACAAAATCACACAATACCTCCTTTGGCCTTGTGGTTGTATCAAAACATCAAAGATAAAATATATGCACATTAATCAATAAAATCCTCATATAATCAAATCATCATCTAAACTAACAATATTATCATTTGTCTAAAATTCCAACAACATCTCAATTCTATCTTTTTATCAATATCAACAAGATCACAAGCTTAGTTCAAATGCTAAATCGTAGTCAATATGAAGAGAATTTTGGAGGTTAGTACTATACATGCTAACAACACATCATCATCATAAATATAAATTTCTCTCTATGTCTCTAAGAATCCACGTAAATCATACTATAAAATCACAATCCATCCATAGTCAGAATATCTCTATCATCTAATCATTATGTTAAACAAAAATGATATAAAAATATTCATGTCTATACTCAACAATAATCGAATTAAAAAATAGAATAAGTTTCGAAAAGAAGTGGGAACTACAAAGTTGGATATCTGTTTATTACATCTGTGGAACTGTGTGACTGTCTCATGAGGAACCCACATCTACTGTATATTACCATCACTGCAACTATCCAAATATTGCTAAATTTACAACATACCTTGGGTTTTCAGTGTGGGTAATGATTCTGGATCTCAAATAAGATTCTTGTATTAATTTTCAAGGGATGTCATAGGCCTGAAAAGATGCATGTTGCACTAACATCTCCTACAACACGCCATCTCCCATCCAATTTCCCACCAATTCAGCACAATTCCACATAACATCATGTTTATTTTATTTTATTATTTTTTGTGGAGGCTTCACTCATTGTAACCATCTAATTACTACAAAGTTTTTAAATTTTAATGAGGGTTCCAGTGTGGTCGTTTCCTTAGATCCCAATTAAATTGTTTTCATTAATTATGCAAGGAAAAAGATAGGTCAGAACTTTTTTAGGACAAGGGCAAAGTTTGAAGCACCCGCTCAAGCTCACTAACCAGGCCTCTAACTAAAATTCACCTGTGTCACCAAAATAATGAGATGGTCATAGATTCAAGATCTCCTTGATATGGTCTACAGTTGTAGTCTGGCAACCCATAGGCCTCTCTGCATGCTCATCCCTAAGCCTAGGGCTACGAGACCTATCCCTATGTCCAGAAGTCTAGTCTCCTTGTCACCTCTGTAGTGACTCTACTCTTCTTGACTCCACACAGGATTTCTCTCCTCTATACTCCTCACTGTGTCGAGTAGATACATGAGCCTCAATGGATGGCTCCCTATCATGTCTGATTAACCGTCCTCCTACCGACCCTTTGCATAAAGTGACATTAATTTCCTAAAGCGTCTGTAAAATCTGGGGTAGGATGGCTGCTACAACATGATCTAGAGGTGGAAAATTTAGATCTATATGAAAGGACCCCCTCGTCTTGTCGTGCCTCTTGCACATACCCAAGTGAGAGTTAGTTCATTATCCTAGGTTTTATTCAGTTTTCCATGTTTACTAAAATATGTAAATTCCAAACAAAGTTATTTTCTAGATTTAAAAGTGTGATAGGTTTAATATTCAGGTCTCAAGCTTTCTAGTGTGCCCAAGGGTCCAAGCTTTTAACCCACGACTTTGATGCTAAGTGCAACGCCCACTAAAATGACCACTCAAGACCCTAGAACAACCTAGGTTTAGATAGAAAAATTATGGAATAATTTTTTTCTTTGAAAAGCATGTCTACTATAAGGCTTCAAGCAACACTTGACACAACAAGGATTCAAAGTCAATTATAATTTTCCAAATGAAAATTTTCTCGTTGTTATAACCATTAGATCCACATTACCAAATTAATAAGTATAATTTATCCAATTATAGTTACATTTCTCTTAGGAGTTAATAAGTAATTAAATTAACTTTATAGTTAAATATTCCTTAATTAATTTTAGAGGGTCAAAAGGGCCAAAGGAATTAAATACCTTGGGTATTTAAGTGCACCACGTCCAAGAAACAAACAAGGTTCCTATTTGAATGGGATAGGAGAACATTCCCTTATCCCCTAATGTTACCTTTAAAAGGGTCAACCCATGCTTTAGAAATAAACATTTAAGTTAATAAGGGGTAATTTACCATTTACCCACTCTCAGCATCATCTTACCACTTCAACCTATTTTTTCACATACTTAACACACTTATGGTTTCTTGTAAACAATTCCATTAGATAGGAAATTTCTTCCTCTTTCCAAAGATATAAAGAATTCCTCCTAACTCCTCATATTCCTTAAGTTACAGGATGGCGGGCCTGTGGAGGAAAATTTTCCCTAAAGGTGGGTCTGGGAAAGAAAATTTCCCCAAAAGCTGGCTAGCGGGCCCTGGGAAGAAAAATTTCCCTAAAGGTAGGGCAGTGGGCCTCGAGAATAAAATTTTCCCAAAGTGCAAGGGACATGTGGCACGTTGATAAGCCCATGCGGGAAGGTGGGTCATTGCAGGTAAATTGGATTCTAACTCTTTTTGTTTGAAAGGGAAAAAATGTTCAAAAACCCCTGCGCCTCCATCGATGCCGAGGGACGCCATGTGTCCTGCCCAAAACAACACAAGTGGGGGAGTGGATCGTCGGGGAAAACTTAGAATTATTTGATTTTGTGTTTAAAAAGTGTGAAGGCAAAAAGCAACCCGCGCCTCTGCCGACGTCAAGTGAAGCCACGTGTTAGTCCAATAGTGACCTGCGGGAAGGCGGGCCGGTGGGCAAACTTAGGGATTTTTTCCAACTTTTTCCTAAAGGTGATAAGGTCAAAAACCATCCGCACTTCCATCGATGTCTAAAGATGCCACGTGTCAGAACCACAGTGACAGGCGGAAAAGCGGACCGACGGGGAGACTTAAATTTTTTTTTCCCTATTCAAAAAGGAAAGTTTGAAGGTATGGGCCCGCGAAGGCATTTTTTCCAAAAGTGAAATGGTGGGGCCACAGAGGAATTTTTGATTTTTTTCTTTTTGCAAAAGGTGCCCTAAGCAATTTTCAGGCCCATGGGTCCGATTCACAAAATTTTCCCTCTTTTTTTTTAACCAAGCAAAGTAAAATATTCAAAAGGCCATAACTTTCGACTGGAAGCTCAGATTTGGGAAAATGAGGACTTTTTGGAAAGGGCTCGAACTCCTCCTTACATTAAAACCAACAAAATTCATTTTTGATAACTTAAGTGGGTGGATTTGACATAAATTTATTTCCTTCCATTAAAATGTGAATAAAACGTTTTGACTCCCAGAATCGGTCCAATCCGACATTCCTTCTTCCTCAACATATAAAAAAGACATGGAGAATCACACTTGGAAGGATTTAGAATGAATTTCAAGGTTTAAATGTTAAATTTTGAGTTCTCAATATGAATTTATTTTCTCCTTTTTCTGTAACTGCATTATTTTGTCCCTTGCCCAATTAATAAAGTTCTGCATAAATTTCTTAAACAATACAAACAATTTTAAGATTTGTTTTGTTCCTCCTTAACTTGTTTTAATGTTTTAACTTATCTTTCATCAATGCAGATTGTTCTGTATAATTCCTGATATTCATTTACAGGTTTACAGTATATCAAAAAATAGAAATCATACTTAAACTCAAATGGATCAAATATTCGTTATCATCCTCTAAGTATTTAAATTCATTCAAATCTGATTTACAAAATTTAACTTTACTTCAATCAATACATCAATGCCCAAAATGTAGTTCTACTTTAAAATCATGCATTTCGAATGAAATCGAGAAATATAATGTTTGGTCATACGTATTTCTTTCAATTTTCAAACAAAGATTTCACAATATATTTTCAAAAAGGAGGAGAGGCAATGCTCTCCACCCAAACAAGAATTCCAATGAAGAGGAGAAGCCGTCCTCCTCATTGGTCCCTGAGCCCTAACCACAAGGCAATAAGAAATGTATTTAAAGTCATGGCAACAAACAGGCTTCCACAACACAAAAACAATTTTCAAAAATAAAACAACGTCCAAACACATACTGCAGTTTGCAACCGCATGAAGAATACCAAACAATACTCAGGATTCATCATACACAAGCCAAAGAAGCAAGACCTATGGGGGAAGTTGCTTATACCTCCCAAATTGGGGAAATGGGTGTCCACCTTAAGATAAAACCACCAATATATATATAACGTCAGCAAAAATGACGTTCTAGGAACATGCTTCAACCCAACAATTAACCCGAAAATTGTGACTAATTTTTTTTTGTTTAAGTTATAGGAAGGTTGCAAGGGTGTTTGACCCTTAGTGTAGTGCCCACTTCCCTTCGGCACTTTTGATATTGATCATGATACTACTGACTATATTATGAACATTATTGTGACTTTTGATTTAGCATGATGTTAGATGTTAGAGCATGGACTATTATTGAATTTGATTCATATATGATGCATGTGGATTATTAGAGACATTTATATGGATATTGACATGATGTTGACATGGTTATATTTATGGATGTTGTTAGGACATGTGATATTTAGATATTTTGAGTAGACCGAGAAAATTGAATTAAAATTGATGATGATATAGTTGATTGTCTGGATGTTGTTGTGATATATATATATATATATATATATATTGATGATTTTGAAATTATATTTATATTCATTTAGATATTCTGATATGGCCACGAGGTTGAAGGATGTATTATGTTTTGTAGGTTAAAATATCAAAACAAACATGGAGGGGGGAGGGGGGTTGGAGACCAACCACATTGGAATTCTAGATGAATTCAACAAGGTCACCATGGAAACTTGTATTGTTCGTGTGCGTGTGTGTTTGATTGTTGTTAGGGATTCCCATGGGGGGATCACCTTTAAATGTGACCAAGGGTTATGTGTATTTATTTATTTGGTTCCTTTGTTTAGTATGTATGTGTTTTATAAGTGATGTGTTCCCCTTTTATTTAAATAAATTGTTGTAAAGTAATATGAGTAATCGTATTGGTAAAAATTAATTAATCAAATTGGGACATAAGAAAGTAATTATTGGAGTTGTTGGCTCTTGTATTAAATGTTGTGAGATAAGTGTAAGAAAGGTATAAGAGATGTGTAAGTTGATTTTGGAATATGGAACACTCCACCTTATTTGAAATTCGAATTTGTCCTTGGAGTTTGATTTTGGAGGCTTGTGGGACAAGTTAGACTTGTCCCACACCTCTTAAATCTATTACCAACCATACCTATGGTTGGAGGGTTAAATTTAGACCTTCTTTATGCATTTTTGTAAGTCAAGCTGAATGTTGTAATTGCAATTTTCTTACATGTTTTAATTTCAGTCCTTTGGGGTGTGGGTTTGATTTGACTGTGTAAGTAAAACTGTCATATTATTCACCCACCTATTCATTATGGATTGGAGAATGAAGTTGACTTATGAGTTGGAGTTGAGGATGTGTGATGTGGCATCCTAATTGGATCCACATCATCCTCTTCTCTTACCTCATCTATATATTTGAATTTCCTTGGCTTGTGTTTGGGTTGCTTCAGTTTTGCATACTTCATTTGGTGGCGAATTATTTTTCTGTTTTGAGCTCTTACTTTTGGAGAAGATTTGAGACTGGTGCATGCTTGTAGAATGTCGATCTTGGACAATGTTTTGCATTGGAAATATTTTTCTTTTGGAAACTTGGAACAAAAATCCATCATGGAGAGGTAGGAGCTTGACTTTGTTACTGTTTCTTCTTTTATGCATGCTTATGTAAATGTTTTTGTGTGTTTTGGTATGTTGTTGGGTGAATGAGTTCATTTCCTAAGTGTGTTGTAGGAGGAGACTATGGGTATATTCTTGTGGGCGGGCATAAGGATTATTTTGTGGAGGGAGTTTGGGATGGGTGTTCCACCTTGGAAAATAAATAGCTTTCATCTCTTACTTGTGATAGGAGGGCCATAAGGGGAGGAGGCACAAGAAAATGTGGGGGGGTGGTATAAGGGGTACTTGAGGGAGGCATAAGAGTATGTAGGGATTTTGAAATGAATTGTTGGCGGGTTTTAAGGTGGAAACCCATTTCCTATTGGGAGGTATAAGAAATTTTCCCCATAGATCTCACTCCTTTGACTTGCATGAGGAAGTCTGAGTGTTGTTTGTTGTCTTTTATCTGTGGTTACAAACTGCAGTTTTGTTTTGGATTGTGTTTTAAATGTGAAATTACATGTGTGTTGTGGAAGCCTATTGTTGTCATGAGTTGAAACACATTTCTTATTGCATTTTGGTTGGGGCTCGAGGGCCAATGAAGAAGGACATATTCTCCTCTTCATTGGATGTCTTGCTTGGGTCGAGAGCATTGCCTTTCTCCTTGTTCTGTTGTGATCAAATTGAAATAAAGAAAATGGAGGAAATTCATGTTGTTGTTCTGGAAATTGAGGAAGAAGACAGAGTTCTGACAGTCCCTTTTGAAACTTTTTTTGTAACCTTTCCCACTTTGAAGTGGATGATCTTGTATATTATTGTGTTGGAAAGACTACTCTATTTTAGCTATGAAAGTTGTAATTAATTATGTAAGAATATATCTTGTATTCAGTTCTGGGAATAGAAAAGAAATATATGCATTTGATATGTTGTATTTTGAAAATAAATGTGAAATAAGTTGTAAGAGATTCCTTTGAATTAATAGAAGTGTTTTTCCTTGTTCATATGATCTTATTTCCATTGGAAATCTATGTTTAATATACAGTAGGAAACCTTTGTTTGTAAAAGTGAAAAGGAAGAATGTATGAAGAAATATTGCACTGCTCTGTCTCATTTGAAATGTTTGATTTTGAAAAAAAAATAGAAGTTGCATTCTTATCTCTATCATTTGATTGAAGGAAGGAGAACTATTTAAAAACTAGCATGGAATAAATTCAATGTTTTTATTGCATGGCAAAAGAGATAGTTTAATCTATGTTCTTGAAATGTACAAACTTCATTTCTACTTCATTGTATACTTTGCAAATTCCTTTTTATCAAATGTCCAAAACAACATTGAAAATATATAAGAGAAAAATGAAATATTCAATTAGACTTAATGAGATACGAATGATCTCCAAACTAAACTAAAACACTAAAGAATTTTTTTAAAGAACCTTCCAAATCGAGCAAAGGCAAAATTGCAGGTATTTTGCGGTGTAAACATTGGTAATTTTTGAAATACAAATCAATTGAACAAATTGACCTTTTTTTTATGCCCCACATTCTTCCAAATGTAGATCTCCATGTCTGTTTGACATGTTGAAGGAGAAAGAATGAAAAATTTGAACAAAATTCATAAGTTAAAATGACCAGTTCACTTGTAAGTGACAACAAAATGTCTTCTAAAACTTTATCCAAATTAAATTTTTAAAGTTTTTGTGCAAAGAGGACGTCGAGAGCTTTTTAGAAAGTCTTCGTTTTCCAAAAACCAAGTTCCCAATCAAAAGTTATCGCCTTCTAAAGTTTTTACTTCATTTGGCTTCAAAAAATAATCTAACTGTCAAATTTAAAATGAATAAAATATTCCCTGGCAGACCCACGGGCTTAATTTTTCCATTTACACTTTTTTCCCTAAAAGCGCTAAAGGCATGAAGCCTCACGCCACTCTGCCAACCCGAAAACATTTTTTTTGGTCAAAATAACCTAAGATCGAAAAAGGAAAATTTGGTAACTTTTCCCCATGGCCCTGCCGCTCCGCCCTTCGCATGTGGAAAGCACTTCTTTGGGCGCGTGGGCCCATGGTTTCAACTTAGCCTTTTAGATCCTTTTGGTGAAATTTCCTAAATTACTCTGTCAGACCGCTTCCCCATAGCCAATGATTGGCTGACACATGGCATCACGAGGCAACGATGGAGGAGCAGTTGTTTTTCTAAAAAACTTAACTTTTAAAACCTTTTTGGAAAAATTTCCTGAATTTCTCCACTGCCCCATAGGCAATGATTAGATGACACGTGGCTTCATGAGGCTATGACGGAGGAGTGAAGGTTTTCCTAACTTTAATATTTTAAAACTTCTTTTGGCGACAATTCTAAAGTTTCTCTGTCGCCGACAACCAATGATTGGCTGACACGTGGTAGACTTAGGCTTCGGAGGAGGCGCGGAGTGTTTTAAAACTTTGAACCATTTTTATTTTTAAACCTAAATTTTTCTAAGTCACTCTGATGGCCTACCGACCCGTTGCCAATAAGATCCTGACATGTGGCGCCCTTGGCGCGGCGGAGGCGCGGATCGTTTTGATCCCTTATCACTTTTCGGCCAAAAAAAACACTTAATGTCTTAAATTTCTCTAGCGACCTGACTTCCCACTGGATCTAGGAAATGCTGATGTGTGTCCCCTTACAGGCTCACGGGAACATGGAGGAAAATTGTGTTTTTATCCCTAAAAAAGGAAAAGCGCTAAATTCTTCTCCACTCCGCCGGCCTGTGCTTGGGAAAAATTTTCTTCCCCGCTCCGTGATTCCTTCTCTGGGTGAAATTTCTCCCCGTAGCCTGTAGGCCACTCTTTGGAAAAATTTCCTCCCCAGGCCCGCAAGCCCGTTCTTGGGAAAATTTTCATCCCAAGGCCCACCGGCCCATAACTTGAAAAATATGAGGAGTTAGGAGGACTTCTTTATATCACTGGAAAGGTGGGGAGATTTCCTATCTAATGGGAATGTTTTCAAGAAGTTTTGAGTGCATTAAATGTGAGAAAAACAAATTTTAATCCTTTAAGTGAGTTCTGAGAGTGAGTAAGTGAGAATTTACCCTTTTAGTTTTTAATGTATAATCTAATCCTATGTTTTGACCTTGTAAATTAATACTGTAGGGAAATTTGAGCTAGGTATGGATTTATCATACTTAATATTTTTTAGTGTGGTTTTATAATGGAAATGTAAATTTTTGAGTTTAATTATCCTTGAATCCTTGTGAACACTTGAAAAAAAAATATTCCATAATTTTCTAACTAAACCTAGGTTGTTCATGGGTCTCAAGTGGGAGATTTTAGCGGGTGTTACACTTGGTATCAGAGCCATGGGTTCAAAGCTTGGACCCTTGGGCACACTAGAAAACTTGAGACATGAACTGTAAACCTAGCACACTTTTAAATCTAGAAAACAACCTTGTTTGAGAATTGAAAAAGAAATACCTATGAAGAAATATTACATTACTTTGTTCATTTGAACTACCAGAATTAAAATAATAATAAAATAATAAGTTGTTTGAATTGTTGTACTTTATTAACACAGTTTTGTCTAAACCCGGGTAACTAAGAATGTCAAATTAAATTGATTTTTGTGAACTTCTAGTGTAGTGGAACTTGGTTCTACCTTGAAAAGATGTTGTTTAAGGAGTCCTAACCCTTATTATAGTTGTATGATGTAATAAATTTGTTGAGACTCTCCCTTATTGGATTTTTTGGAATGATAAATTGTATGGTGTGACTCTTGTGGCCTAGTGTTGGAGGTTGTGTTCGGGAGCCTATCAGAGTCAATTAGGAGTTGTTAATCATCTAAATCTTCCCTCCTTCCTTTAGTGGTTAGATGAGTTAGTTTTGGTTGCCGCTTTAGTGACTCAATCCCCATAAGAGTAAATAGGATGTTATGTCTTGGTGTCACCTTTGATCCAACTTTATGTGAGCATCATTAGAGTGGATCTTGAGGCATAGCACCCCTCTTAGCTGCCATAAAGGGATGCGAAGTGAATGTGGTGTTAACGTTTTGTATTTTACATTCGTAAACTTGTGTCATTTTATCAAGGACCAACATCTTATTTTACGATTGGATTGAGTAGCTCCGAGGCTCTTTTAGTTATTTATATTTTTTTGAAAATTTTCAGACTTTGCAATGTAGCTACTTAGCCACTTTCCTTGATTGTTGATATTTCTTTGATTTTATTTTGATTAGTGACTCGGAGCTCATTATGTTGTTGGAAACTTAGCTAAACGTTATGTGGTTCCTTCTTGCATGACGATGAGCTGGTTCTATGTTTTTTGTATTGTGACAGTTCGTCGTATGGGGGTACACCCTGGGTGTCTTGAATGTCTTCTTAGGTGCTTAAAGTTATTCCTTGGTTTTGGATGCATGGAACCTTGAGTGTGTCTAGGATCTTAGAGTGACCTTTTCAGTACTTGACCTTGCTGGGAAGAGAGTTTGTTGTGTAGTATGGTCTAGTTAGTAGTCCAATGGCATTGGTGGTGATTCTCTTACACTCTGGTAAGAGCTTGATCCTCGTCAGAGTAGAGGTGTTTAATTTTGGGCTGATGAATTATGTTAGGATAGGATTGCTTTTGGCTGGATGTGGATGTTAGTGGAAAAGTTTTTTTCTGGTAGTGTATTTTCTTCGATGGCATGCTAAGTTTTATCAAGATTTCCTTATTTCATTATATAAAGTAGTGACTCGAGGATTGTATGCATCTTGGTAATTATGGTTAGAAATAATCCCATTCGAGTATTGTGTGTAAATTAAGTGTGTTTGTTTTCCCTCTTGACCTATAAATAAGTCTACCCTTTCCTTAACTTTTTAAGTTACTATGAATAACACTCTATGACCTATTAATTTTGAATTACATGGAGACACTTATGGATGCTTTGAGTCTTTTGGACCATACCACTGGTGATGTTAGTGTAATTAGACCTTGATGATTTAATCTCGGTGGTATTTTATAATGTGATTCTTCTTGTGAAACTATAACTCTTGGTCGTAAAGCACATGTTTAATAGATTAGCTGATTGACTGCTTGCATTTGATGTTTTTTAGTGGAATGTGGTGTCCATGGAGTAAATATTTTCATTGTCATCTTGTTGCTTGGTTGGAGGTACCTTGTGGAAATATGGGTGTAGATTTGAAAAATTTCCTTGTCTTATCATGTGAGTAAAATGATTTCACCAAAACAACAAACATTGTTAAACCCTAGTAGATCAGTAAAAGTAATTATGCTTCTTTAATGGGCCTTCCTTCTAACTTCTTTTGAAAACTTGTAGAAACCCACTAGGAATGTTTTATGATACTTGTAATTAGTGTAAAAATCTCGAAATATTGTTGTGATTCATGTTGGTTGATTTTTTCCTAGTTCTTACAAAATTAATAATGTGTTTACTATGTTGAATGCCTCTTATTCCTTAGAATTAAAAACGTGATATGTTGTTTTCCATAAAAGTAATAAGGTGATATGTTTGAATCTTTCTTCTAAAAAAAACAAAACTAAGTGATAAGATGATTCACCCAAACAACATAAAACTATAATTGACGAGATTTGGCCTTGAAGCTTAAAAAATAGACTAGAAAATAAAAAGAGAAAATGGTCCTTGCTTTAATTTTGGTAGATTAATAGAAGAAATAAAAAAAAACCATGTAGAAGAATATAAAGGAAAACTTTTCCTTCTGCCTTCCCTAGGAAGAAAATGAATACTTTTTCCGCATGTACAGAATGGCGAGATATCATGGCCACCTTAGTGGTGCTCCTTATAACGCAAACATGTGATATCATAATAAAAGGAAGATTTTAATTAAAGGAAAAATTTGTAAGGAATGTGCTTAGAAATAAAACTATATATATATATATATATATATTAAGTGAGTAAGATTTTGTTTTGAGTGCAATGTATGGTTAAACCTGTAGTTTTACCGCCTACCCAGGATTGTGAAAACACCTTGCTAATAGTGATGTGTTCTATTTTCTTAGTACCTTCTTGTTCATATATGTATGTGCCTTTCTTCGTGGGAGTTTTGGGTCATCATACCCTTATCGTCCCGTAGCTTGACAAGTGCGAGTTGTGGTATTTTTGGATTGAGACTTATCTCTTGTTTAAGAAGCAACCTCCTTGCATGTTGTCTTATCCTTGGAGACCTAAGTTATTGTAATTTTAAGACACATATGTTAAGGATATAAAATAACTTTGGGAAATCTTCTTTTCTTCATATTTTAATTGGTCACCATGTTATTGTTGCCCCTTTGCCGTCAGGATGGAAAGTGCAAGATGATGTTATTCACTTTTTTCACGATGCACCTTGGATTGTAGTTGGACCCCCTTATTACTTGTTTTTCTCCCTAGCTATCTTGAGTTCTCCTTGGTGTTTCTCATGCTCTCTTTATGGTTATTCCGAGCTTGAGCAGGAAATAAGATAAATAAATCCCATTGTGCTATAGTGTATGGTACTTCTTGTATTGATATGTTAATTGCTAGGGGAGATATGTATATCTTTATTTTGTTAAATGGTTGATGTATTTAGATTTGGTTGGTGTGGTGTGTTCGATTCTTAAAAAAAAGTGTAAACATCAGACTATAGAAAACCTTGTGGTCATGAATTTTCTTAGTATTACCATGAAAATTTTAATATACCCTCTCAAGTTGTATAAGTGCTTTCCATAAATAGTTTCCCTAATTGTAAATGTTTTGTTGATTTAGGTGTCCTTCCTTGTTGATTAACCTCATCTTGTGTGACCTCAAATGGTGGGACCTTGAGTAAACATGTATCTCATACAAAATTTTGGCCATGGTTTATTCTGCTAGGCTTGTCTATACAACAAACTATGAAAGCATAATTTAACTTAGTGGAAACCTTAATTTTTGTTACTGTAGTATGTTGTATTCCTTGGGAAATTATGTGGTATTTCTCAAACTCATGGAATTCTCCTTATTATTCCTCTACTTGGTGGTTACTCTTAAGAATCTTTTGAACTCTTCATGTTATATTGTTATGTGTTGTATCTTGGTTGATAGCGTAAAGTTACTCTCTAGATTTAAATGTTCGTAGCCTTGCATGTAGAAAGTTTAGAACTCATCCCTTACAATATCCCTTATTCTTGCTGAATTGCATTGGATCAAACTTGGGTTCTGTGGACCCACACTTGTCTGAAGCAAACAATCCCATAATGGGAGTGATCATTTTTCTGTTGCATTTGTTCCTATCTCTCTTTCTAGTGACTTCTAGGAGGAATTTGAGTCTAAGGGGAGGGGGATGTAGTGCCCACTTCCCTTCGACACTTTTGATATTGATCATGATACTGCTGACTATATTATGGACATTATTGTGACTTTTGATTTAACATGATGTTAGATGTTAGAGTATGGAATATTATTGAATTTGATTCATATATGATGCATGTGGATTATTAGAGACATTTATATGGATATTTACATGTTGTTGACATGGTTATATTTATGGATGTTGTTAGGAAATGTGATATTTGGATATTTTGCGTAGATTGATAAAATTGAATTAAAATTGATGATGATATAGTTGTTGATGAAATCATAACCAATATTGTTGATTGTTTGTATGTTGTTGTGATTCATATATATATATATATATATATATATATATATTGATGATTTTGAAATTATATTTATATTCATTTGGATGTTCTGATATGGCCACGAGGCTAAAGGAGGTATTGTGTTTTGTAGGTTAAAATATCACAACAAACATTGGGGGATTGGATACTAACCACATTGGAATTCTAGATGAATTCAACAAGGTCACCATGGTAACTTGTATTGTTCATGTGTGTGTGTGTGTGTGATTGTTGTTAGGGATTCCCATGAAGGGGATCACCTTTAAGTGACCAAGGGTTATGTTTATTTTTTTTGGTTCCTTTGTTTAGTATGTATGTGTTTTATAAGTGATGTGTTCCCTTTTTATTTAAATAAATTATGGTAAAGTAATATGAGTAATCATATTGGTAAAAACTAATTAAGAAAATTGGGACATAAGAAAGTAATTATTGGAGTTGTTGGATCTTGTATTAAATGTTGTGAGATAAGTGTAAGAAAGGTGTAAGAGATGTGTACGTTGATTTTAGAATATCGAACACTCCAGCTTCTTTGAAATTCGAATTTGTCCTTGGAGGCTGATTTCGGAGGCTTGTGGGATAAGTTAGACTTGTCCCACACCTCTTAAATTTATTTACCAGCCATACCTATTGTTGGAGGGTTAAATTTAGACCTTCTTTATGCATTTTTGTAAATCAAGTTGAATGTTGTAATTGTACTTTTCTTACATGTTTTAATTTTAGTCCTTTAGGGTGTGGGTTTGATTTGAGTGTGTAAGTAAAACTGTCATATTATTCACCCACCTATTTATTATGCATTGGAGAATGAAGTTGACTTATGATTTGGAGTTGAGGATGTGTGATGTGGCATCCTACTTGGATCCACATCATCCTCTTATCTTCCCTCTTCTATATATTTGAATTTCCTTGGCTTGTTTTTGGGTTGCTTCAATTTTGCATACTTCATTTGGGGTGAATTCTTTTTCTGTTTTGAGCTCTTGCTTTTGGAGAAGATTGGAGACTGTTGCATGCTTGTAGATTGTTGATCTTGGAATGTGTTTTACATTGGAAAGCTTGCTGTTTTGGAACCTTGGAACAAAACTCCATCATGGAGAGGTAGGATCTTGATTTTGTTACTGTTTCTTCTTTTATGTATGCTTATGTAAATGTTGCTATGTGTTTTGGTATGTTGTTGGGTGAATGGGTAGATTTCCTAAGTGTGGTGTAGGAGGAAACTATGGGGTTCTTCTTGGGGGGGGCGGGGACATAAGGATTATTTTGTGGAGGGAGTTTGGGATGGGTGTTCCACCTTAGAAAAGAAATAGCTTGCATCTCTTACTTGTGATAGGGGAGCCATAAGGGGAGGAGGCACAAGAAAATGTGTTGGGGGCATAAGGGATACTTTAGGGAGGCATAAGAGTATGTAGGGATTTTGCAATGAATTGTTGGCGGGTTTTAAGGTGGCACCCATTTCCCATTGGGAGGTATAAGAAGCTTTCCCCATAGATCTCACTCCTTTGGCTTGCATGAGGAAGCTTGAGTGTTGTTTGTTGTCTTTTATTTGTGGTTGCAAACTATAGTTTTGTTTTGGACTGTGTTTTAAATGTGACATTTCTTGTGTGTTGTGGAAGCCTATTGTTGCCATGAGTTGAAACACATTTCTTATTGCATTGTGGTTGGGGATCGGGGGCCAATGAAGAAGGATAGATTATCCTCTTTATTGAATGTCTTGGTTGGGTGGAGAGCGTTGCCTTTCCCCCTGTTCTTTTGTGATCAAATTAAAATAAAGAAAATGGACGAACTTCATGTTGTTCTAGAAATTGAGGAAGAAGACATAGTTCTGACAGTCCCTTGTGAAACTTATTTTGTAACCTTTCCCACTTTGAAGTGGATGATCTTGTATATTATTGTGTTGGAAAGACTACTCTGTTTTAGCTATGAAAGTTGTAATTGATTATGGAAGAATATATCTTGTATTCAGTTCTGTGAACAGAAAAGAAAGATATGCATTTGATATGTTGTATTTTGAAAATAAATGGGAAAGAATTTGTAAGAGATTCCTTTGAATTAATAGAAGTGTTTTGCCTTGTTCATATGATCTTATTTCCATTAGAAATATATGTTTAATATACAGTAGGAAACCTCTGTTTGTAAAAGTGAAAAGGAAGCACGTATGAAGAAATATTGCACTGCTCTGCCTCATTTGAAATGCTAATTTAAAAAAAATAGAAGTTGCATTCTTGTCTCTATCATTTGATTGAAGGAAGGAAAACTATTTAAAAAATAGCATGGAATAAATTTAATGTTTTTATTACATGGCAAAAGAGATAGTTTAATCTCTGTTCTTGAAATGTACAAAATTCATTTCTACTTCATTGTATACTTTGCAAATTCCTTTTTATCAAATGTCCAAAAAAACCCTGCAAATCTATAAGAGACAAATGACATATTCAATTGGACTTAATGAGATACAAATGATCTCCAAAATAAACTAAAACACTAAAGAAATCTTTTGAAAGAACCTTCCAAATTGAGTAAAGGCAAAATTATAGGTATTCTACTGTGTAAACATTGGTAATTTTTGAAATGCAAATCAATCGAACAAATCGACCTTTGTTTTCTGCCCCACATTCTTCCTTATGCAGATCTCCATGTCTGTTTGACATGTTGAAGGAGAAAGAATGAAAAATTTGAACAAAATTCATAAGTTAAAATGACCAGTTCACTTGTAAGTGAAAAAAAAATGTTTTCTTAATATTGACCCTTAAAACATTATCTGAATTAAATTTTTAAAGTTTCTGTGCAAAGAGGACATCAAGAGATTTCCAGAAAGTCCTCATTTTCCAAAAACTGAGTTCCCAATAAAAAGTTATGGCCTTCTAAAGTTTTTACTTCATTTGGCTTCAAAAAATATTCTAATTGTCAAATTTTAAATGAATAAAATATTCCCTAGTAGACCCACGGGCTTAATTTTTCCCTTTGTGCTTTTTTCCCAGAAAGTGCTAAAGGCATGAAGCCTCCCACCACTCTGCAAACCTGAAATTTTTTTTTTTTATCAAAATAACCTAAGTTTGAAAAAGGAAAATTTGGTAACTTTTCCCCGCAGCCCCGCCGCTCTGCCCTTCGCATGTGGAAAGCTTTTCCACGGGCGCATGGGCCCACGGTTTCAACTTAGCCTTTTAGATCCTTTTGGTGAAATTTCCTAAGTCTTTCCGCCGGCCCAGCTCCCTACAGCCAATGATTGGCTGACATGTGGCATCACGAGGCGACGACAGAGGAGTAGTTGTTTTTCTAAAAAAATTAACTTTTAAAACCTTTTTAGAAAAATTTCCTGAATTTCTCTGCCGCCTTGTAGCCAATGATCGGTTAACACATGGCTTCAAGAGGAGAAGGTGGAGAAGAGAATGTTTTCTTAACTTTAACATTTTAATACTTCTTTTGGCAAAAATTCTAAAGTTTCTCTGCCACCCCGCCGCCTGCAGCCAATGATTAGATGACACATGGTAGACTTAGGCGTCAACGGAGGCGCAGAGTGTTTTAAAACTTTGAACTCTTTTTCTTTTTAAACCTAAATTTTTCTAATTTGCTTTGACGGACCGCCAATCTGCAGCCAATAAGAGCTTGACATGTGGCACCCTTGGCGGAGGCAGAGGCATGGATCGTTTTGATCCCTTATTGCTTTTTGACAAAAAAAATTAATGTCTTAAATTTCTCTAGCGACCCGACTTCCTGCTAGAGCTCGGAAATGCTGATGCGTGTCCCCTTACGGAATCGCGAAGGAAAATTACATTTTTATCCCTAGAAAAGGAAAAAAGCTAAATTTTTCCCCACTCTGCTGACCCGCGCCTGGGAAAATTCTGCTTCCCTGCTCCATGATTCCTTCTCTGGGAGAAATTTCTCCCTGCGTCCCGCAAGACCACCCTTGGGAAAAATTTCCTCCCCAGGCCTTCAGGCCTGTTCTTGGGAAAATTTTCATCCTAAGGCCCGCCAGCCCATAACTTGAAAAATATGAGGAGTTAGGAGGACTTCTTTATATCCCTGGAAAGGTGGGGAGATTTACTATCTAATGGGAATTTTTAAGGAAGTTTTGAGTGCATTAAATGTGAGAAAAATAAAGTTTAATCCTTTAAGTGAGTTCTAGGAGTGAGTAAGTGAGAATTTACCCTTTTAATTTTTAATGTATAATCTAATCCTGTGTTTTGACCTTGTAAATTAATACCCTAGGGAAATTTGAGCTAGGTATGGATCTATCATACTTAATATTTTTTAGTGTGGTTCTTTATAATGGAAATGTAAATTGTTGAGTTTAATTATCCTTGAAACCTTGTGAACACTTAAAAAAATAAAATAATTCCATAATTTTATAACTAAACCCAGGTTGTTCATGGGTATCAAGTGGGAGATTTTAGAGGGTGTTACACTTGTTAGAGGGCGTTATAATTTAACTTTACTTCAATCAATACGCCAAGACCCAAAATGTAGTTCTACTTTCAAATCATGCATTTCGAATGAAACATAGAAATATAATATTTCTTCATACGTGTTTCTTTCAATTTTCAAATAGAGATTTCACAATATATTTTCAAAAAGGAGGAGAGGCAATGCTCTCCACCCAACCAAGAACTCCAATGAAAGGAGAATTCGTCCTCCTCATTGGCCTCCGAACCCCAACCACAAGGGAATAAGAAATATATTTCAACTCATGGCAACAAATAGGCTTCCACAACACAAAAATAGTTTTCACAAATAAAACACAATCCAAACCAGGGTTAATTTTAAGAAGACCCCTCTGAAAAATTACTTTTGAATCATCGACGAATCTCATAAAATGACTTTCGAATCATTGCAAATTTTTGAAAAAATGTTTCGTGGTGAAGGCGATTTTACAAAGCATTGGCCCTCGTTTTTTTGCTTTTTTGGCCAAGTAGGTTGGAAAGGGGTTAGATGGGTGGGTTGGATGGGTGAGTTAGATGGGTGGATTGGACATGTGGGTTGGATAGAATGGGTGGGTTTGATGGGTGAGTTAGATGGGTGGGTTGAACAGGTGGGTTGGTCGGGTTGGTTGCACGAGTGGGGTTTGGATGGTGGGTTGGACAGGGGGAGGTTGGATGGGTAGGTTGGATGGGTAGAGGTTGGATGGTGGGTTGGACGGGTGGGTAAGATGAGTGGGGGTTATATGGGAAGGGGATTGGATAGGTGTGTTGGATGAATGTGGGTTAGACGGGTGGATTGGACATGTGAAGGTTAGACGGGAAGTGGTTGGATAGGAAGGTGTTGGGTGGATAGTGATTAGACGGGTGGATTGGACCCTAATATAGGTTGGACGGGGTGGGGGTTGGACGGGAAGGGATAGACGGGAAATGGTTGCTTGGATCGATTGGATGAGTGAGACTTGGGTGGCTAAGGTTTGTACGGAGTGGGTTGGGCGTTGTTACCAACGTATTTAATGCTCATTAATGATACCCCTGGACTCTATA
Organism: Taxus chinensis; assembly: GCA_019776745.2. Classification (NCBI taxonomy): domain Eukaryota; kingdom Viridiplantae; phylum Streptophyta; class Pinopsida; order Cupressales; family Taxaceae; genus Taxus; species Taxus chinensis. Next base: position 286,838,599 of record CM034146.1, read on the forward strand.
AATAACGTTTCAAGGTTCATTTTTACACTTTTATCCGTAAATTTCTAGTGCTCTGAGCTCTCTAATTTTACACCCAAATTTCACTAGGTAAACACCTTATTTCAAAAATGGCTAGTACCACATCTTTTCCTACACCCAAATTTTAATACATAAAACCTCATGTGCCCATAGATTTTAGCTTTACTAAAACTAAAAGACGCTTTAAAGGATTGAAGCTGGAAAAATCAGAATTTTTTGGGCTTGTGAACATGCCCCAATTTGACACTGATACATATCCTTGATTACCTACTGGGACCTCTTAAATTGACAAAGATGGAAAATTTTCCATTCTTGTCATGCATCCGAAACGTTTTCAATTTACTTTTTCATTTTAAATTGATAAATGTTCGGCTAACATGTTTACCTTTCGAAAATAAGCCACAGGTACTATAAAGGTGTGTTCCTTATAGTCGAAGAATTCTTAAGGAATTTTTGGAGTCTCATTACAATGTACAGGTTGATGGTAAGTTTATTATTTTCAAATGCTTTTTTTTAACATTACTCAGCCACATAAAGGATCTAACATTTCCTTTCTGTATTTGCAGCTCCTCTTAATCGATCATCAAGAGGCCTTCTTTTACAAGGTATTACGAACAATTTCTTTCTTACAGTTGCTTCACTTTTTTAGGACAGGATTGTATTATAGGGCAGATGTGTATGGACATTCCCTATTGGACAGTTTAGTATTTATTATGGACATTAACAAGTCAACAATTTTATTGGTGCACTTATTTGTCCAGCTAAATAAAATCAGATATCTCCCATGCTCGCAAAGGCAATCAAACTGATAAATCAAGGATTGTATTTTCTTGTTGTAATTCTTATTCTTCCTTTCTATAATGCCAAGCATACTATAAATTGACACAACATACGATTCCTATTGCAATAAATGATAAGATGATTGGTCTTAGTCTCGAAGAACAACAGGTTTACATTGACTATTTACTTGTTACAAAGATTTCAATTTGAATATTTAAAATAAAATACTAATTGTATAATTATATTTTACAGAGAAAAACTATAACTGCAACATCTCATAAGGAGGAAATTTCTAGAGGTAAAGCCCCTCCAAAGGTCTCTACTGATTCTGACATGGATTCAACAGAATTTAACTAGTAAGACCTCACCAAAAGTGACCTAGGGGGTCGATATGCACAACATGTTTACCATCACATTTAACTACATGTATGAATAATGAACATATCTTTATATATAAATTACAAATTCAAACAATTACTATAGATTATGTATTCTAATATTTGTAATGATCTTTTCTACATGTATTGTATTCAGAAACTACTGAGATGGATGATGAAGATTAAACTCATTCTGTCTCTGGAGATCAAAATATCACAATTGTGTCTTTGTCTATGTGAGGTATATTGTATGGTAGTTTGATTCACATGTTTTATTTCCTTACAATTTTTTAGCATTTAAAACACCAACCATTATATTCTAACATTTGTTGTTTGCTCCATGTAGGTACATATGGTTTTACGATTTTCAGAATATGCATTTAGGCATCACCGATTCTTAGGTAACAGGTAAAAATAATTCAAACCTCACATGGATGACTTCAGGTAAAGAGAGTATTAGGTTGCATTGCATAAGTCATTTAAGGAAACATATTAAGGAATTTTATCAACTGAATTTCCTGAGCTATCACTAGGAGAATATTTTCAGTGTAAGAAACCACACAAATTTCACTAATAAGTTGATTGTGTCCTTGATGAGGAGTATGTAGGCATCAACAGTGAGAACTCCAACCTTAAAAATAACTGTTGTTTACACCCACGATGAGCTGAATAAATCTACTCTGTCTAAGGAATTGAAGGTGCATACAAAGCCCAATGATAGGGTCGTGAAAATCCTAATCCCCAAAGTGCATAATCCTCAAAGAAATTATAATAAAAGAAAATATGATTATTAATTATTTGTCATTATGAGCAAAGTCATAAATAAATACAATAATCATAGAATACTTACATATTATGTTTTGAAAGTCACCCTTGTCATTGGATTAATTGAAACTCTATGAGAAATAAAAAAATTATAGGAAAAGGGTAATTTAGGACATCACTAAGACAAAGTAATCATGCTCAAATACAACCTCATATGTAATCGCATGGCCTGGTTTTTGAGATCCTTGTTCCAACATGTGTAGAATTTTGTTTGCATAATCTATAAGCTCAGTTTGTTGAATCTCGAGAAGTATGCAAAACACCATATGTATTAGTAGACACTATTGTTTTGAAGAAGGCATTGAGTAAAATATGTAACATGAGAAACTAGTCTAGGAATAGGTGTAAAAAAAGATCTAGGCTATGAAGGAATGTTCATAACGATCTAGGCTATGAAGGAATGTTCATAACGATCTAAGTAATAATATGTGGAGCCACAATAGTATGACTACTAGGTTCATGCAACACGCTAATATTAATAGGTGGAAGCATGAGAGTATATGTAAGAATGGTATATTCCACACTTCATAAGATATAATGAACTTCTAATAGGAAACTTATGAGCATTCAATGGTTCATTTGTAATATATGCTTATGCAAATGTAGAATCTTTAGATATTTATTTATGTTACAATCAAAAGGTTCATTTGTAATATAAACTTCCTCAAATGTAGAATCATTAGCTAATTGATTCTTTTACAATCTTTTAAATAAGTAAAAATAGAGTGTCACACATTTCATATAATTTAGGAGAATTCAAAGTTTCATTTGTAATATGTACTTCCTCAAATGTAAATTCCTGAGACCTGGTTGCTTCTTTTACATTCTTTTTAAAGAGCAAGAATAAAATTGTCACACATTGCATATAAAGCATCATTATTTGAAGCATGATTATTAGAAGCATTGAAATTCAAAGCACACTCAATAGGAACATTGACATCCACATGTGCATTTGTAAATTATGTTGAAATCTATATTGTCCTGTTAAAAAAAATAGGAATAACATGGATAATTTTCATTTATTTTTCAGCCAAGGATGAGGAACAATCAAAGGCATTTAAATCAAATTGATAGGTTCACCACATAATGTAGCACTTTTCATTATAGGGGTATTGGGTCTAGGTTTCTTACTTGGCATTAGATGGAAACATGCAAAACATACACGAAGTTAGGGCTAATGATATGACAATGAAAACATAAAGACACAATGAAATAAGATTAGAAAAAAATATTAAATTGTCCCAAGGGGAAAAGGAAAAATTAAACCATAAAACTTTGTGAATAAATGAATTGTCAATTTCCTCGCTATGTTTATCTAATTCAAACACAACAACGAAATCTACTAAAACTAGATAATATTGAGTAAAACTAGTGCTTGCTCCTGGGGGAGCAAGTCTACACCGACAATGGTGTGGTTGGAAGTTTTTTGTTTCATGTGAAACATTGCTATTGTTTGTAATATTTTTATAGAATTTACTATTAGCTCTAAGGCAGGATTATATGAATACACAAGGGGGTTTAGTGAATGAGGTAACAAAGGGGAGATACTAAAATTTAAGGAATGAGTTGCTTCATTATAATAAACTATGCTTGTCTCGTGGTGAGGAATAGAGCATGATGGAAGCATGAAACTTTGTTTGGGCAGCGTATGTGATATATTATAGAAGGGTTATGTAACACCCCAAAAATACCAACACAAGGACAACACAGTGAAATACATGATAACTTTTTTTTTTTTTTTTGACTTGCTTTGACACATAACACGACACAACATGTCGTCACAAGGTTATAACCAATCACTAGGAACCACTTGTTACGGGGGAGACCACAAGGTCAACATGGAAACGTTCACACCTATCAAGGACAATGTACTCTTCTTTTGACAAGACAACATGGAAGTCCAATCTACATGACACACTCACAACTAGGGCATTCCATGAGGGAATTTCTTGTTAAATTTTCTTGTTTTAATTCTTAACTTACGTTCTTATAAAATTTCATGTAACGATTCACACAATTCTTTTCACAAGGAAGAACTTCTTTCTTTTCAACGGTTGACTAAATAGCTTAAGGCCAAGCTTTCTAAACTGGGAACATCAATTTGATGTCCAAATCTTTCTTATTCATTTGATTTTAGAACATTTTCCATTTCTTACAAGGTTAATTAATCTATTCAAGCCACTAACACAAGTTCCACACCTCTGTTACATAGGTGAAGGCATAAGTTCCGATTGAGGGAAGTACCGCTTAGGGTTCACAACAATAGCCTTCTTGTTTAAGGATTAAATTTTGACCTTGCTTAAGAAATATCACCATGAATCAAGGCATGGGTTAACAGAATAGGACAACAAAATTTAGCTTCAGGGTCACATTTTTACTATCAGTCTTTTATTGAGGTTAAGAGTTTATCAAGATTGGTTAAATGTTCCATCTAGACTTTACTTCATTAAGTTTGACAAAGGGGAACATTTCAAACGATAAAGAGATATTTAAGGTTTTATAAATCACTTTCACTCCTACTTATTAAATCCTATCATTTTCTAAAATCTAACCATTGATTTCACTATGAGATCATTTAAGGTTTCACTGAAAAAGGATAGTGTTTATCGGTTTGGCTCGGGAAAGAAATAAGAAATCATATTTTGTTACAATAGATAGATTCCTCTTGATTGTTCCAAGTCTCAAATGCTATCGAGTAGATCACATCTACATTAATATATTCATATACATAGATTTTTAGTTTAACTTTTATCAAGATTAGCCAGCTCACTTTATAGTGCTTACAAACTCATTGCTACTAAGCCTTAGGAGGATTTACAACTCAACATTTTAACTCAAGAGCAAAGTTTAACAGTACTCGTTTGCGAAAACAAAACAAGGTTATATCAATTCATTCCAACATGATGCACAAATCAAAGGGACATACCATCTCTATTGAACCATGACTAGGGAGCAAGAGAGTAATAACATGGGACATGCCCCGCTACTATTCTAAGGATTAAAAAAATACACTAGAATATCCCCTAACCAAGCGGTAATCAAATTTCATCTTTCACGTGATAACCAAACAAACCAAAGTTTCAACAGTTACAACAACAATACTCTACAATACATTTACTAAGGCACTGACCCTTCTTCTAAAATGTCCAAAGGCCCTTTCCGAATTTTTATAACATACTACGCATTCGTACAAAGGAACATCATAACCAAGATTGATGCAATAATCTACAAGTCTTTCCATCATCTAACCACGTAAGCCATCTGCAACAATTAATAACCTGAGTCAGTTCGCGAGAACTGAGCAAGATAAGACTATACATAGCAACAATAAGCTACTAGCTAACAATACCATGAAAGGAAACATTCTATTTCAAGAAATGGATCAAAGTTCTAACCTCTAACAACCTTTTGAAACAAGATATAATTTTCACCATACCAACTAAGAAGAGAGCCCTATGTTTTAATTATGAACAATATCTCGAAAACCACAAAAGTTTGACAACCAAATATGCAAGACTATGAAATTTAAATGATTAGACACAAGAGTTGAGAGTATTAGGATTTCAATCATGTAATCCCGTAGATTACGTGATTGAAATCTAAAGTGTAACCCATCAATCAACATTCTCAAGGTGAAGTCAAAAGATAAAAACCAGACACGATCTTAGTTGCCAAAAAAAAACAATAGTTTTGCAATAATTCTAGAAGGCCATAGGCCTAATAGGTTAGAAGTAAACCACGAGGGTAAGAAGAGAGTTCCATCATGTAAACAAAAAGGTTAAAGGCTGAAAATATTATATTCAAACTCAAACCATTATTTCTTATCTAACAAGTGACTTCATAGCTTAATAAGGATGAGTGGAAAGGATGAAAAACAAAGAAAATCAATGTCTGGAATAGGTATTGCCTAGCAGCCTACCTACTAGACATAACCAAGACCGGAATAGAGACAAGCCCCATGACTAACCAAGTCCATTAAGTAAGCTAGAATTCTAAACACATCCATTCAATTTTCATAACACTATAAGGCCATAATATTATCAAATTTTACTCTTAAGGAGAGTAGGGTCAAGTGGGGATTCTATCAAAATCATGCCCTTTTAAAACAATAATAACAATCTAAGCGTTCATCCCATTCAGGACCTAACAACATAATCGAAAACACAGAGGTCTAAACCCAAAAAATATATATATAATTGACCCCAAAGTTCTCAGTTTGGGTTTATACAAAAGTGCCAATTTCTAAACTCGTAACAAAAATCAAACTTGCACTTCAACTCGGCTTAGCCCACCAAGACAACGAAATGATACACATATACCCGATTAAGGGTGATTAAAACATTAAGGCTCACTGAGTGAAAGTCGGCCTACCAAAATACAATAAATATGAAGCCATACAACCCAGGAGGTTTAAAAAATATTTAAAGCAAGATCAAAGATATGCCTTCTATCAACCCAGGACATATTTTCGGTCCAAAACTTCCTTCTTAACAAGCATATATATTGAACTTCTAATTTCCAAATACCCTAATAATTTGCACAATACACGAAGTGCATAATCAAGCTTATCATAAAAAAAATAATAATTTAACTGTATATTTTCCTCTAGGGCAATAACATAAAAGGAACCCAATACTAGTCAAAGCTGCAACTTTCCAGGGGCGATTACATACCCAGGTTCACAAAAGAAACAACGACATTTTTGTAGAAGGAAGTAACTTTAAGATTATATATATATATATATATATATATATATATATATATATATATATATATATATATATATAAGCCGACAAGTTGTTAAAACCAGCGTACCCAGAAGACTCAATTTCTAGCACAGGGTATTTTTATCCTTACAGTACCATTATATATATATATTTCCATATAATTAATCGAAGCATAAACACCGAGAACATTTTTTTTTTATATATAAATGGGTTTGATCACTTCAACAAGAACAACCAATGGAGGCAAATCCAGAAATAACAAACTATTACCCATATACTGAACACAAATCCACAAAATCACAATTTTATACCAATTTCTAGAAAGGAAATGTTTCATTTTAAGAGGTCTGTTAGCTTCTAGCATATTATGTATATGGTTAGTCTATCTTTCCTGTTTTAACGCATCCACCAGTCGTGAACATCCAGCAGGGACTGCTACAGCCACACGCCCTCCGCTTTATCCTCTGCTTCACTGGTCTTTTCTTGCAATATACCACACCAGGATTCCCTTTTGAAGGCACGACTAGAAGAATGCAATAGGTGGCTGTCCAAACACTAGATTGCTTCAATGCAGCTGCTTTGGGGGTGAGATTCGAACTGCTTACCACTCAGTCCGAGAGCACTTGCGCTAGAAAGCTAAACACCAACCATGGTTTGAAGCTCGGACACAAGACATAATGATTACATCGCTCCTGGCTCTGAAAGGCATCTACCGTATTGATACATAAACCTTTTCCTTCATCAGATTTGGGGACAACATCAAACTCTCGGTGTAAACATTACAGCTGTAGCTTGTAAGGTATGATAATTCCAACAGAGACCTTTATGCCTGCCAACTCAGTGACTCGTTGAAGAAGCCCATATCATTGCAAAGATTAAAAAGTGCTTCATGAATATTCTGATATGAAACAGATCCACCCCTATAAGATCCTCTTCCATGAGTTACATCGCAGAACAAAGCAAGGTCTCAGTAGAGAATCTCTGCAATAAATCTCATAACAGAGAAGGTCTGCTGGTAACAGCCTCACTGTCACAAAGTCGATTTTGAGTTCATAAAAAAATTGTATCTTGAAGGAGGAACCCCAATCTGAGGATGTAGTCGATATCGTGAACAGACATAAACAACAAAGTTGGACAACCTGCTTGTTGGAGTGCTCAAAAAGGCTTCTACTATATTATTCCACGCAGGTGTATTGGCCACAGGCACCATTCCAGCTTGTTCACAGCTAACCTTCTACTCTGCAAAGCCTTCACTATTCCATCTTCTACCATGTTAAATTCACCACCTGGACAGAAGCGACTTTTCCAAAATGAAAAGGCAAGACAGCTCAACTAAAACTTTATCTCGTTCTTCTACTACAGCTGCAAGATTTTGCAACAACTGATCATGACTGTGGTCGCATGCAACCAGAACATCAGGATCAACACCAACGGTTCCTTGGGATCGCCCTGCGGCAGCTGTCGCACTTAACTCTCTCTGGAGGCCACTGATTTTCTGAGATAAGTTTACTTCTCTACCCTGTAGCTGCTGCATACAGCCAAATCACTTCCTCACGGCACTTTCCTAGGAGAAGTTCCAGTTCTACGATCCACTGATACTACCTGTACAGCACGATTTTGAGAACCCACACCTACCCTCGCAACATCAAGGCGATAGACCTTCATTTCACCATCAATGAATCCACTATCCAAAACACGCTATAGCAATTCATTTGTTGCAGCATTTGATGGAGCGCAAACAAGCATACATGGTTTAGGACAGACACAACAACATGAAACAACAGATGTAAGTCAACATTTTAATAAATGGGCATGTGAGTAGGCCACCAGGTTTCTTTGCGTGAGCAGGTCAAAATGAGGTGTCAGGGGTTTTTAAATCATGGCAGATTGGTGAACAAGTAGGCCTGTCAAACAATGAAGATAGTTGGTGGAGGCGCCCAACCACACACCACTTGCCACAAGGACAAAACAACAACAACTCGTGGAACAACTTCTCCCTCACGCCAGGAAGGTCGCATAGATGGCCATAAAGGATGGCATGAAGGTAGGTGAATGCAACTATTTTCCATTAATTTTAAGCTTGCATGGAGCCAAGGGAAAAATACTAGAGGTTACAATCTTTAAGGAAACACATTTTAATGGCTAACCAAGGCTACAATAATAGACATCCTCTTCCATTGCGTGAACCCAGGCTCGGTCTACTGGAGCGACTGACAACATATAAAAAAAGACTTAACGATAATAATTAATACTTAAAATTGATAACAATTGAAAATAAAATATAATCACCAATTGACAATAATAATAATAGTAATATTATTATTATTATTATTATTATTATTACTTTGTAGCTTAAAATAGTTATTAATTATAATCGTAACGGTCAGAAATCAAGCTCGACAATAGAGAAATTAATTATTATTATTATTATGGATATTCCTCTTTAACCAAACACATCCTAACACACCAAAATGTCATTCCAGCCCTCTACTAGGATAATAGAACACGATATGCCTTTAACAGGTTATTCATAAAGGACACTACGAGGTCTACAACCACAGGCAATGACAACAAACAGAGGAGGCAAGATGGAGACAAAGGATGCTAATCCTTCTCTGTGAAAAGGAAGAAGTCATCTAACGAATAATGAGAGCACTCGCAAATGTTCAATGTTTAGCAACAGGGTCACCGAAATAAGGACTAGGGTACGCCAAATGGGGCATTACAAACCTGATACATACAATCTGAGACAACTTTCTAGATTCTTATCCAATATGTTTCAAACTTTTGACTTTAAAAAGGATAGTGCACTGAAAACCATCTCATCTTCCACAGAACCCAGAATCATTGTTTGACTGAGCTCATACAACTTAATATACTCGCTCAAATATTCACTTAGAATACTACTAGAACATATATCCTTCAAAATCCTTTTCATGACACTGCAATCCTATGGGTTTTATAGAAGTTGAACTTGTTGTATCATTGTATTAGAAAAATCCTTTGACTGTGAACTAAGTAGTTTTCTTTCCAAAATTTGTTCTATTGAAACTCCATTTACCTCTACGGTCTTACAAAAATGATCAGTAAGATCACCCATGTTTTGGAAAAATAAAGGATTGATAGATGTATAAGGTTTGTCGCTAGACAAATTCTAGAACTGCAGATTTACAACTCCCATTGCTTCAAGTATTTTATAATTTTTGAATCTTTCCCGGATCTCTTTAGCTAACAATTCAGAGATATTTCTCAACTTGTTCCTAGTTTCGATTAATACCGAATCATATAAATTTCGTGTCACTTCTTCTTCTTCTATTTATGAGTTATCCAAATCAATTCTTTTTTGGTACGTATGAAGTGGAATCTCTTTTCCATGTGCTATTATACATAGATGATCATTTCTATTGTACTTTAAGAAGCACCTAGAATTTTTCAAATCTGTCAATGCATTCCAGTTTTCAAAAGCAGCACCCTGAAAACTCCCATCAGAAATATAAAAACTTTCTAGACTCCAGCAAACACGTCTTCTGAGTCTTATAAAGTCTGTAATGTAGAAAGACCGTCATTAAAATATTAAGCTCCCTCAACATGGGTAAAATACCGCAAAGTGTGAGTAAATTTTCTATGTCAGTTAGACGACACAATAGATCTTTAGCTTTATTTAAATCCCTGCGGTATTTAAACATAAATCATGTAAGTGAAGGATACTCATCATATATTCTACAGGCAGGTTTGTACATAGATATCCATCTTGTATCTACATCTTTGAGAATTTTTTTCCCTCTGTTAGTCTAATAGCAAATTTTTGAAATTCTAAAAATCTCTTAGGACTGCAAGAATAATAGGCATGGAGATCACGTATCAATTCCTCCACTTTAGATCTACATTTTCAAATGTGCTCACAATTTTGTAGCGAGATTCATTCTGTGAGCCATGCAGTGGAAAACAACCATATACGAAGCAATAGTTGTCTGAAGTCTAACACATAGACCATTTCTGGTGGTTTATTGAATAAACATATTTTTCAGAATTTGGGAAAGATTCATGTTTTTAGAAAAACTCACTTTTGGGAAGAAGGAAAATATTATAAGGTAAAGTCGGGGATGGTTATCCAGTTAGTGTTAAGCCTTTGGATCTTGAAGATTTAGAATTCAAACACCCTAGGAGAAAGGGAAAGTCCCACAAGAACCCAAAGAGGTAGGGAAGTTATTCTTGCATAATTTGGCTTGTCACCACGTATTCACAAGGGTAAAGAGATAAATTATGGAGTTTGTACATGGTCTAAGTAATGCTTTAAGGAGGTGGTTCAACTTTTTTAAAACATGATTCTTCCTCATGTTCACATTAAGGGGGTGAATATTAACAATTAATAATATTCATACTAAGGGGGTGAATGTTAGGAATATATTGTTTACATTATTAATTATGTGTGTAATTATATTATCAAGAATAATATAATAATATGTCATGTGTGTGAAGTTGTTTAAATAGAGTTGTCACAACCCTCGTAAAATAGCTTTTAGTTGAGTTGTTCTACAAACTTATCTATTTTTTATAAGAGATATAATAGCTGTCCCATTATATCGAGGATATGCAAGCCTATATATTTATGCCGAAAGGCATTCTACTGTGTTTCAGCGTTCTACTATGGGAAGCATTCACCTGCTTACAACAATCAACGGTCAACAATTGTTTTCAGCATGGGACGACCATTGAACTAATCTTCATCATTAGTGTTTCTTCAAGATGTCATATTAAAATACGGACTGTGACCATTAAATTGAATTTTCCTTGGCCAAATCTACAAGTTACATGTTTGGTTATATTTCTTCGTGATAGTAGATGGAAATGCCATATAGTTTCATTTAATTTATTTTAATGTCCATTCGGCACACAACGTTGTATCAGGAAAAGCAATGCATGTCTGTTCTCTACAAGGAAACGATACATATGAGCTTCATTGAGAGGAGTTGATGGCCCAAGTTGCCAGTCTCTGACTTGAGCTCAACTTCTTTCTAGGTAAATTTCGTCCTTTATATTCCTTCCTTCTTTGGTCTCCATCTCGCAATCTGGGGCATCTCAGACTTGGATTTATAGAAATGTTGCTCCCGAATTTGGAAATCATCACACAGGCACCCATTCTGGAGCCTCTTTCACACCCAACGCCCTTTTAAGTCCTCTATTTATCCAATCTCGATCACCAACTTTTCCTATATTTTTCCACAAAATACATTTTTTTGTACCAGAGAAAAGATAACAATGACAGAGACATGGCCTTTGCGTTTGCAGAATGCCATGGGGAGAACTTTGGTATATTATTATCCATTTGCGGGAAGACTAAGGAGAAGCGAGCAAGATCCAGATAAATTGGAGGTCATTTGCAATAGCAAGGGAACCATGTTTGTCTGCACTCGTTCCGACGTGACTTTCCACAATTTCCAATGGTTTCAAAAGCCCTACAAATCTTGGAAAAAAATGTTACACAAAGTGGAGGCCGATTATTTTCTTGGTGTTCCACCTCTTGTAGGGCAAGTAAGATTACCCACCTATTTATTATTACCAAAATCAAAAGAAAGATAATAATGGGTGGCTCGTGTATGAAGGCGCAGGTTACAGAACTATGCGACAGAGTAGTGGTGTGCATCAAGATGAGTCAGTACTTGTAGGACGGCCTCAGAAGTTCATAGTTCATGCACACATGGGCTGCCATTGCGAGAGGGAAAGACCCGTTTCCAAACCTGCCATTTATCCCTCTCCGTAGTTGTGGAGCTGACGACGTTATGGTGTGTTTATACAGACCAAGCCATTTTACTTCCACGTATTTGTATTTCCTCCACGGTGGCAGATGTATTTCTTTTGATCTCAACTAATTTTTCTCGAGTCACAGATTATCTTGATGATGTCAAAGAGGTTATCTACACTCCCTACGAAAAAAGTGGGAAGCACTTTTACCAGCGTAGCGTGTTGCACGGTGGAAAAATCACCATCGCTTTCACTCTTGTAGTGGATTTCAGTTTATGGTGGATAGTAGCATTGTATATCGATGGGTGGAATTCATATTGATTAGATGGGCCAAAGTGTAGATTAGCATTCGATTAGGCACAAAACTAAGACAAATTTGAAAAGAGGGGCTCATGTAGGTCATAATGTGGTTCAAACCTAGGCCTTAAATGATAGTAGATTCAATGTGCTTTAAATATCTCTAGGAGCATTCAGCAAAATAATTTTACGGTATGATCTTATGCATCTATTTTGATCACACACTTACTAATTGGTGTACAGAGTGTACTTAAGAAAATAGTTCTCTGAAGTACCTTTCACAGATTTTTAGTAGATTTTGGTTCATAGATTTTTGTGAGAAATTTCCCTCTTTAGCTAGTCTTCTGTATTGATTTTCAATTTATATTTTGATTTGCAAAACATAAATATCCTTTAGAAGATTTGAAAGCACAATTATCTCAACAGCTGGAACTATCGGAGAAGTAGGTACAAGGTTGATTTTGTCATAGAAGGTTAAAGGATAAAAAATTATGATGGAGGAAGCTTCTGATAAGGAAAACAAGATCCAAACAATGTCTTTATACACAATTCTGCTAATGGAATTAAAAAAGATTTTAGTAATAGTGAGAAAAAGGTTGATCGTTAGAGCTATTTGGCATCCAAGCAAATAGGAAATCCACATGTCATGAATGTTGTGGATTATCAAAGGGTGGGAAGTGAGAACAATTTTAAATTATTGTGAATTACTTGAGAGTTTTTTTATATCTATAAACTATAAAGGGTACTTTTGGCAACTTTATAATTTTCAGGCCTTACATTATTCAAAAGGAAATGCAATTTCTCTTAACTTTAGAATGAAAGAAACTATAGAAAAATTAATATTATTGTGGGGGAGTTTGAACTTTAATATTTGTATTCTTGCCACAATAGGTCCTAAATTTCAATATGATATGAATGTTGGACATTTCCCTAGGTTGTTGGATGGAATTGTAAATATGATGCCTTAAATATTGAGTGTAAGGAAGTTTTCCATGTTTTTGAGTCACAAAATGTTTCCACTTAGCTTTGAGCATTACTATTGAATGCCAAATATTTTTAAAATGTTTTCGAATCATAAAATGTTTCCACTTAGCTTTGAAGCTTTAGGAATTGGTTTCAAAATTCCATAAGAGCAGAGGATTTGGATGCAAATTTTTGGTATTGGAAAAAACCATGGTGGCTGAATATTATTTTTATGCATGGTTCAAGAATCATTACCAACAATGTAAATAATAAATGAAATAAAATTTCATTTCTTGTTTGAAGTATGTGTGATCCATATGGATCAGGAAAATAAAACATCTACATCATTACAAAAAATTGGCTTGATTTGAGTAATTCTTGCATGGTGATGAAACTATCGCTATATGCAAGAGGTGGTTACATAATTGCCTATATATTTAGCGGCGGTTATAAGTTTGAGCTGGGGATTTATGTACTTGACTGTCTCTGCAAGTGGTTTTGTTTGAGTGAATTAAACAATCGAAGTAACGACAGAATGATGGCATTTCTTTAGTTTTGAGTCATTTGGGAGTCTTTAGTGCACCAAAGGACATTCTTGGAGAATTCTAACTAGGAGGAAAATATCCAATTATAGAAGTGAGTGTAACACCCGCTAAAATCTCCCATTTGAGACCCATGAACAACCTCGGTTAAGTTAGAAAATTATGGAATAAATTTTATTTTTTTAAATGTTCACAACAAAATTTTTAGATTCCATTACAACAATTATCAAATCACCTTACAAAACACTAAGAGAGAGAAAGTTATCCCAAGCAAAGTAAAATTTCCCTTAGGTGATAATCTAACTATTTAAAATTAGATTAACACTAAGCCAAACATTTTTTGATTAAACTCAGAGGGTAAGAAGAGCCAAAATAATTAAATACCCTAGGTGTTTAATTCTACAAGGTTTCAACAATTAACAAGGTCTAACAGTCAAGGAGAGAATACACATTTAAACTAACATGGTAAATTCTCACTTACCCACTCCCAGAACTCTGGTTAAGGATTCAATTTGAATTTTCCCATGATTAACACAATTAAATATTCATGAAAACATTCCCATTATGTAGTAAATTTCCTCACCTTTCTAGTGATATAAAGAAGTCCTTCTAACACTTCATATTTCTCAAGTTATGGGCTGGCGGGTCTTGGAGTGAAAATTTTCCCCAAGAACAGGCCTGGGGAGGAAAATGTTCCCTAACTTGGGTCTGCGGTCTTCGGAGAGAAAATTTTCCCTAACTCGGGCCTGCGGGCTTCGGAGAGAAAAATTTTCCCTCAACACTTTTGGGTGAAAAATCACATTTGACTTCCGCATGCCCACAAGTCCACGACGGGGCTTTGCACTTAAGAAGGGAAATTTTGAACTTGGAGTCTACTAAAGACACGTTTGGAAAATCCTAGACTCAGTGGGACGGCAAGTCACCAAAGATAAGATGGAAAATTTGACTTTTAGTTCAGAGGGGTGAAAAGGGAAAAATTGGTCTTCTCTTCTACCAAAGCACAGAGCTACCATATGGCAGCCAGCTATGAGCTCAGGATCGGTGGGCCGATAGGGAAGTTCTAGAAATTTTAACTTTTATCTTAAGGAGTGCAAAGGGGAAAAACTACTCGAGCATCTGGTGACATCCTGTGATACCACGTGTAAAACCCTCACTAGCTGCAGGTTGTCAGGCTGTCGGGAGGACATAGGAAAATTTTAATTTTGAAGCGCAGGGTTTTAAAACACTCTTCTCTTCCACCAATGTCTAAGGAAGCCACGTGGTAGTTCCTCATTAGATGTGGGGTGGCGGGCCAGTGTGGAGAATTAGAGAATTTTTCCCAAACGTTTTCTAAATCTTTAATGATTTAAAAGATCCACTCCTCTGCTGACGCCTCGTGAAGCCATGTGGCAGTACTCAATTGGCTGTGGGTCGGTGGGGCTACGTAGTAAACTTGCAATTTTTTCCAAATTTAGTTTTGAAAGCGCTTAAGGTTAAAAAAATTGATCCAAGCCTCTACTGACACCCAATGAGGCCATGTGTCGATCAATGATTGGCTGTGGGGTGGTGGGGCCGCAAGGGAAAAGTTTCCAAATTAACTTTTGGACTTCGAACGTTTTCTACCAAAAAAGGAAGATGTAGGCTTGCGGAGCCGCAGGGAATTTTGTGACTTTTTTCCAAGGTTCTCTAAGTCAAATTTGGCCCCGCGGGTCTGATTAACAAATTTTTCCCATTAGCTAAATTTAAATTTTGAGCCCGAGATGAACTAAAAACTTTATAAGGTCATAACTTTTGACTAGGAACTTGAGGTTTGGCAAGCGAGGACTTGTTTGAAATCTCTCGATGTCCACTTTGTACAGAAACCTTAAAAATTTAATTTGGATAAAGTTTTGATGGTAAATTTTTTGAAAACATCTTTGTGTCACTCAAAAAGTGAACTGACATTTTTGACTTCTCGATTTTGTTCAAATTTTCCATTAATTCTTTCTCAACATGCCAAACAGGCATAGAGGATTTCACTTGGAAGATTTTAGGATAGATTTAAAGGTTAAATCTTCTCGATTTATTTACATTTGAAAATTACTAATGTTTACACAATAGAAAACCTGTAATTTCACCTTTACTTAATTTGAAAGGTTCTTTCAAAATTTCTTTAGTGTTTTAGTTTAGGTTGGGGATCATTTTGATCTCATTAAGTCTAAATGAATATTTCATTTGTCTCTTGTAAATTTTCAGGGTTGTTTTGGACATCTAGTAAAAAGGAATTTGTGAAGTATACAATGAAGTAGAAATGAGGTTTGTACGCTTCAAGAATAGAGATTAAACTATCTCTTTTGTCATGCAATAAAAACATTGAATTTATTCCATGCTAGTTTTAAATAGTTTTCTTTCCTTCAATAAAAATATAAAGACAAGAATGCAACTTCTATATCTATATATATATTTCTTTTTTTTATTTAAACATTTCAAATGAGACAGAGCAGTGCAATATTTCATCATATGTGCTTCCAATTCCTTTTCACTTTTACAATAGAGATTTCCTATTGTATATCAAGCACATAGATTTCCAATGGAAATAATATCGTATGAACAAGGAAAAACACTTCTATTAATTCAAAGGAATCTCTTACAACTTCTTTCCCATTTATTTTCAAAATACAACATACGAAAAGCATATCTTTTCAAGTTTTATGTTCAGAGAAGTTTCACAATGGCTAGATATATTCTTCCTCCTCAATTACAATGTACAGAATACAACTTTTATAGCTAGAAAAACGGAGTATATCTCTTTGGTGAATTGTCTTTCCATACATCACCAATAATATACAAGATCATTCACTTCAAGTGAAAAAGGGTTATAATAAGAATAATCTCAACAAGGACTGTCAAACTTGTCTACTTTTTTCCATTCCATTTCAAAAGATAGCATGCAAATCTTCTTTTCCTTTCTCGGAATAACATTACAGAGTATGTCCTTTCACATTCAAATAGAATTTTATTTCCAAAACATAATACTATCCAATCCAATAATATTACAAGTCATCCACTTGGAGTGGGGAAATGGTTTTACAAAAAGAAGTTTCACGAAGGACAACCAAACTCTGTCTTCTTTCACGGCTCTAAAACAAAAGTATGAATTTCCATCATTCTCCAATTTGATCACAACAGAACAGGGGAAATCCAATGCTCTCCACCTAACCAAGACATCCAATGAAAAGGAGAAGCCATCCTTCTTCATTGGCCCTCGAGCCCCAACCATATTTCAATTAGAAATGTTTTTCAACACATGGCAACAACAGACTTCCATAACACAAGAAAAATTTCTCATTTAAAACACAGTCTAAAACAAAATGTAGTTTACAACCACATTAAAACATAACAAACAAAACTCAGGCTTCACCATGCAAGCCAAAGGAACAAAAAACTATGGGGGATGTTGTCTTATGCCTCCCAAAGGGGAAATGGATATCACCACCTGACCACCAATATATATATATATACATTATATAAAAAATATATATATACACATGTATATATATACATTATATATATATATATATATATATATATATATATCATTTCAAATCCCTGACATGCCCTTATGCCTTCCCCAAGTACCCCTTATTCCTCACATTTCCTTATGCCTCCCCAACCTCTTATGGCACCCCATAATGAGTAAATAAATGCAAGCTATTTCTTTTTAAGGTGGAACCCCAAATCCCAACTCCCTCCACACTTATACCTCCCCAAAACACTTATGCCTCCCAAAAAAATGCCCCATAGTCTTCTCCTACACCATCCCTAGGCCATCTACCCCAAACATCCCACACACATGCCAAAACATTCACAACAATAACATTTGCACAAATAAAAGAAGAGCATTTCAAGAGCCAAGCTCTTACCTCTCCATAATGGAGTTTGTTCCAAGTTCCAAACAACAAGCTTTCCAATGCAAAACAGCCCAAGATCAATGAAACACAGGCCTGTAAAATCCTACAAACTCTTCTCCAAAAGCAAGGGCTCCAAACAACAAAAGAATTCGCCCTAAAAGAAGTATCCAAAAGTGAAGCAACCAAAAGAGTGTAACCCCAAAACAACAAAATGAATTCGAATATATAAAAGGGGGAAGAGAGGAGGATAAGGTGGATCTATGTAGGATGCCACATCACACATCCTCAGCTCCAACTCACAAGTCAAATTCAATCTCCAAGGCACAATAAATAAGTAGTCGAATAATATCACAGTTTTACTCACTCAAATTTAGCCCATACACCAAAGGACTGAAATTAATAACATGTAAGAAAGTGCAATTAAAACATTCAACTTGACTTACAAAAATGCACAAAGAAGGTCTAAATTTAGACTCTCCAACCATAGGTAAGGTTGGTATGCAAATTTAAGAGGTATGGGACAAGTTTAACTTGTCCCACAAGCCTCCAAAATCAGTCTCAGAACAATTTCGAAATCCAAAGAAGATGAAGTGTTTCATACTCCAAATTTTACTTACATATCTCTTACACATCACTTACACATTGCTTACACATACCTTACAACATTTAATACAAGATTCAACCACTCCAATAATTACTTTCTTATGACCCAATTTAATTAATTTATTTTAACAATATGATTACTCACATTATATACCACAATTTATTTAAATAAAAGGGGTAAACACATCACTTAATAAACACATACCAACATCAATAAAAAGAAACCAAATAAATAAATACACAAAACCCTTGGTCACATTTAAAGGTGATCCCCCATATGGGAATCCCTAACACAATCAAACACACACAAATAAATACAAGTTGCCATGGTGACCTTGTTGAATTCATCTGGAATTTTAGTGTGGTTGGTCTCTGATCCCCTGATGTTTTTTGTGATATTTTAAACATGTAAAATACAAATACCTCCTTCAGCCTCGTGGCTATATTAGAACATAAAAATGAATATGAATATAATCCCAAAATTATCCATATATATGAATCACAACAACATCAAGGAAACTAATAATATCATTTGCAATTTTATCAACCACTATATGGTCATCAAATTTAATTCAATTTTCTAGGTTTGCTCATTATATCCAATATCACATGTCTGAATAGCATTCATAAAATATAATCATGTCGAACAAGTATATCATTATCAATATATAAAAAGTTTCCAATAATCATCATGCACCATATATGAATCAAAGTCAACAATAATCCATGATCTAACATCTAACATCATACTAAATCAAAATCATAACAATGTCCCTATGATATAGTCATTAGTGTAATAATCAATATCAAAAATGTGTCAAAGGGAAGTGGGCACTACAAAAAATGTCTGTAATGCATGAGTTGGTGTTCAATGTTGGTGATTGATGTATTAAGTAGGTTGATGCCTACAAATTAACGAAGCTGATGTTATACATTGGGGATTGGTGTCTCAGTAGCTTTGTGCCTATGAATATATATTGATATATTTTGGGCTTGATTTGGATGGTAGATCCAAGCAGTCTATCCTTTATGGTTTTCCCCCGAAATGGTTTCCACATAAATCATATTTTCTATGGTTGTGTAATTGTTACATCTTATGTGATTATTTATGTTATGGATGTTAATGTTTAAAAAGGTACAAAAGATGTAATATTGATTCACCCCCAATCAGTATTAGTGGGTGTTCAAAAGAATTGACATGTAATTAGATGACAATGATGTAGCTTATGAGAGGAACTAGTTTATCAGGGTGGTCCGAAAACATGATATGCAGCAGGTCTATGAACTAGTTTATGGGAGGGTGGTCCTGTGAAAATATGAACTACACAATCAAGGACTAATTCAAATATTCCTTCAATGTTGGAGACAGTAAGTGATTCACATATCCATTACATATGTAGACAATCTTCATGTATTTACCATTCTTTCTATTTTATAACATTCCTCACATACTCAAACATTCTTTGAATACCTTGAATATTCAAAAATAAAATTGTCACTTACCACATGAATTTGTGTCCTCCCTAAGAATATAACTATTTATTCATTAATAGCAATGTATTGGGAACATGTTGTAACACCTAATTTATTTTCCCAAAATTGAAGTAATTTTGTTATACTTCCAATGAACGAAGTATGCAATAGAGTTAAACCAGTAAAAATCAGTTAAAAATTTTAAATAGTTAGTTATTTAGTTAATTTTCATTAATCTAATAACTCATCTTTGTATAAACCTTGTTAATATTAGAAGGTTTGTGTCTATATCTCCATTCATTGCAAACTCAAATAAAATCTATTCAAATATTTTATCAATCCTTCATAAGTCAAAATACTTAAATATCTTTAGTATGTTCAGGTTTATCTTTTTCTAGGTTGAGAAAATTATGTTTCCATCCTTAAATGTCTACCACAAGCTTGTCAAATACTTAAATTTTTACTCTAGTATGAAATGATATACAAGTAAGGATACATTGAACAAATAGTTCAATTAGCTGCTTACATTAATTTGTCTAAATTTTTCAGCTGTTCATAACTAATTTATCCCGAGACTCCACAAAAGCCTTAAGGTAAGGATATAGTCTTTTGTCACCAAACAATTATCTCAAAATAGTCATCGAGAATTTTTTTTTAATATTTTGAACTGATAAGAATGAATACATGTGTTCTTTATAGGACCATATCCATAAACGAAAATAACCACAACCCACTCAGGTTATTTATGGAATAGGGAGAGAACATGCAATGGGTTAACACTATTACGTCATCTTTCCCGAATCTGTAACTACCGCTAGTTAACGCTATGTCTAGATGTTTATGCGATAAGGTTATTTTATATCTAATCTATATCATAATTAAAGTTTTTTACACCATATACATTTATTACAACTTAAGTATCTATTAAGCCAATGAGGTATTTTCTTATGCGAAAACTCCTATGGGACTTAAGTTATTTTATTTTTTATCTAGGTTATAGCCAATAGGTATTTTCAGAATGGACTTTTCTAGGTCATTTGTTATGTTCCAAGGGGTTTTTATCATAGGTTACTCATATTAAAGGATGGTTTTTATTCATCAACAGTCGGTATGTTTAATAAAGGAGATAGTACCATTTGATGGTAATGGTTAACTTGTTATCTCATATAGAATAATCATTTTTCATAACCAATTAAGTTAACCATGCCCCCTTTTTTATTTTCAGATAGATGTTTATTAATCACATTTACTATCATCATTCCTTCATATTTTGAAGTATAAATTGTATGATCTTTATTATTATTATTATTATTAAATAGGGTATAAAAAAGGATAGGCTCCCAGAGGCCAATACATGAAAGATAACATCTAGAAAACTCATAGCCAGAAAAAAAAATGACCAAAAAAGATTCCAAAAACCCACATGACCAAAAAGGGTTGCCAAAAAAAACAATAGTTTTTGTTGTGCTCCCCATTAACATCAAGGTCCAAAAACCCAATGTTACCAGCGAGACAAATGGAAACTACACAACTAAACCAAAAAATAAAGACAATTCGCCAAAAAACCTCTGAAAGTTTTGGAGTAGCACCATTAGTTTTTCATTTGATTTTTGAAGGGTTTTGCCTCCATGGTCTCACTCTCCTTGTTTTGTTATACATTTTAATCAATAATTATTAAATAATCAATACCATTATTCCTATGTTAAGCATTGTATCCAACAATATGCTTTCTGATGTTCTTACTTAATTAATCATAAGACTAGTTTAAATGTCAAAGGACAAGTTAAGGTATGTAATAATAACACATCAAAAGTTATTTGGTGCATTTAATTTATTAGATCAACAATAGTTTATAAAAAGACATAACAATAAAAAATAGGGATGTAAATCATATCTACTCTTATATAACATGCTCGATAAAATATACCAATGATATTTAATCAAAACAAAGAGGTTCATAATCAACAAGTCTTTAAAATATCTCAAGCTTGCCCATCCTAAAAATTAATTTTACTTGAAACATTTCAAATTTATTCATCATACAAGCAACAAAATTTGTATTAGGATTATACATTAGGGTCATATGCCCAAATCCTAAAAATTAATTTTACTTCACGAAATCATTTAATAAGAAATAAGGATCCTTCTTGATGGTATCCTTTATGCATATTACCACAAGATCATAATCAATAAAACAATATTAAATTAGTCCAAATTATTCACTTCATAGATTCTCCTATTTTCATGTACATCTCCTAGGAGAAAAAAAAAATGCATGGGTTAGCTCAAGAGAAATAACATGATTCAACTTACTCATATTTTATATCATAACCATTATATAATGAGAATAACAATCAAGGTTTGACAATGTACTTGGTCAAATCAACATACTAATTCGAACTAAAAAAATTAAATTAGCTAGTATAACATCATCAACTTTCATTAGAATGAAATAACTGAATATATATTTTACTTTACTTGTATTCCATATCAAATCACATTTAACCACAAAATAATGAACTTCACTTTGTAATTCTGAGAAAAATGGGAAAATAAAAATTCCCATGAATATAAACTAATGAAAACTTATCATAATTTTCCTACAATTCATTCAATTAAAATTCATTTCATAAATAGATCAATATCTAACCAGTTAGTATTATTTTCATTTTACGGTAAAATTCCGAAAGTTGTTATCAAATTCAGCATTAACAAAGTTCATATTTAATATTCAAGCACAATACAAAATATAGCACTTATCTAGCTATAAGAGTGTATCACTAAAACCTTCATGTTACCTTATGTTCCTATTTAAGAAGGAGATAGATAAAAATTTTCCCTCATAAATTCTTCTTTACGCTTACCCAAATATTAGGAGACATGTGCTAAGAAAGAAAAACATTCAAAAATAGTAATTTCCCATATCCTATCTTGATTTGATAAATGTTAAATACAAGATTATGTCAACTAATATTTTAATATATGTTCAACTCAAAAAATGGGCACCCAATTCCATAACAACACTACAACATGCATACCCATTACGAGTATTTTCTTAATTGAACGTCAAAAAATAAATACCCAATTCCATACTACAACAATACCCAACACATAGTTTTAACTATCAAAAAATGCAATCCCTACGTGGGAGCTCATACTCGTTCTCTTCCAAAGAAAACACAATATTAGAAATTATAATACATTCAAAAATCATAAACTCATTCCATTTATAAATAAATATGTGAACCCACAAAGTAATTTACAGTTAAAACTCATAATCTAGTCACAAATTCACATGCAACCCAGTAAACAAGTATGGATCCAAAACATGATTTTTCCAATGAAAAACCAAACAAATGCTTAACACCTAAATCACTATTATCCAAATATAACATTATGATTTACAGTACTAGGAAGAAGTTTATGCCTACTATGTCCATGTTATTCTCATCCACCTCCTTTCTACTACAATCTTGTACAAAAATAAAAACGACATTCATTAATCAAAACATTCCTTTTTGAAACATATTTTTTTATTTTATGTGAATAGTTTTTTTAAAGGAGTTATACTCCTGTACATACAATCTTTGTACTCGATTTCCGTCAGACGGTTAGGCATTCCACAAATCTAGATTTAGAAGGACATAACTCCTGTACAAAAGGCTCAATAGTTCCAAAATAATTAAGTGATCAAAATCATGATTTTACAATAAAGTGCAAAAGAAGAAAACCATTCTGCCAAGAAAAGTACTAAATTCATCAAAAAACGACAACATAACAACAAACAAACAAAAATAATACAATAACTTAGAAGCTGGTTTATTTGTGAAAATTTTTATTCTTGTTACAAACTGTAATCCAATCATCAGAGGCTTTCTGTAAAGAATAAAAACTTCAAGATCAGCGATCGGCTCATATGTATTGTTTGAACAAGGAGATCAAGGAGCAACATTCTCCTTAGCCGCTACAGACGATTTTGGATTAGTGTTTCTGGTCCTTTGAGCTTCACCTCTGGATGACTCCTTGTTTTTATGATCTGTGATCTCTCCCAAAGGGGTTTCAGGGATTGTTTTCAATCATGTCTCAATCTTCAATTCCTCAGCATCAGAAACATAGATATTCATTCAAAATAATAAACACAAAGGGAGAGGTTACATATATAAGAGGGAGAGAGATGAAGGCCCCACATTCTAGTGAATGTGGGACTAATCTTCCCAAATGACCTGAATGACCTCTAGGACCCTAACCAAGCATAAAGAACCATTTAGGCAAAACCGAATGGGAAAAATTCCTACACCAACACTCATCCTATCTTAAGCGTAGCTTAGGTGGGTTGGATAATTGGAGCTCGACAACGAGGCCTAATAAGGTACCAAAGTACATAGTGATTATCGCTATTAACACGATGAGATCTGTAACGACCCAAAATCACACACACAAACAACGCAGTAAAAGATAGGATAATTTTTTTTTGACTTGCTTTGACACATAACACGACACAACCTGTCGTCACAAGGTTACAACCAACACTAGGAACCACTTGTTACGGGGAAGACCACAAGGTCAGCACGGAAACGTTCACACCTATGAAGGACAATACATACATTTTTTTTTCTTCGTTTTGACAAGACAACATGGAAGTCCAACCACATGACACACTTACATTTAGGGCAACCCATGAGGAAACTCTTGTTAAATTTTCTTGTTTACTAAAATGTCTCTTAATTCTTAACTTACGTTCTTATAAAATTTCATGTAATGATTCACACAATTCTTTTCGCAAGGGAGAACTTCTTTCTTTTCAACTATTGACTAAATAGCTTAAGGCCAAGCTTTCTAAACTAGGATCATCAATTTTATGTCCAAAGCTTTTTATTCATTTGATTTTAGAACATTTTCCATTTCTTACAAGGTTAAATTAAACTTACTCAAGCCACTAACACATGTTCCACACCTCTATTGCACAGGTGAAGGCATAAGCTCCGAATGAGTGGAAAGTACCGCTTAGGGTTCATAACAATAACCTTCTTGTTTAAGGATCAAACTTTGACCTTTCTTAAGAAATATCACCATGAATCAAGGCAAGGGTTAACAGAACAGGACAACAGAATTTAGCTTCAGGGTCACATTGTTTACTATCAGTCTTTTATTGAGGTTAAGAGTTTATCAAGATTGGTTAAATGTTCCATCTAGACTTTACTTAATTAAGTTTGTCAAAGGAGAACATTTCAAACGATAGAGAGATATTTAAGGTTTTATTAATCAATTTCCCTCCTACTTATTAAATCCTATCATCTTCTAAAATCTAACCATTGATTTCACCATGAGATCATTTAAGGTTTCACCATAAAAGGATAGTGTTTATTGGTTTGGCTTGGGAAAAAAATAAGTAATCATATTTCGTTACAAAAGATAGTTTCCTCTTGATTGTTCCAGGTCTCAAAGGTTATCAAGTAGATCACATCTACATTAATATATTCATAAACATAAATTATCGTTTAACTTTTATAAGGACTATCCAGCTCACTTCATAGTGATTACAAACTCATTACTACTATGCCTTAGAAGGATTTACAAGTCAAGATTTTAACTCAAGAGCAAAGTTTAACAGTACTCGTTTGTGAAAAAAAAACAAGGTTACATCAATTCATTCCAACATGATACACAAACAAAAGGGACATACCATCTCTATTGAACCATGACTAGGGAGCAAGAGGGTAATAACATGGGACATGCCCTGCTAGTATTCTAAGGATTAAAATACACTAGAATATTCTGTAACCAAGCGGTAATCAAATTTCATATTTCACATGATAACCAAACAAACCAAGGTTTCAACAGTTACAACAACAATACTATACAATACATTTACTAAGGCACTGACCCTTCTTCTAAAATGTCCAAAGGCCCTTTCCAAATTTTTATAACATAATACTCATTCGTACAAAGGAACATCATAACCAAGATTGATGCAATAATCTACAAGTCTTTCCATCATCTAACCATGTAAGCCATCTGCAACAATTAATAACCTGAGTCAGTTCGCGAGAACTGAGCAAGATAAGACTATACATAGCAACAATAAGCTACTAGCTAACAATACCATGAAAGGAAACATTCTATTTCAAGAAATGGATCAAAGTTCTAACCTCTAACAACCTTTTGAAACAAGATATAATTTTCACCATACCAACTAAGAAGAGAGCCCTATGTTTTAATTATGAACAATATCTCAAAAACCACAAAAGTTTGACAACCAAAATATGCAATACTATGGAATTTATAATGATTAGAACACAAGAGTTGAGAGTATTAGGATTTCAATCATGTAATCCAGTAGAATACGTGGTCGGAATCTAATATGCTAACCCATCAATCAATATTCTCTAGGTGAAGTCAAAAGCTGAAAACCAGTCACGATCTTAGTCTGCCAAAAACAAACAATAGTTCAACAATCGTTCGTAGAAGGCCATAGGCCTAACAGGTTAGAAGTAAACCACGAGGGTAAGAAGAGAGTTCCATCATGTAATCAGAAAAGGTTTAAATGGCTGAAAATACTTATATTCAAACTCACAACCATTATTTCTTATCTAATAAGTGACTTCATAGCTTAATAAGGATGAGTGGGAAGGATGAAAAACAAAGAAAAACATATTCTGGAATAGGTATTGCCTAGCAGCCTACCTACTGAACATAACCAAGACCGGAATAGAGACAAGCCCCATTACTAACCAAGTCCATTAAGCAAGCTAGAATTCTAAACACATCCTTGCAATTTTCATAATACTATTAGATTTATAACCCTCCCGTTTAGAGGAACATAGCCATGAATCTAACTTGGTTGAAATTTTCGAAATCAACTCACTTTCTAATATCAATAATAACATACAAAGCGTCTCTCAATCTCCTTAATTTAGGACCTAACAACACTAAGTTTATGAAAACACTATGCAGGTTTAAACCCATAAATAATATGAATATAGATATCCTAATTGAACCCCTATAACGATGTCTACAAGTATTGGGTTCGATACAAAACTATGCCGATAGCTTCTTTAAACTTTTCGTAACAAATATATTCGAACTTGCACTTCAATCATTCTAAATTTGCTAATGAAAGGTCACCCACCAAGAAGGAAGTACGAAACAAGTTTGACTACATTAAGGAACTTCATGTTACCTTAAGCAGTTGATTAAAACATTAAGGCTTTCACGAACAGTGAAAGATATTACCTTACTCCATCAAGGCATTATGTCTATACATAATTAAATCGATCACACAAGGAATCATCAACATACCATATCTTAACACCATAGGAGGTCATTAATTTTAAATATTTAAAGCAGTAGAATCAAATGGGGTTCTATCAATAATTTATGCCCTTCTATCAACCCAGGACATATTTTCAGTCCAAAACTTCCTTCTTAACAATCATATATATTCATCTTCCAATTTCCAAATACCCTAATAATTTGCACAATACACGAAGTGCATAATTATGCTTATCATAAACAAAATAATAATAATTTAACTGTATATTTTCCTCTAGGGCAATAACATAAAAGGAACCCAATACTAGTCAAAGCTGTAATGTTCCAGGGGCGATTACATACCCAGGTTCACAAAAGAAACAACGACATTTTTGTAGAAGGAAGTAACTTTAAGATTATATATATATATAATATATATATAATCCGACAAGTTGTTAAAACCAGCGTACCCAGAAGACTCGATTTCTAGCACAGGGTATTTTTATCCTTACAGTACCATTATACATATATATTTCCATATAATTAATCGAAGCATAAACACCGAGAACATTTTTTTTTTATAAAAAAGGGTTTGATCACGTCAACAAGAACAACCAACGGAGGCGAATCCAGAAATAACAAACTATTACCCATATACTGAACACAAATCCACAAAATCAAAATATTTATACCAATTTCTAGAAAGGAAAAATGTTTCATTTTAAGAGGTCTGTTAGCTTCTAGCATATTATGTATATGGTTAGTCTATCTTGCCTGTTTTAACGCATCCACCAGTCATGAACATCCATCAGGGACTGCTACAGCCACACGCCCTCCGCTTTATCCTCTACTTCACTGGTCTTTTCTTGCAATATACCACACCAGGATTCCCTTTTGAAGGCACGACTAGAAGAATGCAATAGGTGGCTGTCCAAACACTAGATTGCTTCAATGCAGCTGCTTTGGGGGTGAGAGTCAAACTGCTTACCACTCAGTCTGAGAGCACTTGCGCTAGAAAGCTAAACACCAACCATGGTTTGAAGCTCAGACACAAGACATAATGATTACATCGCTCCTGGCTCTGAAAGGCATCTACCGTATTGATACATAAACCTTTTCCTTCATCAGAATTGGGGACATCATCAAACTCTCGGTGCAACCATTACAGCTGTAGCTTGTAAGGTGATGATAATTCCAACAGAAAACTTTATGCCTGCCAACCTAGTGACTTGTTGAAGTAGCTCATATAATAGCAGAGAAAATTGTGTTTCATGAATATTCTGATATGAAATAGATCGGCCTCTATGAGGTTCTCTTCCATGAGTTACATCGAACAGCAAGTATCTCAATAGAGGCCTCATCTTTGTAAATAAATTTCATCAGGTCTTCTGGTAACACACCTCACTGCTTCTCACTTAATTGATTTTGAAGAACAAAACTCAGTACATGATCTAGATCTGAAAAAAATATCATGCTACCTTCATCTCCCAAGACATATTCTCCAACATTGCATAGATCTCCTGTTCCCGTGGGTGCCTATCTGTCACCTCAGAAGGAGAATCCTGAATTCAAGATGTAGTCGATACAGAACAGATAACAGACAAAGTTGGACGACCTGCTTGTTTGGAGCGCTCAAGATAGGCTTCTACCAAACTGCATAGCATGCCTCCTGACTAGCTATTTACTGTTGCAAGGCAGTTGTTGTGGATACACCCAACAAGAACACACCTTACAATGACCCAATGAAAGTGGAGGTAACACACCTACTTCCCTAGCTTGCAGCTTCAACTATAACCACCATATCAAACCCAACTTGGAACAACATATCTGTCGCCAATAAGAAATGACATTGGCCTTGACAGCTGCAACTGGGAGGACCATAGTCAGAATAATCCAGCAACCCCTCTGGATAACCTGCTTTTAAAGGAGGGTATATAAAAGAGCCTCCTCTCTAGTGTATTGTTGATGTCCTGCCTGGCCAAGGCTTCTTCGCTAAGCGCGGCACCCAGTAATCCTGATCTGACATGCAAAGCCTACCCTCATCGGATATCTTAGCCTGTTAAACTCCTTGCTGGATTTTAGATCGAGCTTGACTTTCCAAACGGCCTTGAAAAGGCAAGGACGTGCCTCAACTAAAACTTTATCTCGTTCTTCTACTACAGCTGCACCGCGCTCTGTATTTTGCATCAACTCAGATCACCTCCGACTGTGGTCGCGTGCAACCAGAACATAGGCTCAACACCATCGATTTCCTTGGGAGATCGCCCTGCAGCAGGCTGTCACACTTACTCTCTCTGGACTTCCTATTTCGAGCAATGAGGCAGCAAACAGAACGCTAAATCCATCTCGATTAAGCATTTAACAACAAAACGAGCTACAAGCCCCAAAACTCTAAATAAAAGCTGCGTCAGCAGAAAAAGCCCACCAAACAAGGTTAAGTGCCTCCAATGCGGCCTGTCATTTTCTTAGGAGAAGTTCAGTTCTACGCTCCACTGAACTGCCTGTACAGCATACGATTTTGAGACCCACACCCACCCACGCAACATCAGGGCGATAGACCTTCATTTCTCCATCAATGAATCCACTATCCGTAACACGCCAATGCAATTCATCTGTTGCAGCATTTGATGGAGCGCAAACAAGCATTCGTTGTTTAGGGCAGAAGACAACAGGCATCAGCAGGTTGCAAGTCAAAAGAATTAATGACTGGGGCATGTGCGGCCACCAACCAGGAAGAAAAACTGAACACGCCAAGAAAAGGGTGCAGGGCTCTTTAATGCCATGGCCGGAAGGAGACAAACACAAGGAAGATCAAATAAAAATCCAATTCTTTTTGAAAGCTACGCGGCCAGCAGGGCGGAAGACATACGGTGGTGGCAGGAAAACAATTAGTTTCATTACTTCTCACCAACTATATGCCAAACAAGGCGCTACAATTTGACTTCTTTGGAAACAAATGAAATTAAGCGCAAGTCTTTTTAGGCCGCAAAATGTTTTGAAAAATAACTGTGTAGTGGACACTGTAGATTTTTTCTCAAAATACCCATACCTGTACCTTATACGATGTCTGCAGAACAAAAGTGAATCAATAAAAAATTGGTAGCCAGGTGTCATGGGTTTGCCCCATGGAAATAGGATGTTGTGACTGCTCCTTTCATATGACGTGGCTGCAGATAGCAAAACATTGGATATATGTACCTTCAGTGTCAAATTTTGGTAGGTGCAATGTCGTTGGATGTGAACGTTGGTATAAGGAAAACCGTGAGATTTTTGTTGTTGCCAAATTTTGCAAGCCTTCCTCCCCTTTATTCTCACTTTCAAGCTATGCCTTTGGCGTAATAATTTCTTTTCCTATTTTTTTTGCTTTAGTTTGATTGGGATTCTATATATATATATTTAAGGCGGGTTGAAGGGACTCATTCCCTATTTACAAAAGGAGGCATAGCCTCAGATATGTCCATACAACAACCACAAAAAAAACCTAGGTGGCATACTAGCAAAAACCACATTTTATTCTATACTTATACATAATCCCGAATTATGCTTACGGGCTTATAAGATAGACAGATTACAACCCGAGTTAGACACATCCACTACCAGCTCAGACGTGCCAATAGACCCTTATTCTACCGAGCAAGTGTTGATCCATCAGCACTAGAGGTATCCAAAGGCGCCACCTACCGAGGAACGCAACACATCCCACCAGGGTGAAACAGGAACCAGTGGAGCCCTCCAAGATTTGATATTAGGCAATTGAATACGAATTCGGCCCGATTTTTTGTCCTTGGCATATGAAGAGAGGGACTCAGCAAATTCCATCAGCACATTGAAAAAACGCTTGAGATCCAAGGAGGCCGAGGCAGCACCAGACGACGAGCTCAAGGAGACATCCTGAATAGACCATGTAACCATATTTAAAGTAGCCACCTCCGAGGCAAGATTGACGCAGAAGATGGGGCATAATCAGTGGGTCGTGACATTAACCACATCTACCTTCGAGGGATGCAAAACTAGTAGGTTTTCCACAAAAAGGGAGGCTATGTCACTGTTTACCCTTGGCCATCCCTCTAAATTTAGAAAATCCTGCCCCAAGATAAATTTAATCACCTCCAGGTCCTCCGCACATGAGATGAGGAAAACCTTCCTCAGCCTGCCATCGGTAACCCTATTTCTAAAAGCCATTTCCGTCGCATCACAAGAAAGAGCCAACACAAGAGCCCGAGGGGGTGCCATCTCACAAAGTAAAAAAGAAGGGGGATGAGAAAAACTGCCACTCAAACAACCTTAAATAATCTCCTTACGCTTCACACGTGGGGAATCCATCTTCTGAATCATGTTGGGAAAAATCCCTCGCGGCAATCAAATGAAATCCCTCCCATGTTGAGCAGTTATTGGCCACCCTTTCCTCACATGCCTAATCGATGCCTTTATTTGCTAACTAGTGGGCACACTGATTACCTTCTCGGTAAATGTGCTTAACACTCTAATTTTTGAATTTAGACAACAACCATAAAATCTTCTGAACATCGATATCCAACGTCCATGATAAAGCTCTTTTTTTAATGATGGCGTTGATAATTATCAAGGAGTCCCCTTCAATTTCTAGATTTTCAATTTTGAGGGAGGCAACGAGAAGTAAGCCCAACCCAAGGGCTTGCAACATTACAAGTACCCACCTTGAGTTTGTAAGAAGCAACCATAACCAACTTACTAGAAGAGTTGCGTATGATACATCCAGTGCCTGAGACCCTTGGATTGCCCCTAGAAGCCCCATCAAAATTTAATTTTTAAAAACCGCATGAACGGGGCACCCAAAAAATGTTTCTTCTAGCTAGGGAGGAAGACACTTTAGACCTCATAGCACCATCCATAGGCTTGATTTTCAATGGCCAACTTCTTTCTAACAGTCTGTCATGGGAAGTAAAAGGATAGGATCTTGACTAGCTAGAAGACACAACTTCTGAGATAGCTCTTTCTAGCCGTAGGAGAACTGAATTTACTGAACCATATTCCTCCCTAAAAGCCTCTTGTTTCTCTCCCACCAAAGGTGCCACAACAGAAGAACCAGACTACAAAGCCAAATAGAAGAAAGGGCCCCTGAGTGAGAATTAATAGGCCATGCTAGTATAACATCTGTGAGGGATTTAGGTTAGACCCACGAAATATTTAGCTTGGCACATAACCAGTTCCAGCATTCAACTGCAAAGGAGCAATGTAGCAGCAAATGATCCCTATCTTCCACATCCTTTTGACATATGAGGCATCTAGTGGGACCCTGAAAACAAATTTTTTTCCTTCTTTCTTGGGTTAGTATCTTGCCCTTAAAGGCCATCCAGGCGAAAAGACCAACTTTAGGGGGGCAAT
Organism: Taxus chinensis; assembly: GCA_019776745.2. NCBI lineage: Eukaryota > Viridiplantae > Streptophyta > Pinopsida > Cupressales > Taxaceae > Taxus > Taxus chinensis. The sequence goes on from CM034146.1 coordinate 286,871,430, forward strand.
GGGATTTCCATCATTCTTTCCATACTTGTTCTTTAGGGGCAATATCCTCATGAAGCCAAATATACCCAAGTTGAGGGGAATAAGATCCCGAGGTAGAAGCAGTCCAAACAATTTCATCCTGCTTATTTGAGATTAAAATTTTCCTTACCTGCAAAATAGATAAAAAGTTAGCTTCTAAATCAAGAGGGAGGTTTAGATGGTCCAGTTTTTTCCATTGCAACATTGAGGGGAGGGAATCATTTAGCTCCCCATAATTGGACACAAAAGGGCCCCAATCAACAAGCAATCTCCTCTTAATATCTAAGAAATCAGGAGAGTCTCCAATGGCAGGGTATCCATTCCATGGATCATCCTAGAAGAGAGATTTCTTTCCATTACCCACTTTCAAGTCCGCATAAAAGACAAACAGAGATCTACATTCAATCATGAAATTCCATATATGCGAGCCTTTGGGGGGGTTTACCATGTGAAGAATGGACTCAGGAAGAGAGGCACCCAAATATTTCTTTTCAAAGACCATGTTGAGAATACTGTTGGGGTTGCAGATGAGCTTCCATACCAATTTAGCTCCAAGAGCCACGTTTTGCAAACCCAAATTTAGAACACCCGCACCACCAAGCTATTTATGCTTAGCAAGCTATCCCAACTAATAATGGGAAGCTTCTTTTCCTTGGATAAACCCTACAATAGGATTTCCGCAAAATGCCCTTAATCTTACCAAGAATACCCTTAGCGATTTTAAGGACCGAAAGGAGATACAAAGGGGCAACACAAAGGACTGATTTTACCAGCAAAAGCCTCCCGGCAAGGGAGATCCATTTGCCTTTCCAGGCATTCAGTTTAACTGTTAAAGAACTGAGGAGATCAGATCATAGGGAGTTCTTGCATGCACCTTTAAACAAAGGAATACCGAGATACTTGATAGGCAGGAGCCCTTATTTGAAATTGAAAATATTTAGGATTCTAGCTTCAGTTTGTAAGGTAACATTAAAGAAAAAAATGCAGGATTTAGCAACAATTACATCTTGCCCAACTGCCCTAGAGTATAATACCAAAAAATCCTTTAGCTCCTTAGCCTCCCGGATGGATGCCCTTCCGAACAGAAAGGTGTCATCAGCGAATTGCTGATGAGTGAGAGGAGGAACACCATCTGCAATCCTTAAACCAAAAATTTTACCCTCCCCTAATTTATGTTTAATGGACCTGCCTAGGGCTTCAACCACCAGAATATATAGGAAAGAGGACAGGGCCCCCCTTGCCTAATACCACGATTACTTCCAAAGAATCCTTCAACACTCCCATTAATAAGAACAAAGAAGGAGGGGCTGGAAATGCAGCTGAAAATCCATTCACAAAAACGCTTGGAGAAGCCAAACTTCAGAAGGACCTTGATGAGAAACCTCCAATTGAGCTTATCATAAGCTTTACTAATGTCTAGTTTTAGCATCATAATAGGGGTTTTAGAAGAAGAAAGAGAGTGAACCAACTCGTGAGACAAGATGACACCATCCAGAATATAGTGACCAGGAATGAAACCAGTTTGCTTAGGAGAGATAAGGGGATCCAAAATAGATTTCAACCAAAGGGCAATGGCTTTGGAGATGATTTTGTAGGACGCGATACAAAGGGAAATAGGCCTGAAATCCCCTAAGGATGAGGGTTGAAGCATTTTAGGGAAAAGCCAGATGAAGGAGTTATTTAGCATTCTGAGCACCGAGCAGGATCTCCAAGAGGCTTCCACAACTTCCCAAACATCATAACCCACAATGCCCCAAAATTTCTGAAAAAAATCTGTAGGAAAGCGATCAGGGCCGGGGGCTTTATTCTTCTCCATGGAGAATACCACATTCTCAATTTCAAGGAAGGATAAAGGCTTCAAAAGCGCAGAGTTTTGATTTTCAGAGATGAGAGTGAGAATAACATCCATAAGGGAGGTCTTCTTGGCCTCGAAGGAGGCAACATCCCCAGCTAACGAGGAGGAGAAGAAATTACTCCCTTCAGATATGATGTCCCGTTGATCCACCAAACTAACCCCCTCACTATTTTTTATTTCTGAAATGAAATTTTAATTCCTTTTTTCTTCTATAGAGGCATGAAAGAATTAAGTATTTCAATCGCTGTCCTTCAGCCAGAGTTCCCTAGATTTTTGCTTCCAATAAATTTCCTCCCTAAGAAGCAGTTCACCTAAGTCACTTAAGAGATACTTTTCATGAGCATAGTCCTCCTGGAACATACCATCATTGAAAAATTTTAAATTTAGGACATTCAATTCAGCTTCAACTCTGGCCTTTTCCTAAAATATGTTTTTGAAATACTTGACATTCAAGTCCTGCAAGTCCTTTGTTAACCTTTTCAACTTTTGAGCCAATACATACATTTTGGAACCTTCAATATTATAAGAGTTCCACCAGAGATCAATCCAGCCCTCAAGGGAGGCGTCCCTCATCCACATTAGCTCAAATTTGAACAGGGATCGCGGAGGGTAAACATCAATATCAACAGACAGGGACACTGGGAAGTGATCCGACCCAGACCAAGGCAGCACCAAACATTCAAGCAAAATGTCATTTAAATTCCAGCTAGGACTGACCAGAAATCTATCTATCCTTTGCACTATATTACAAAAGCCCTTACGCTTATTACTCCAAGTAAACCAACCCTGCTTAGGTTCAATATCCACAAGGGCACCTTCTCTAATAAAAGAGCAGAAATCTTTTTGGGATTTAAGGTTTCTAGTGATCCCCCCTTTCTTATCCCTACAATCTGAAATGGCATTGAAGTCCCTGCCAAGAATGAACAACTAATCACCCATAGCGGAGATTGCTTGAATTAATTCCCCCCAGAGATTCTTTTTACCCAGAATGCTAGGAGGGGTATAGATATTAAATAAAAGAAAATTAAGTTGAGAAAGTCAGAAACTTACTTTAACAGATTGCCAACTGAGAGATTGGGCTTGTAATTCAACCATTACATCGCCTTCCTTCCAAACAATCCCGAGCCCCCTAGAGGCACCCGACAAATCTGAAAAGACCCCTTTCTAACCTCTAAAAGACTTATTCCAAATACATTCAGCTTCAGCAGTAGGTAACTTAGTTTCTTGAAGAAGAACCAGGCTAGCCTCTGAGGAGAGGATATAACGCTTAAGAAAGTGTTGTTTGTTAGAGGAGTTAAGTCCTCTGACATTCCAGGAGAAGATCTTCATTGAACACAGGGAAGGGTTTTCACCTTCCCAGAATCAGCAAGATCAAAATTCAGGGTTTTTTGCTTCCCTGCATCAACCTCTAATTGGGCCAATTCCTGCTTTGATTTTCTCCCCCTTTTACTTGTGGAGCAAAAAATAACAGCCCCCGCACCATCTTGGCATGGAGCTATTTTATAAGGGGCAAAGCCGGGAACTAAATCGTTCAGGGCGATCTCTCCTTCTTCCAAGGTCCCTGCTTTGGAGGCAGGGAGTTCCACATCTCTGGAAATGTTGTTCGAAATCCATCCGCTAAGAGTAGCCATCGAGGAATGCTTAAAGTTTAAAACTTTTATATTTACATATGGCTACTATTTTTTTTCTTCACGAATTTCATGGTTAAGATTGGTAAGAAAGTAGTTGCTTCAACCCAACATAAGTAGAATAGATCTTAAATCAAGAAAACAAGGTATCTCTTTCATATTTACACATTACACAATACACTTTGATGGTTTTATCAGCTAAAATCCCTCTTCACACAAATTCAAATGTTTATGAGCTCCACCATAATCTTCCCTTCACTTTGTGTTAATGTTTGCCATTTTTTCTTAAAGGACTTCTGGCGAGCCTGTTCAAAATAATCTCCATTGCCGTAACTCTATCGGACAATCATGTAGAACATGGTCCTATTAGTACTAGATTTAAGTTACCCGTTGCATCAATTCCAATGTGTGTGTGTGTGTGTGTGTGTGTGTGTGTGTGTGTGTGTGTGTGTGTGTGTGTGTGTGTGTGTGTGTGTGTGTGTGTGTGTGTGTGTGTGTGTGTGTGTGTGTGTGTGTGTGTAACACAAAGATGTGTATAATAGCATTATTAAACCATTATAAGTACCAAATATTTTTGAGGGTCATGTGCCCTTATAAGCACCAGGTACTTTCAATTTTCTTGTAATATTAGTGATGATTTCCCTTCTATTGTAGGAATTTTTGTGCCAAATATGAGAGTTCCCATAATAATACAAGTATTCTTGTTGGCAACATGCCATCCAAGCTTCTTCATTGTAGTTTGGGAAATATCAGGTTGTGAATTTTCCAATCCGTTAAAACTAAAAAATTCAATTCAATAAGAATTAAAAGATATTGTAAATTTTTAAAAGCCTTACAAAGTGACCAAACTCATAATCATTTAATTATGCATATCTTTCCAATCTGTGTATAGTATCATTTAATTTTGTTTGCTAGACATATTTATTACCCCGAGAATTTACCAAAGACAATGCTTCGCCCATCCATCAAAATGTTGCAAAAGTATTTATCTTATTTTTTATGTCTAACTTTTTGTGGATTGCTAAGTTTCTTATATTTTCTTTAATTAAAAATATATTATTGGATTTATTCATGATTTCATTGCACTTGCGAAGTTCACTTGCCAATTGTCGATCATTAAAAGTGCAATCGTTAAAATGTTGAACTACAAATAAGCTTTTAACTTTAAACATTCACATTACATATTATTTGAAGCTCCCAAACTAGAGGTCAAACACAACGCTTCTGTAGACACCAAAATTTTGTATCGATACCCTTGATTACCCGCATGCAGATCTTTTACCATGGTCCTATCTAGAACCATTTTAATTTAATTCACTTCTTTTATTTAAATTCCCATCTATTAGCCTAACACTTTTAATTCGTATTTAATCTTCATTAATTATGTTAATTAATCTCCACTATCTAATTATCTTTAATTAGCTTTCTTTTTAGGATGTTTTTTTATCCCTAACCACCTATATCCACATCCTACGCTTTTTCTAGATTTAATATAACCCATGTTTATCTCCTACCTACTCATGACATTTCCCTAGGAAACCTTTACCCACTTACATGCTTTAAAGCACTTATCCCAATCCCTAAAAGTCTCATATCTTGACTAAATCAATCATCTACCGCTCTAAGGAATGGTTACCCACAGTCGGCGATGACCCAGCAAGGTCGTCATCAACCCTATAAGATTGATTTCACCCCCTTCTAAAACAAGACACAACCCAAGCTTTCTTACACTTTGTAAACTTATATTTGAATCTAGGCATCCTTGTTGTTGTCTCATCCCTGTTGGAGTCCATTGAAGCTTGCCTTTCATCACCTACCAAGACTTTGGGTGGTTTACTTTAATTTTGTGATATTTCATACTATCATATGCTATCGTTGTTATTATCTGCTAGAATCTAATGTCTTGCAGGTTCAACTACTGTTAGAATTCCATCCTCAACCTGTTCTTCCAGTTGTTCTACTTGCAAGTTTCTCATTCAGCTCATCCACCTTTGGCTTTGTTTTGCACTGTCTAGGTCATTATCGTTCTACCTAGGTCATCGTTGACCCAGTCCCATGTCATCATATGTTCTATTTCCAGTCCCTCTCAGTGCCTTCTTCTGTTTTGTTACTGTTTCTAGTTCTCGAATCTTCCATCCTAACTCTCTGTCACCCCAAAAAAAATTTGTCTGCATTCCAGTCGCCACTAACTCAGCCCAGTCTTCGTCGACCCGAGTCATGTTTTTCATCCAATCTATCATAATCCTTGTTTTCTGCCATCCTTTTTACTTTTCTGTCTCAGATCTCCTTCTGTAGGTTCTTTTTGGTGTTCTCGGGATTTTGTGATCACCTTATTTGCATTTGGATCCTTTCATATCTACATTTCAAGCTCATTTTCCAGATCTACTTGCTCAATTCATCGTTGACCTACCCCTCTGTAGTTTGGATCATCGTCAACCTAGCCAGGTACAATTTTCATTGTTTTAATTTAGACCATATCAGTACTTTTCATCCATTTATCTCATTGCCATATTTTGTTTTGTATTAGTTTCTGCATGATATCTAGTTATCTATAATTTACTTCACTTTATTTTATCAAATGGGGGTTGACATCTGTGTAAGGAAGTTAACACTTCTAGGAACCGACTTCATCAGGCATCCCCTACATATACCATCTAATCCATTTTCTTTCTAGTTATCCTTGTTTTGCAGGTTCATCAGATTTATAGTGAGGAAATTCACTTTGTGGCCATCCATTGGCATCCATCATACATCAAGGTACCCTAAACCCTTGTATTTTGGAGTTATTTGATTTTCTTTAGTACTAGCACATTAACTTGAACAGGAAAGAAAAAATTGGATCTACATTCTGGCACGCCCAGTGGGACAAAATTTTTAGGCGAGTCCTTACATTTATTATTATTTATTGTATTTCTTTCATATTCTACTAACACTGCAGATAAAATCTTCACTTTTTCTTGTTCGTGTTGTGCTGGATTGCTTGGATTTCTCTTCACTTACATCTTCTTAAATATAAGATAAAAAGGAAAAGCGTTCTCCATGTTTTCCTCTTCTTTTTCCTTATTTTATCTTTTTGCATCACATTTTCTCTTTCTTGCATGTTTGTTCTCATCAAAATTCCACATTTGGATTTTTCTAAAAAAGAACTCTTTGTATCCTTTCTTGAAAACATAGATTAAGTAGGGGTAAATTGGTTGCATCTCACATTCTATCATACACAATCAAATTCACACATCAATCTACACATCTAGACATCTTCCTTCTAGGTGGACTGATTGGGATTTCATCACCCAATAGGAAGCCACCACGGTGTTCTGGTCTCGTTATAAACTTTATACAGACTCATGCTTCACATACCTTTAGGTATATCGAGGACTCCCTAGCTATAACTACCCGAAACCAACCCTAGATTTCCATTTCCTATGTACCTTTGTTATCCATTCCCTTTTTATGTTTTACACTTTCTTAATAAATCAAAAACAAAATAAAATTGTGTGCTTGACTTGTTTGATCTAGTTAGTATAAGCTTTCTTTTTCATTTCATACCCATAATTACTCGTTCGGTAGCCAAGAAAATTTTAAAAAAAATCTTCAAACAGTTATGTCATCTCATCTCAACAAACATTTATTATGACCAATGTCTCATTTGTGTCCTTGGTTACTTCCTCCGTGGGCACCCAACCTCTCATCAATGTTTCTCACCAAGGAACTTTTTTTCAAACTACTACCATAGGTGAGACCAATCCTTTCTTATATCATCATTCAATCCCATCTGGACCATCCAACCCTCCATCCGTTGCATCGGTTGAAGCTTTTGGGCCTCTTATTATCCCTAATGGTAGTTTGGAGTTCCAAAATATTCTCAATGCCAATCTGGTAGCTCCTCAAGACTACCTTCTTAGGAAGTCAACCCAACTTCCTATTGATTGTCCACCACTTCAACAAATTTATTCTCATCCATCAAACCCCAAAACCACCAAACTTCCCTCTTCACAACTTATGGTGTTTTTCCCTTAAACTATGAATGAGCTTGCTACAACCCAACGTGAGCTTGCTTAATCTTCTACCAATCCCCCACCTCATCAATCCACTTAGTTAGTCACACCAATTCATATAAATCTCCCTCTAATCAACAAAACTATCACCACATCCCTTCCTATTACCTCCTCGACCACTATCATCACTAGTGTCCCTACCCAATCTTCCCAAATATCACATCCCATATTCAAACAACATAACCCTTATTTTCCTCTCACATCACACATACATGTCATTTCTTCCAAACCTCCCCTTACAAGTGATTTGCATTATACGTTGTCTAATCCACCTCATCAATAATTTCAACCTATTCATACCTACATTACCATTCATAATATACCACAACACCCAACCCAATCCCAACAATCGCAACATCAACCATTACAACAACCTCTTCAATCTCAACCCATTAATTTCATACATCCTTAGCAAATGATTCCTCAAAAACCCACACATCCACAAACTTATCAATCACCTTATCAAACTACTTTCCATGCCACACAATCACAATCCCAACCAATCATCACATCGAATGATCCCATGCATGAAATAATGAATAGTTGGCTAGTCCAAAGCCCGTTACCTTAGGACCAAAGGTTACATTATCTTACAAACAAATCTATAATGAACCTATTTATTCGTTGTTTCCAACCAAACCCTACACCCCTCATTGGGAGCTTCCCAAGTTTACCAAGTTTAACAGTAAGGAAGATCCCTAATAACATCTCTGTACATTTATGCATACATGTTACCTTACTACACATGATCAGGATCTTATGATTTGCCCCTTCCCTATGTCCTTGGCTGATCTAGCATTGTATTGGTACAACGTAACTCCCCAACATTCCTTATTCTCATTCACCTATCTCGCGTAATTGTTCCTAGAGCACTTTTCAATTAATATTGCGCGTAAAATCACCATCACTTACTTGTATGCCATTAGACAATTCGATGACGAGTCTATTACAGAATTTGTCACACGATGGCGCCACATTATAAATGAATTATCATTTTCTCTTCCATAAACCGAACTCTTCTCATGTTCTTCTACGAAGCATATTTCTTCTACATTGTAAATCCAATCATTCTAAACATTCGGAGAAGCCTTCACCATGGATCATAAACTTGAGACTCATGCCCTTGAGTAAGGCCAACTCAAAATTAAATTGAACAAACCAAAAAATGAGTTTACCAAATCATCCACGCATAACGTCGTGGTCGTTTAGTCTGCTTCCTCACCTACATCTAGTACATGGTCTCAACAACGAGCCCCTAGACCAACTTCCAAATATACCCCCCTTAGAGAATCATATAGTTCAATATTTGACAAGTTCATGGCGGTTAATCTTATTACACTTCCTCATATGGCGGTTAATCATGAGGATCAATATTTTAAATACACTTCCTCATATCCAAAGACCATTTAATGAATCAGTGGACAATCCTAACACATCTCCTAACAAACCAAAATAACCTGCATGGTATCATGAGGATCAATATTTTAAATACCACCAAGTCTGAGCATTTCCTCTCAAAAGATATGAAATAGAGAGGTGTTGAAAATAATACACTTTAAATATATATTCCTTATTAAAGAATCTCATTGATCAAGGTGATGCAATTTTAAGGTATTTCAAGTGGACAATCCTAACACATCTCCTAACAAACCACTTGAAATTTATAAATAACCATAATGAACCCCCCGTGGGCAACCAACCATGCACCAATAAATCAAGCCACCACTTCTTCTACATCCCAAACACCCAATGCTCATACCATAAAAACTCTCCACACCATTGATCAAGATCCTGCCCCATCCACAACTTCACCTCCTTCATCAAATATTACATCCACCTCGTTAAACATTGTTCCTAAATCTATAAGCCCATCACAAATTATCCCCATAGCCACATCAATCACACCCACATCTATCTCAGAATCTATTCCAACTTCCACACATGCTACATCTTCCCCATTCACAAGTATATCAATGATGCAACTTGAAAATTTTATGAAATAACCATCCCTATATAATTCTACATCCACCATTAATTTAACACCTAAACCCACTTCATCACCTATATCCATTTCATCGCTTATCACATCCACTTCATTGGATTCAACTACCTTACCAACATCTATTCCACTTTTACCCATTATACCATCCTTAGTATCAATCCCAGTTCCCCTTTCCACACTTTTTCCCACACCCACCACATCAACTATTGTGACCATATCTACATTATCTTCCACATCCCTTTCATCATTTGAAGAATTTTGGAAAGTACTTAAACTTGCAACAACTTCAAGTGATCCTCCCATCTCATCTACACAATAACACAATTCCTCATCAAACCAATATTTGCCTTCTTTAAACTTGATCAAACAAAAAACTACTCCCTCCACATGTATCGACCACAACACAACCCTCAGATGCTCCAGTGGAAATTTTTTTCATCCCTCCCAAGGGGTACCTCTTCACAAACAAGATCCAAAACCCTTGGTATGTTTCCTTGAATGTTCTCTTTCAGGACCTCACAAGAAGATCAACATCCCCCCACCTAATATCAAACAACCCAACACCACATCATCTATCTTAGGAACACGTCTGTCTCTTCTAGGAACAACCTCTTCATAAAAAACACTTCAACCCACTAATCAACTGAAGCTAAAACCATATAAATTTTATTCTTCTAGAACATCAATCATCACCAAAACTAAATCCAAGATGTCAAAACCTCGAAATACTTCAACTCCATTTTCTACATCCAAATCATCTCAAACATCCACCTCTTCTTCTAAGACCACGAAATATCATAAAGACAAGGAACCTCCTAATACTTTGGTTGAATCATATGAGGAGGTCCTCCAACACTTCAAATTTCAGCCATCAAGCTTCCACCTATTAAGGCGTTCGACCAAAATATCAATAAGACATCGTGGATCGATTCCAACCTCATTTATGCCTATCGTCGCACCCTTGGACATGAAACTAAAAATTGCAAAGCACTCCTAACTATTTTCCATAACATTATTGAGGAAGATGACCTTATTCTTAAGGAAAACCAATCTCCTCCTTCCACATCCATTCTGACATCCACACCTTCAACCTCATCCATCCAAAAGTTCCCTCATTCCTCGTGGACTTTTGCGGCCATCCCACCTCCAAACAAAGATTCTTCCAAGGATGGTCTCTCTTTATTTATTAATGTTGTTTGGCTATCCACTCGATTCGTTCCACATGATCTTAAGTCAACATCCTCACCAAAATCCAAGACCTTCGTCACCATTCCTCCTCCCAAGGATTTAACCTCATCTTAATCTCCATCATCATCGAAACCCAAAGTTTATGTCTTAGGTGCCCTTTGGCTGATTGAAAAAAGTATCATCAAACAAATTCACCAAACCCTAGTTAAGATGTCACTTTACGAGCTCATCTAAAGATCTCCAGAACATCAGAAAGGCCCTCACGGAAGCCTTGAAGTGTATCCTGACATCTAGTAACGAGGCTCAACCTTTCGCATCTCTCGTAGGAGCCATTATGGCTTCTACTGCCATATTGTTTGATGATACTAAGATTTCAGACATCACACTAGAGGTAAATGACCTTCCCATTTTCATCATGGTTAGGATCAATGACACTTTAATTCGACAATCCATGATTGATAATGGGGAAAGAATTAATATCATCCCATCACATACCTTCGAATAGCTCAAGATCCCAAGATCCACTGTCGCCCAAAAACCTGCAGTCCTTTGCACCTTCAACAACGTTATCGCTCCCACCTTGGGAATGATTGTTCTTCTTATTTGTGTTGGTGAGAATCTCCTCAACGACATCTTCTACATCATAGAAGGATACTTTCAGTACTATGTTCTCCTTAAACGACCTTTGATCAACACTATGCACTGTGTCCCCTATACACTTCATTGTTTTCTTAAATATAAGAAAGAGGGGAAGATATTGATACTTCTTATGGATGCTCCTCCCTTCCAAATGTGCAACATGACCTATAGACCTAATGATGTCCTCATTCTAAAGAGCAGTCCATTTGTACCATCCACTAGTTCGTCCCTCCCTTCTGTTAGGAATAAACTTAGGTTAATTCATCATTTATTAAGTTGTAATGTTAAAGTAATTAAATTGTATTACTGTAACTTAGTTAGCTAATATGTAGTTGTCATGTCCCTAGATTAGTGTGGGCTATACTATTTTTATTTTACTACTTTTGAATGTTCTCGGATATGATTAGTTAGGGGAATTATGTTATTTCTGCATATTTTCTATACTTAGTATATTTGATCCACTTTTCATGGATGTTGTTAATGTTGTACAATGTCTATAAACATTGCAGCTTCTTCATTTGATATATATGAATGATTTCTAGAATATTTCATTCTCAAGATTTGGTATTAGAGTTGGTGGGTCCCACCCTTTGTGCTATTGTGAGAATCCATCATCCTCTAAGGAGAGTGTGTTGTAAAAGGTAAAGGGTTCATTGCTACAAGTTTGAGCTTGGAGAAACCATAACTGCTGTCAGCCTCTTAGAAGCACATGCTCTACTTCATCACCCCTAGAGTTCTGAACAAAGTGTTTCAGGTTCTAGGGATTCATTTGCAACAAATTAAAATCTATAAATTTAAAAAAAATTGACAGTAATGCTACATTTAGTAGACTATTATATTTGGAGGTCATTGAGTTTCAGATCTATGTAAAGAACTAGGATCCAGAAATAACCATCCACCAAGCCTGCATTCTCAAGTTTTACAAGCAAGTTTATTGATTTGAAATCAGACAAGTTTTCCATTATATGGTTATCTATGAGCATATTCGAGCCCATAAATTTGTAGACTCGCATAAATATGGGCGTTCACATTGGGTGAGTTATAGAGTTATTTGGGATCACCCCTGCTCCACGAGTTGGAGCCTCAAATATGTTCAACCCAGCATTACTTCGAACCAACAAGGTGAAGATATCCACACCTATGAGCAAAGGTGTACATGCAAAGGAAAAAGTGTTGGTTAAAAAGGATATCTCACTTGTAATCTCCAAATCAAATCGAACATCAAATCAATAGACGGCCATTTAAAAGCAATATAGGAGACTTAAAAAAATAGAGGCGTCTACTAGCAAAGAAAAGGACGGGGATATCTTGAAGCGACGGAGAAACCAAGGCCGTGTGAATGTGAGCCAGGTAAGCCCTAATCAGGGTGTGTTTAAACAAATTCTTTTAAAAAATATTTCCATTTTTAGATTTTGTGAAAAAAATTAGAAAGATTTTCTTTTCCATTTTTGGAAAGGGGCCCGAAAAGATATTAAAATCGGGATTTAAACAAGTCATAACTTTCAACTAGTACCTCGGATTGAGGTGTCATTTTTTTTAAAAGTGTATGGTTTTTCGATCTCTACATCTTGATCTAGCTTTTAATAAGCTTTATCTTGTAAAAATTTCAAAGGCTAAAATAAGCTGTAGAAAAAAAGTATAAAATTTGCAAATTTTTACTCACAATGTATTCCAAAAGGGAATTTTTTCAGAGAAGAAGAGATGAAATTGTAATCGCACTATCATTATAAAGTGCCAAAAACTTTTTCATTTTCATGGACCTATTTGTCTTCGATTTTCACTCAAAACTTAGGGGGAAAAGATGAAAGACTTACAAATTCTACATTGATCACTCAACAGCGGTATTCCTTGCGGATTAGAGAAAAGTGAATGAAGGGTGGTTTTATGTGCCAACGGTAATTTCTTGCTACGAGCCAACCTGATAGTGGTTTTATTGATCCGAGAGCCAACCCAACAAAGGTTTTCAAAATTTTCAAAGCTACTCATTTGTTTTTTCGAACACACGTGCTAACCCGAAAGAGGTTCCAGACATCCAGAATTCTTGAGCCTATTCCATCTCTTATATGTCGTTCAGAGGAAGTACCTTCATCCTGCTATTCTTGTTCAAATGAGATCCAGAGAGACCATACTGAATTAAGGTGGGGGAATGATAAAGTCATTTGATTCACATTAGTGTAGGTTTCTTTTAGCATGTGTGTGCTAATAAATGTTAACATGACGTAAACATATTTTGTTTTAGAGTATTTTTATGTCCTATTCACTTCATACCATGATGAATTAAGGGGGGGAATGTTAGGAATAAACTTTGGTTAATTCATTATTTACTAAGTTTGTAATGTTAAAGTAATTAAATTTAATTACTTTAACTCAGTTAGCTGTTAGTTAGCTATTATCTAGTTGTCACATCCCTAGATTAGTGGGGGCTATACTATTGTTAGTTTACTGCTTTGAAATGTTCCCGGATGTGATTAGTTAGGGGAAATATGTTATTCCTTCATATTTTATGGACTTAGTATATTTGATCCACTTTCCATGGATGTTGTTACTGTTACACAGTCGTCTATAAACATTGTAACTTCTTCATTTGATATATATGAAGGGTTTCTAGAATACTGCATTCTCAAGACCTTCATCCAAACTACCCAACAATGACTCCGTAGTGAAAGTAATGGACAAAATCACATTGGGTGAGTATTATCTTCTCACACTCAACACCTTTCCCACTCCTCACCATCTTGGTAAACCCAATAAAGCTTCGATGTGAAATGTCAAGGATATCGTTCCTTTTAGGCCTGCTACAGTCTTCGAACAAATCTCATATATGGTGGTTTTAACAACCCTTCTTCTCACATCGCTAATCATCCACATGCCAAAAATTATACCAGTGGTTTTGGCTTCCTCAACAAACCATCCTTTTCCCACGTCTATCTCCATCATTTCACATGGAAGATATTCAATGTGGGACATGTTATCACCAAATCATAGCACCCCCCCTATTTGCTAACTTTTGTGATTGATGCATTCAGTGTGATTGGGTAACATGGGGTACCAATATCTCTCAAGTTGTGGTACTTGCGGGCTTGAGATGGACCTCTGTAGAAGGCCAAATTCCTCTTCCTAAACTAAGCACTACACTAATCCTAATGCAAGAAAAGCATCTAACTAAACTTATTCTAAACACTTCCAAGGGGACAGGGAAAGAGAGATTGCATGAAATGAAAGAAATACTACACTATAAGCGGTGATCACACCAAGAGAAGGGGTTGTTAGACAATTCCTAGCCTGAAAATGGAGAAGGATGATTATGGAGAGGATAGACTATGTACATCACATACCACAATACATGATTTACACCATTCCCATGAAGCACAAAAACTCCCAATCATGCAATGAAAACTAAAGGTTGCACAATATATTTGTAAAACATGAAGAGAGGTAAAGAAGGGAAACAAAAATAATGCAAGGATAGATAATTAATCAAAAATATATATTTTATTAGTCCAAGCATATGCCCAGTACATCATTACATCAAGAAGAGGCAATAACTACCATTACTATGCTCAGATGGAAGACTTGAAGCCTCAAATTCACAACAGCTCAACTGAGAGAAAAAGGGAGCATGGGGATAACATGTCTAACTCTTGTAACAATGCATCCCATTACAATATATAGAAAATTTGATTTGAGAGTTGGAGAGAAATCCCTAAATTATAGGCATAATTATAGCAGATCAGGAGAGCCATTCCACTTCCCATGCTCTCTTACAACACCCCATGCTTACTTGCATCATGCTTGTCCTCTAAGAAATCCCCATGTCTTCATTAATATTTTTTCCCTTTAATTTCATTAAAATAACATTTTATATTTTATGAAGGCCCCTCCATGCTCTTTGGTGGGATCCACAGGGTTACTTTTGCTTTGGAAAGGAGTTTCAGGGTCTGTTTGGGTGACCAACTCACTTGTCAGATCGATGAGATCTTTTTTGGATCCCTATGAAGTCTTGGTGTGCATTTCATGGTGGGTTTATTTTTTCCCATCCCCAGCTCCAATATTATTTTCCTCTTCACCCTCCAAGCACCTCATACCTTATCGGCCACTGATTTTATGTTGTTGGCTCGGCCAACTTGATCGAATCCTCAATGCCTTAACTACATCTAAGATCTCTTCCTCATGCATAGGAGATGCCCAAACTCACCTCCATGTAAAGGTTGAGCTCCTAGGATTTCAATATAATACTGATATCATTCTCGTGTTGATTAAACCCTTTGAGAACAACCCAGATTTTCATGTGTTGACTGAGTGATTTTCCACACAACTCCAAAACCCAAAGTCTGAAATTAAAACTTCAGAGTTTTGGAAACCTAGCTCACTTTTTCCTCAACTCACTACAAAATTCTGAACTCCCAACATGCCATGGTCCCAAATTTTGAAGTATGTTGACCCCAAAATCTGACTCTACTTTTCCGAGCACATATGACTTTAGGTTTTGATGATCTCTATGCATCGAACTTTCTTTCCCATTGTGCACGTATCGAGCCCTTAATTTCCCGAAGTTGAAAGATCTCTTCTCCCAAAATCCAAAATTGTCATCCTCCGATTAGCTTACCACATGAGCTTTGAAACTAATCTTTCTACTTTTTACATTTCCTTCCTGAGTTTTTCCCCTATGTCGAGCTACTCAATTGTCTTAATATGAGATTTATCTCCATCCCAAGGGCTTCACGCTGAGCTTGAATCTTTGGTTCATCTTCCTTGGCTCAGGGATCCTTCCAATAAATTTCCCTATCAATGAAATCCACTCAGCCTACTAACTCTTGAAACATTGGATTTCCATTAGCAAGGCCTCCCGAGTTCCCTCCTACATGACAAACTCATCCCCAAGCCACCTTTCCTTCAACTCAAATTACTCATCGATGATTTCCACTCCTGGCTTGATACTCCACCCTACCATGCAGCTATGGCCAAGATGACTCGGCTCTAACTTGGCCAACCAAGTCATCTTATCTGCACTATGAGTCCCGAGCATGTGTGGGCTTGAATTCAAGCTACCCCATCTCTGTGTCGTCATGGCCCCTCCAACTTGGCCTTGAGCTCAACCTTAACACTTTGAACTCCTTGCGAGCTAATCCCCGCCTACCTTGGCCGACACAACTCTCGCTTGAACCATCATTTCCACGAGCTGAGCCCACCCCGTTAGACCTTCCTCAACTCAGTTCAACAAACCATAACAACTCAAACCTGAAAAAAATGACCCTAAATTCCTTAGCTCGCCCCGACGTGCAAAAAGGCTCGTTGATTTGGAAAATAATTGTTGACAATTTTTACACTTGTGCAAAAAAGGGCAACTCGAAACTTCGTCATTACGATGAAAGTCATGGGTGAAGTATACCTAAAATGAAGAAGTTCTAATGTTATTAGTTACTATTGAATTAATTAATGATTAAGTGAAATCTGTAGCTATGTGTGCTGTTACAAAATGTAATAGATCACATATTCTGCAATTTCATTATACCTTCAGCAAAAGAACACAAGGGCCCCAAAGGACAGCTGTGTTGTCTTGATGAAAACACTGAATTACAGAGTAGGTGAAGTGTTGAGTTTTGGGACAACAAACATAAGTGCAGATATTAGAAAATCATAGTTCATTACTGAATGTTACAAGTTCTCATTGATGTTCTTTCCTTCATGATTAAGACACTCAATTTTATGACTAATTTGTTTAGTTCGTCATACAGTCCATACAGAAAGCTGAAATACAGGAAGAAATATACAACTCATTTTCAGAATTCAATGTTTTATTCACAAGGAAGGTCAAATGTTTCCCACACAAGCTATGGGATGTAACTGAACAGTAAAGTACAACTACTGAAGTAAGAGGGACACTGCATGAAAGAGAAAGTAAAGGAGTATGAGTGAGTATGAGTAAGTAAGTGGTCCTTTCTTTTCTTATGGTTTTTTTTGGTTTGGTTATCTATGGGGTTGTTTTGTTTAAAAAAAAAGAAATGAATCTAAAGAAACAATATGCCCCCTCCAACCTGTTGTGCAATCTTCTCTCCCCCAAAACCAGTTTTACCCTCTTTCCAAATCTGCTGGCCTAGAGGGCTTTGTCTCATAAATGAACCCAAGATCCTCTTCGCTCTGTTCCCCTTACTATAAAATTTATGTTGAAAGAGGCAAAAAACCACAAACCTATCCAAAAGGGAGAAAATGTAAATTTATTACATATCAAAAGCCACGGCATTTTCTTCAGCGCATAGACAGACTCATTGTTGCACAAAATATAGTAGCACCAAGAGGCACACTATCCCTGTCTGTAACACATTTCTCCCCTGTGCCTTATAAAACCCTCAAAACCTTAAACAAGGCACAGGCGTAACTTTGGCTACACCAACATTTATGTCATGTAAACGTTTCATGTGCCATGCCAAAGCCAAAAAGAAGGTGCACCTTAACTCAATGATGCATCATTCAAACCTGTGCTCCTTTGGCACATAAAAAAGTTCTGCAACATGTTCAATACCTGCGCCAATGGCACATCCTACAACCTTGTAACACTAGAATTATCTGTGCCCTTTCCAAAAGCCTTTATCTTGGTGCAGGCGCACATCCTTCAACACCAACACTGAATGTTATGTGTAATACATCTATGCCACTGTGCCCTTTGCATTGTTTTCTTCCATGCAACACTCTTCCCTCAGTGCACCTTGCGTTTCTCATCCTACAACCCATGCAGTATACCTGCGCCCTGTGCCCAGAAGGCTTCTAAATTGCTAACTCTTCTTTTTATAAAGCTTTGATGGATAATCTAACAGCTAACATGGCTCTTCTACAATGGACTTCGCTCCTTCTTCTTGCAGATCAGTGACTGAACTCAGATTCACACATGTCTTCATCAAGTAAGAGGCTCAACCAAGTCTAAGGGTAAGGCCAAACTCATAGAGGAAGAAATGAAGTATAAGTATCAAAGGGTCAGGATTCCCGAGTCCCATGCAGAGTGTGACTTAGACATCAGGGATGCTGAACTTGGCCACATTGACATGGAAGATTTTTGGGCCAGAACCAGGAGGGTCACAGGCAGTCCATGGATGGACAAATTGGTTGGTAGTGGTCTACACTTCGCTGGGGGAATTCCCGTAAGCGCGGTAAATAATGAATTCATGATGGTGGTGGCCCGCTACTATAATAAAGACATAAGGTGTGTCGAGAATGAGAAGGGTGAGGTTATAATCAACCTCACTTCCTGACACTTTGAAATCATGCTGGGTATCCCCCACCACCGGCATTTTGTGGCTATAAGCCAAGAAGACTGCATAAAAGCGTGGGATGAGAATGAGGACAAATGTATGCAGCTCATGAACAAAGTATATCTAAAGAATAAGAAGGTAATAACCAGGTGGCCCCAGGTTATTCATCGCAGTGACTTTTCAGAGGAGCTGAGTGACACCATTACCTTCATGAGTAGGGTGTTTGGGCTTCTGATGCCCATTACTTCCACAAATGGATGCTCAGGTATCTGGAAACAATGAAAAAAATGTGCCTGATCAGCGTTTTGAGTGGGCAGAAATCATCAGCAACACCATCTCTGAGCAGCTCCAACAACTCTCAACAACGGGGAGGTTCTACATGAACTCCTATGTGGTCTATGCTGCTGCCTCAGAGAGAGATTATCCTAGCACTGAGCCGATGCGGGGTATGGCCCCAAGTAAAAATATACGAATATTATCTAGAGTTGAGACTGGAGAACAACATCCCACAGTTCAGCAAGATCAACGATGCCTTCTTCTACGACATCATCTACCTATTGAGGCCCAATATGACTCATGGTCAGATGACCAAGAGCATAGTAACTGCAACAGAGAAGTGGGAGGCGTTATTTATGCAATTCCCCACTTTCACTTATCTGAGAGCTGCTAACTTCTTGGGGGAGCCCACCAAGTTTCCAAGATATGCGGGGCCGAAGTTGATCCTATTGGAGTTGTCCAGACAGCTCATCACATATCATGAGAAGTGCCTAAAAAGAAAGAAGGGTGGAACTCCATTCCCCCTCACATTGGGTAGGTACACTTGCACTTCTCACACCAAGCCCAAGGAAATGTTTGCAGAACTAGAGCTGCTCAACTTGAAGCACAATTTCCCGGCAAGGCCGACCTTTGATCCATGAAATTTCCTCCCAAAGGCAAAGCTCGATCCGATCCACATCCCACAGATCGAGGATATCTACATCGACCTGTACCACGAGGTCGAGCTCAGGAGAAAGGATCACTCCTACCTGGCCCTAGCAGAAATTATCCAGTATGGTGTGGCCATTGTCCCAAAAGGTTTCCAAACAACTGATCAAGAAGTTGATCAGGTCTATCTAGATACGAATGGGGACAACTGGCCATTTTCTGAGATAGACAGAGCAAAGGCACCTCAAACTATTGAGGAAAGAGTTAAAGGCACTTTACAGTGCACATAACATTGGTGCAGATTTAATGGTCTCATCTACCTTGGGGTAAACTTCACTACGTCTCCCTTAGGTAATGCACCTGCCAGGCCGAAGCATTTTCCAAAGGGAAAAGGGAAAGACAAGGAAGGGGAGTCAAGTGCTACTCAAGAGCAAGCTCCTGAGAGTCCTCCTTTTGCCACCCAGGAATAGGTTGTAACCCTGGTATCTCCAGAGAAAGAGTAGGTGGTAAGTGTTCCAATGGGCACATCCACTCAGGATGTTGCCACTGCTGTAACCACTGAAGTTCCTTCCATATCATCTCCCTACTCCTCCTTCCCCTCCTCATGTCACTCAAGCAACCACTCCTTTGGTTGTGTCTTCTCCCCCATCTTCTACTGTTCCCCCTTCCTCTTCCTCCATCTTCTCTTCCCTCACGGAGTTGTCCCCCAGTATTTCTTCCCTCATCTCTCAGATCCCTTCCACCCCCATGGTTTCCTCTCCTACAGTGACTCCTACCCCTGTGAGCATTGGAGATTCAGCTTCTTTATCAATGCCGCCGCCAAGCGTCTCGACCCATTTCCCCTTGTTCACTACTGCCCCTTCTTCTGCCACCGTTCCCTCTTCTCCCTCTGGTCCCACTCCCTTAAGTCTAGCATGGATCTCCCAACACCTGAGCCAGCACAAGAGGAAAGTCCCCATTGCACCTATGGACTTCTCCATCATTCCAACAAAAGGAGCTAAGAAGCAAAAGCCAATAACCCGCTTCTCTCAGAGTGCCTCAGGTGAAAGAGTAATGGAGATCACATATCCCTGATCCCACAAAGGATAAAAAGGATCTGTCTCCTACAGATTACACAGTGACACAGGTCACAATGGGAATGTCCTCCGAGAGCCTACAAGGAGAGGCCCTATCTGCGGTGGATGCCCTTTGCAAGAAGCTCCAGGAAGAAAAGGAGGAGAAGAGGATGCTAAAAGAGCAAAACAAACATCTTCTCCAAGCCCTGCAGAAAATGGGCAGTGCACCTCCTACAACTGCCACTAAAACTCCTGAGGCCCTTAGTCAGGAAAAGATAAATGAATACACCAAGATTGGTGAACAAGGCATGGCAGTATCCACCTGGAGAGACCAAATCCTCAAAGATAGTGAGGAAGTAATCGTGAAGTTCACTGAGCTATATCAGAATATTGGTCAGGCTAACAAGGAACTCCAGGTGATTGCAGGACCTATCTCCGAAGAGTTGGACCATGCCAGGTTACAACACGATACTTTCCAAAAGATGCTCGACTTCTCAGTCGATGACTTAGTGAAATTCGGTGTCTCTGATCACCCGCGAGAACCTAACAAAGTCCTTACTGCTTTGGATTATCAGGTCGATCAGATGGAGTTCATCTTGGAGAAGATTGACAAAGTTAAGGAGGAAGCCTTGGATGTAATGCATCAAATGGAGCAAATTGTCCTAAGAATGTCTCCGGGCTTGCTCACTCCATCATACGCCTTGAGGAAGGTAGATGAAACCATTCGGCTCTTCAAAGAGATCGTCTCGCAAGGGTTAGGGCCAGAAGCTACTTTTGACGCTGAATCCATCAACAACCTTTTGGCTTGCCGTGACTTTGTGGGTTACCTGATGGAGGCAGGAAATGAGTACTTCAAACTCCCAGAAAAACTCAGAGATGAACGGGAGACTTGTGAAGTCATCGGTGATCACACCAAGGGTCCTGCCCAGGATCAACTTCAACCGATGATTAGCAAATTCATGGAGTACCGGGCCCAATTCCACATTTCCTCTCCTGAGCAGAAGCAGGATACTCCCTTCCAGCCGCGGGACGACGATGAATAGCCTTCCTCCTCTTGGCTTTCTTTCCATTTTTGTAATATTTAAAAGTATGTTGACACAAATGATGACATCATCCATGTTGCACCATGGGATGTTGTCATCCACCAAGTTGCCCCAAAGTCAACAGTTGACTTTTAGATATTTTTGTAAATATTTTGTAATTAGTTGTTGGTTTCTTTTTGCCTTCTTCTTCCTTCTCCTTCTATATATACTTGAATACTTGTTGTATTCAAGGGGTGGACACTTTTTAGATGAAAAATAGAAGTGAGAAGAAAAGGCTTTGTACTTTTTGTAACAGAAGAAAACATTAATACAAATATTAAGACTTTGTGCTGAATACATGTGTTATGTGCATCTGATCTTTCTTATGTCAGATCTGTGTGTTTATTCTGTTAGATCTATCTCTACTTTTTTGTCATTTGTTCATCAGTATTGCTTTGTTCGTCTATGCAAGTAGGTTTGGCTCTGTTTACTACCAGCCCAAAACATAGACCCTCTGACCTTTCTGCTTTGGAATTCATTTCTTTTCTCCCTTTAGATCTATCCTATCTCCTCTCCCTGCTTCATTCCCTTCTTTTCACAGTCAAAAATACCCCAACTGGGATGAGATCCCAAACCCCTGAAGGCAGAATACTGTAGGACTTGCACAGATTCCTGCTGGTAGAATAGCAATAAACCAGTTTCACTTTGCTGTCTCAAAGAGGGGCTATGCCCTGCACACTGTTGGCTCGTCTATCCATAGATCTGCCCTCTCGACAGATTTTCAGACCAACAGTTTTTGGCGACTCTACTGGGGATTGAACCAGATCTATGTGAGTGTTGTGTCAGTTAAAAGACACTAACAAGTTGTTAAAATTTCTAAAGTAACTAAGAAAATTGATAAAACTGTAAAAATCACTACCTGTTTGCAAATCTTAACTTTTTGCTTAAAATCCATTTTTTTTGCAAAAGTGATCCAAACTGAAAATTTTCTTCAGAGATCCATAGATCTGGACTAGTTAGAGATCTTTAGTTCGCTGAGTTTTTACAAAAACCCGTATTTTTCCGTAGATCTGAGATTTTGACAGTTTACAAAAAATTTCAAACCCTTGCAAAAAGTCAACTCTAAGATCCAAAAATCAGCTTGCTAAGTTTAACCATCATTTTATCCTCGTTGATCTTTGTCATTAAACCGCAATCGGTTTTCAAAAGAGGGATAAAATTAAATATTTAGAAAAGTACATGCTGCTGATTTTTGTCAGAAAAATCAGAAAATCAGCAAGTACAACCAAAAAGAGTTTTTAAATCCACTCTAAAACATTACAGATATGAAAGATACACTGGCAGGTGAACCATTTACTCGTAGCAAGAGAGCTCGTGGAGAAGTGGATCCTATTTTTGATCTACTTCAAAGGCACAACTTCAGTATTACACCAGCGTGCTTCTCATTGCTGAGTTCAGCTGATCGGTCAGCTAGAAGTGTCTCGCCTCCAGGAAGGAGCCATTTTTCGCAAGGAGCATCCACATCCCTTTGCAGTGCTTTGTTGCTCAGTGGAACCACGCTTCCGGTTCACGTCCTTTTTCTAACTTTTCAAATGGTAGTACCATGGGGAAACGCTATGGGCCCTCTTGCTTTGCCACATCCTGTCCATGCACTCCCTCATGGAAACCGAAAGAATTTCCCCAAATTTGATGGGAGCGGAAACCAAAGCACTGATTCACATATATCTACATTCATCATGTCATGCAGCATCCTGGATGTGACCCATGAAGATGTGTCAGTACGCCTCTTTCTAGAGACCTTGCAAGGACCCGCAGCAGAGTGGTTCCAACATTTGCTGGCCGGATCTATCACTAGTTGGGCCACGTTACGAA
Organism: Taxus chinensis; assembly: GCA_019776745.2. Classification (NCBI taxonomy): domain Eukaryota; kingdom Viridiplantae; phylum Streptophyta; class Pinopsida; order Cupressales; family Taxaceae; genus Taxus; species Taxus chinensis. Next base: position 286,894,932 of record CM034146.1, read on the forward strand.
CTGCATTTGAAGAAAGGTATAAGCCTTCAGAAGACGCGTTTGCGTTACTGTCCAAGATCACTCACCTAAAGAAGGAAGTCAATGGAACCATGTGTAATTTTATCGCATGTTTCAATTCACTTATTAACCGTGTGCCGCCTGCCATGCTGCCAATACCAGAAAATCAAAAGTGTTTCTTTATGAACGCCATGAGCTCAAGAGTAAGTTTCTTACTCTTACAAGAACAAATTACCACCCTGGTTCTCGCTCAAGCTGCTGCCATTCAGATAGAAGACAACCTGCTTATATCTAGCGAATTAAAATGAGAGCCATCCAAGCCCAAAGTTTCAACCCCTTCTCAAGCCACTTCATCAGATCCAGCGTTCCAGAAGATGGTGAACGACTTGCTCACGTTAAAGAAGCAGTTAGCTCAAGCTTCTCCTAGCACTTCATACCGGGATATCCCGCAGAGAAATTTCACTTCCAACAACACCCCACAAAGGCCGCGTTTACCTACAACTACTCTGCGGTTGGCACTTGAGGCTCCTCTGGTCAATGCCCTAGTTGAGATTGAAGAAGAAGAGAGAAATTATGAAGAACCTTCATCCCAAGGTGAAGATGATCAAGATGTCGGTGAACTGACTGGCGACTCTACAATCGGGTACATGGAATTTGAAGATGAGGAATCTGATGAAGAAGAGGGTACCCAAGGGTATGCAAGTGGGCAGTCATATGCTGTTTTCACCCGCTCTCAAGGAAAAGAAGCAGAAGTTGCTGCCAGGATACAAAAAGAGAAGGTTGTGTCAAACACGCCTCCAACCATTGCTAAAAGAGGTAATCCTCTTCCTGCTCAACCTCCTATTAAGTCTTTTACAAAAAAATCTTTTCCCCCCATCTCTCCTCCAAATCAGCCTCCTCCTATTCCCACAAAGACCAGTAATCCTACCCCTCCGCCATGAAGTGAAGGACTCATTCCCTCATCAACGCAACCCTTGGTCGCATTCGACATAATTGATCATGCTAAAAAGACCAAGATTCAAATGTCTGAGGCTGAATATCTTCAGTCTAATCCTGAGCAACTTGTAAGATTGACCGAATATATCCAAAGCCAAGCTACCATCCCCATTCATGCCTCCCTGAAAGGAATCCTTTCCACTCCGCCTGCATCTCACATAAATGTGGCCTCGACTTCCGTGTCAGGAAAAATTGAACCTTTTTATCTCTCCCTCCTAATCAATGGTCACAAGCTAAGCAACTGCATAATTGATTCTGGGGCTTCCGATAATGTCATGCCGGAAAAAGTCACCCATGCTTTGGGCCTCACTCTTACCAAGCCTTTCGGCAGATGTTACTCCATGGAAACCAAACAGGTTCCATTGATTGGTCAAATCAAAGACACACAGTTCACCTTTGCGGCATTCCCAGAGAAAAGAGTAAAGATGACCATCCTCGTTGCTGATATCCCTGTAGCATATGGAATTCTACTAGGAAGGAGATTTTGCAGAGAATTCGGTGGAGAGATTTATATGGCTGGTCCAAAGCTAGAATCCTCGTCAAGGATGTAATGTAGACATTGGAGCCTGAATCGCAAAAGAAGTACTTGGTCACCAATTCTGATGACCCCAAAGCCCAAATTCTCTTCGAATCATCAGAGATGGGGAACTACTTCTTATCTACTGAGTCTGACAAAATGGACGTTCTCATCCAGGAAGAAGACCTTAACAAGGTTTGGACATTGCAGTTTGATGGCAGTTGTGCAACTAGTGGATGCGGTGCTGGAGCTGTGCTAATATCTCCTGAGGAGGAGATTTTTCCTCTCTCTTTCAAGTTGTAGTTTTTCAACACATGAATAATACTACTGAATATGAATCTTTGCTACTTGGCATGCAAGCTACAAAAGAAAGGGGAATCAAGAACCTAAAAGTACAGGGTGATGCCGAGCTAGTCGTGAATCAAGTAAAAAGGATATACCAAGTAAAGAATGAAAGGCTCAGGCATTACCACAATGCAGTGTGGGACAACATTGAGGAATTTGATGCCTTCTCAATAAAGTCCATTCCAAGAGCTCAGAATGACATTTCCGATTCACTGGCCGTCTCAGCATCCCTCATGCTCCCTCACCCAGGGTTGAAAACAGACACATATACTATTGAGGTAGTCTTCCGCCCAAGTGTGCCAGACAATTCTCAGCACTGGCAGGTATTCAACGATGACAATCAACTTATTTCCTTTCTGGAGAAGGTGGAGAATTTCAGTGAGCTTCACTTTGAAGGATCTACTTCTGCATGCCGTGAATCTGTCACTGATCAAGCAAATGAATCAAAAGGAGGTGATGGCATATGTCAGCTCAAAGGAAATAAAATCCCAAAAGGTTTAGTTTCTCTGGAATGATTGTTTGACAAACATGATCGTTTTGTCAAGAAGAAGTGGCAAGATGACCCTAACTCCTCTCCAGAGACCGAATCGGTTAATCTAGGTACTATGGAACACCCGCAGCTTGTGAACATTGGAAAGTGTTGCACACCCGAAGAAAAGTGGAAGTTCGTCAAATTGCTGAAGAAATATATGGACGTATTGGCATGGTCTTATGCCGATCTAAAGTCTTTCAAGCTGAAGGATGTTCAACATGACATCCCGTTAAAAGAGGAGGTCAAACCTTTTCACCAGAAACAGAGGCACTACAATCCCAAGATCTCGGGTACCATCCAGGCAGAAATACAAAAGATGCTGGATGCAAGGATCATTTTTCCTATCCATCACAGTACCTGGGTCAGCAAACATCGTGCCAGTGTGCAAGAAAAATGGTGAGATACGCATATGCGTAGATTTTCACAACCTGAATCAAGCGTCCTTGAAGGATAACTACCCGCTTCCCATAATGGATCAGGTTCTGTAGGCAGTAACTAGTTCAGAAATGCTGTCCATGCTTGATGGTTTTTTGGGCTACAATCAGATTGAAGTCTCACCTGAAGATCGATTCAAAACAACATTCACTACTCCCTGGGGCACATTCACCTATAGCAGGATGCCTTTTGGCTTGACCAATGCTGGTGCCACCTTTCAGCGGGTGATGGACTTCGCATTCAAAGGTATGATGGGAAAGGTCATCGTGGTTTATTTAGATGACTTAACTGTGTTCTCTAAACAATGAAGTGATCATTGTGATCATTTGGAGCAAGTATTGATTAGATGCCGAGAACACGGGATCTCCCTAAATCCAAAAAAGTCTGTTTTCGGGGTCACTGAAGGAAAGTTGTTGGGACACGTTGTCAGCAAGGAAGGGACAAAGATAGATGTCGAAAGGGTTAAGGCTATTCAGAGCCTTACTTTACCCACAAGCAAGACCGACGTTCACTCTTCTTCGGAAAAGTGAATTTTCTCAGGTGCTTTGTTCCCGACTTTGCTGAAAAGACTCGCCACATATCAAATATGATGAAAGGGTCACAAACTTTCTGGTGGAGTGAAGAAGGAAAGATGTCATTCGAGGATATAAAAGCCTCTGTTGCTCATGCACTAGTCCTGGTATGTCCTGACTTCTCCAAGGATTTTATCATGTACAGTTATGCATCTGAGCATACTGTATCGGCCATCTTAATGCAAAAGAACTCTGAGGATGTTGAATCTCCAATCGCGTTCATGAGTTCTCCTCTCAAGCCTCATGAATTGAAGATGTCTCAATTGGAAAAACATTCCTTCGCCATTGTCAAAGCAGTCAAGAATTTCCGGTACTACATCCTGAACTCTTATACGGTGGTGCTGGTTCCTGACACAGCAGTCAAGTCAATCCTAACTCAACAAGAGTTAGGAAGATTATGAGGGAATTGGATCGTAAAGGTCCAAGAGTATGATCTAGACATAAAACCAACCAAGCTGGTAAGAGGCAAGGGCCTATGTCAGCTTATGGCTGAAAACAAAGATTCAGAGGTCCCTAAAGAAAAAGATGATTGCATCGATGGAATGCAAGGCCAGCTGGAGAAAGCTGATTCTCTGCCTATGGTTCTATTCGTTGCAACTAGCGATGAATGGTATTCTGATATCACTTTCTTTCTCACTTATGGTGAGTGTCCAGCTCATCTAACTTCAAAGGAGAAGCACACTGTAAAGCTCAGAGCAGCCAGGTATGTCATCTGGGATGACGGTTTATACAAGCGTGGGATTGATGGCATCTTCTTGCGATGTGTTGACAAGCCACAACAGGTAAAATTGCTAGAAATTTTTCATGACTCAGCCTGTGGTGGTCACTTTTCCTCTTCTGTGACAACACACAAGATCATCTCGGGCCAGGTACTATTGCCAATGCTATTTCAGGATACAGCCACCTGGGTAGCAAAATGTGAGCTCTGCCAACAGTTTGTTGGCAAACCAAAATTGGCTGCTTTTCCCCTCAGGCCCGTCATTATTGACGAACCATTCAGGAAATGGGGAATTGACTTTATCAGAGCACTACATCCCCAATCAAGTGCCAGACATAGTTATGTCCTAACAATAATGGATTACTTCACCAAATGGGTGGAGGCCATACCTGTTAAGAATGCCACCTCTGAAATTGTTTGTAACTTCATCAAAGAAAGTATCATTGTAAGGTTTGGCGTTCCACACAAGATCGTTGCTGATAATGCTTCCAACTTCTCCTCATGGGAAGTCATCAGTTTTTTCTATGAATACGGGATAACCTTGGCCCATGCCTCAGATTATTACCCCCAGGGAAATGGTCAGGCAGAATCCAACAATAAGAACTTAGTGACCATCATACGGAAGCTAGTCGATGAGAATCAGCGGTCATGGCACAAGTCATTATATGATGCTTTGTGGGCAGACCGTATTACTCCAAAGAGGTCCCTCGGTATGTCACCTTTTCAAGTATTATATGGAATCGACGCTGAACTTCCCATTTCTACTGAACTTCCTACTCTGCGCTTGGCACGAGCGATCGAAGATGAGACTTTCCAAAATTCTCTTGAAAAGAGGGTCATGTATCTAACAGAGCTTGAAGAAAAGAGAATAAAAGTGGTCGACAGGATCACCGAACATCAGAATCAAGTCAAGAGACTGTTCGATAAAAAGGCCAAGCAGAGAGATTTTCAGGTGGGAGATCTCGTCCTTTTGTGGGACAAGCGAAGAGAGCCAAAGGGCATGCACAGAAAATTTGATTCTCTATGGAGAGGGCCTTTCAAGATCAAGTAGCTCAACGGAGAGAATAGCTTCTATCTCTCGTATCTAGATGGAACTGAGCTCCTGCTTCCCTATAGCGGGCAACATCTCAAAATATTCAGGAAGTAGAGCTTGCTCTCTTCTTTGTACAGTTTGCTTTAAGTTGTGTGTTTGTTTTTGTCGTGTGTTTGCTTTTGTTGGTTGTGTGTTTTCCTTTTTGTCGTCACCCTTGTTTTTGACTCTGTAACCCAATGGATAGGCACATGTTGATCTGGGATTCTCTACCTTTTGAGTTTCACTCAAAGATAGTCCCCAGAAAGAGCAGTTGTTATCCTGTAAAATTGACAAGGGAAATTTTGCAGGTAACCATACCAAAATTTTGTTTTGGGTCCCCACCAAGGTCCCTCAGCATTCGAAATGGCATAATATCCCTTTCTGGAAAATCTAGTTTTTTGAACTTAGTCATTTCGGTCCTTTTTGGCTGGGCGCAGATTTTGTTCATGCAACACCAAATGAATTTGTGCCCCCTTCTATTCCTTTGGCGCATCCTTTGGAGTGTTGACATTAAAATTGTTATGCCTCCCCATGTTGCGCCCTTCTAACCTGTGCCGAGGTGCATGTGCCACCCTGTCGACATTAAAATTGTTGCGCCCTTGAACGGTGTGCCAAGGCGCTGAAAAATTCATGTTGACAGTCGCATAACCGCGCCAAAGGCACAAATAATTTCATGTTGGCATCTATTTTGGTGTGCCCTTTGAAAAAGTTGGTGGCACATTTATTACGCCTTTTGCTATAAATAGGCACATCCGACCTGTCATTTTCACAATTGAAAAACACGTGAAAAAGTTTATTCCTTTGCACCTGTCAGTGCTCCTATCATCCCCGTGTCGCTTTACGTCACATTCGTGGACCCCACATCATTTATTTCATTCTATATATTCCGGGTAAGTGGTCCTTGCTTTTCTTATGGTTTTTGTTTTGGTTTGGTTGTCTGTGGGGTTGTTTTGTTTAAAAAACAAAGAAATGAATCTAAAGAAACAATATGCCCCCTCCAGCCCATTTTGCAATCTTCTCTCCCCCCAAACTAGTTTTACCCTCCTTCCAGATCTGCTGGCCTGGAGGGCTTTGTCTCAGAAATGAACCCAAGATCCTCTTCGCTCTGTTCCCCTTACTGTCAAAATCCATGTTGAAAGAGGCCAAAAACCACAAACCTATCCAAAAGGGAGAAAATGTAAAGTTATTACATATCCAAAGCACGGCCTTTTCTTCGGCACAAACAGACTCACTGTTGCACAAAATACAGTCGCACCAAGGGGCGCACTATCCCTGTCTGCAACACGTTTCTCCCTTGCGCCTTATAAAAACCCTCAAAACCCAAAACAAGGCGCAGGCGCAACTCTGGCTACACCAACATTTATGTCATGTAAACTTTTCCTGCGCTGTGCCAAAGCTAAAAACAAGGCACACCTTAACTCAATGATGCATCATTCAAACCTGTGCCCCTTTGGCACATAAAAAAGTTCTGCAACATGTTCAATACCTGTGCCAATGGCGCATCCTGTAGCCTTGCAACACCAGAATTATCTGCGCCCTTTTCAAAAGCCTTTATCTTGGCGCAGGCGCACATCCTTCGACACCAACACTGAATGTTGTGTGTAATACATCTACGCCATGCGCCCTTTGTGTTGTTTTCTTCCATGCAACACTCTTTAGCAGTGCGCCTTGCTTTTCTGACCCTGTAGCCTACAGTATAGCTGTACCCTACGCCCAGAAGCATCTAAATTGCTAACTCTTCTTTCTATAAAGCTTTGATGGATAATTTAACAGCTAACATGGCTCTTCTGTGATGGACTTCACTCCTTCTTCTTGCAGATCAGCAGCTAAACTCAGAATCGCATATGTCTTCATCAAGTAAGAGGCCAACCAAGTCTAAGGGTAAGGCCAAACTCACAGAGGAAGAAATGAAGTATAAGTATCAAAGGGTCAGGATGCCCGAGTCCCATGCAGAGTGTGACTTAGACATCAGGGATGCTGAACTTGGCCACATTGACATGGAAGATTTTTGGGCCAGAACCAGGAGGGTCACAGGCAGTCCATGGATGGAAAAATTGGTTGGTAGTGGTCTACACTTCGCTGGGGGAATTCCCGTAAGCGCAATAAATAATGAATTCATGATGGTGGTGGCCCGCTGCTATAATAAAGACACAAGGTGTGTCGAGAATGAGAAGGGCGAGGTTATAATCAACCTCACTGCCAGCACTTTGAAATCATGCTGGGTATCCCCCACCACCGGCATTTTGTGGCTATAAGCCAAGAAGACTGCATAAAAGCATGGGATGAGAATGAGGACAAATGTATGCAGCTCATGAATGAAGTATATCTAAAGAATAAGAAGGTAATAACTAGGTGGCCCCAGGTTATTCATCGTAGCGACTTTTCAGAGGAGCTGAGCGACACCATTACCTTCCTGAGCAGGGTGTTTGAGCTTCCTGATGCACATTACTTCCACAAATGGATGCTCAAGATATCTGGAGACAATGAACAAAAATGTGCCTGATCAACATTTTGAGTGGGTAGAAATCATCAACAACACCATCTCTGAGCAGCTCCAACAACTCACAACAACGGGGAGGTTCTACATGAACTCCTACGTGGTCTACGTTGCTGCCTCAGAGAGAGACTATCCGGTGCTGAGATGATGCGGGGTATGGCCCCAGGTGAAAATACATGAATATTATCCAGAGTTAAAACTGAAAACAACATACCATAGTTCAACAAGATCAATGATGCCTTCTTCTATGGCATCATCTACCTATTGAGGCCCAATATGACTCATGGTTAGATGACCAAGAGCATAGTAACTGCAACAGAGAAGTGGGGGGCGTTATTTATGCAATTCCCCACTTTCACTTATCTTAGAGCCGCTAACTTCTTGGGGGAGCCCACCAAGTTACCAAGATATGCAGGCCCTAAGTTGATCCTATTAGAGCTGTCCAGACAACTCATCACATATCATGAGAAGTGCCTAAAAAGAAAGAAGGGTGGAACTCCATTCCCCCTCACAGTGGGCAGGTACACTTGCACTTCTCACACCAAGGCCCGAGAAATGTTTGCAGAACTGGAGCTGCTCAACCTGAAGCACAATTTCCCGGCAAGGCCGACCTTTGATCCATGCAATTTCCTCCCAAAGGAAAAGCTCGATCTGATCCACATCCCACAGATCGAGGATATCTACATCGACTTGTACCACGAGGTCGAGCTCAGGAGAAAGGATCACTCCCACCTGGCCCTAGCAGAAATTATCCAATATGGCGTGGCCATTGTCTCAAAAGGTTTCCAAATGACTGATCAAGAAGTTGATCAGGTCTATCTAGATACGAATGGGGACAACTGGCCATTTTCTGAGATAGACAGAGCAAAGGCACCTCAAACTTTTGAGGATAGAGTTAAAGGCACTTTACATCGCACAAAACATTGGTGCAGATTTAATGGTCTCATCTACCTTGGGGTAAACTTCACTACGTCTCCCTTAGGTAATGCACCTGCCAAGCCAAAGCATTTGCCAAAGGGCAAAGGGAAAGACAAGGAAGGGGAGTCAAGTGCTACTCAAGAGCAAGCTCCCGAGAGTCCTCCTTCTGCACCCAGGAATAGGTTGTAACCCTGGTATCTCTAGAGAAAGAGCAGGCGGTAAGTGTTCCAACGGGCACATCCACTCAGGATGTTGCCACTACTGTAACTACTGAAGTTCCTTCCATCCCATCTCCCGCTCCTCCTTCCCCTCCTCATGTCACTCAAGCAACCACTCCTCTGGTTGTGTCTTCTCCCCCATCTTCTACTGTTCCCCCTTCCTCTTCTTCCATCTTCTCTTCCCTCACAGAGCTGTCCCCCAGTATTTCTTCCCTCATCTCTCAGATCCCTTCCACCCCCGCGGTTTCCTCTCCTACAGTGACTCCTACCCCTGTGAGTGTTGGAGATTCGACTTCTTTATCAATGCCGCCACCAAGCGTCTCGATGCATTTCCCCTTGTTCACTGTAGCTGCCCCTTCTTCTGCCGCCATTCCCTCTTCTCCCATTGGTCCCACTCCCTTAAGTCCAACATGGATCTCCCAACACCTGAGCCAACACAAGAGGAAAGTCCCCATTGCACCTATGGACTTCTCCATCATTCCAACAAAAGGAGCTAAGAAGCAAAAGCCAATAACCCGCTTCTCTCAGAGTGCCTCAGGTGAAAGAGTAATGGAGATCATGTATCCCGATCCCACAAAGGATAAAAAGGATCTGTCTCCTACAGATTACATAGTGACACAGGTCACAATGGGAATGTCCTCTGAGAGCCTACAAGGAGAGGCCTTATCTATAGTGGATGCCCTTTGCAAGAAGCTTCAGGAAGCAAAGGAGGAGAAGAGGATACTGAAAGAACAAAACAAACATCTTCTCCAAGCCCTGCAGAAAATGGGCAGTGCACCTCCTACAACTACCACTAAAACTCCTGAGGCCCTTAGTCAGGAAAAGATAAATGAATACGCCAAGATTGGTGAACAAGGCATGGCAGTATCCACCTGGAGAGACCAAATCCTCAAAGATAGTGAGGAAGTAATCGTGAAGTTCACTGAGCTATATCAGAATATTGGTCAGGCTAACAAGGAACTCCAGGTGATTGCAGGCCTATCTCTGAAGAGTTAGACCATGCTAGGTTACAACATGAGACTTTCCAAAAGATGCTCGACTACCCGGTCGATGACTTAGTGAAATTTGGCATCTTTGATCACCCGCAGGCACCCAACAAAGTCCTTGCTGCTTTGGATTATCGGGTTGATCAAATGGAGTTCATCTTGGAGAAGATTGACAAAGTTAAGGAGGAAGCCCTTAATGCAATGCATCAAATGGAGCAAATTTTCCTAAGAATGTCTCCAGGCTTGCTCACTCCATCATACGCCTTGAGGAAGGCAAATGAAACCATTCGGCTCTTCAAAGAGATCGTCTCGCAAGGGTTAGGGCCAGAAGCTACTTTTGACGTAGAATCCATCAACAACCTTCTAGCTTGCCCCAACTTAGTGGGATACCTGATGGAGGTAGGAAATGAGTAATTCAAACTCCCAGAAAATATTAGAGATGAACGAGAGACTTGTGAAGTCATCGGTGATCACACCAAGGGTCTTGCCCAGGATCAACTTCAACCGATGATTAGCAAATTCATGGAGTACCGGGCCCAATTCCACATTGCCTCTCCTGAGCAGAAGTAGGATACTCCCTTCCAGCCGTGGGACGATGACGAATAGCCTTCCTCCTCTTGGCTTTCTTTCCATTTTTGTAATATTTAAAAGTATGTTGACACAAATGATGACATCATCCATGTTGCACCATGGGATGTTGTCATCCACCAAGTTGCCCCAAAGTCAACAATTGACTTTTAGATATTTTTGTAAATATTTTGTAATTAGTTGTTGGTTTCTTTTTGCCTTCTCTCTCCTTCTCCTTCTATATATACTTGAATACTTGTTGTATTCAGGGGGTGGACACTTTTTAGATGAAAAATAGAAGTGAGAAGAAAAGGCTTTGTACTTTTTGTAACAGAAGAAAACATTAATACAAATATTAAGACTTTGTGCTGAATACATGTGTTATGTGCATCTGGTCTCTCTTATGTCAGATCTGTGTGTTTATTCTGCTAGATCTATCTCTACTTTTTTGTCATTTGTTCATCAGTATTGCTTTGTTCGTTTATGCAAGTAGGTTTGGCTCTATTTACTACCAGCCCAAAACATAGACCCTCTGACCTTTCTGCTTTGGAATTCATTTCTTTTCTCCCTTCAGATCTATCCTATCTCCTCTCCTTGCTTCTTTCCCTTCTCTTCACAGTCAGAAATACCCTAACTGGGATGAGATCCCGAACCCCTGAAGGCAGAATACTGTAGGACTTGCATAGATTCCTGCTGGTAGAATAACAATAAACCAGTTTCGCTTTGTTGTCTCAAAGAGGGGCTATGCCCTGCACACTGTTGGCTTGTCTATCCATAGATCTTCCCACCCGACAGATTTTCGAACCAGAATACATATGTCTAATATTGCATTACAAATCAGAGTTTTCAGAGCATACATCTCGAAATGCCAAATAAAATTTCATTTTTCTCTCAAAATGATTAATGGATTAGAAATATTATTTTGAGATGGAGATTTATAATGATAACGAGAAACTAATGACGTTCAAACATTCATCTCAAAAGGAATTCTAGTTTTCAAGTGATCTCATATTGGAAAAGAGCTCTAAGGAAGGGGGCATATTAATGACAGCCATATAAAACACAAGGGTACATGAATGAGCATCTCATAGTAACAATTGAGTCACGATCAAGTATAATAAGAATTATAGCAGAAAAACACAAGCATGGAAACATCAATGACTCACACACTCATGAAAAGGTTACAGAAGAAAGTGAAGAAATAAAGATAAAGCTTCAAAATACATATTTATAGATATAGGGTCTCCTGTAACTCTTACGACAGAAGCATCAAAGGAGAAATATCATAAAAGAATAATGTACATTAAAACAACAATGGGTTATCATGCAGATTCATCAACAGCTTCAAATGCAGGGTCTACTATGCTGAAAATACTTAACAAATGTGTCAGGTCATGAGACAGGAAGATAAGAGTAGGCATCTATCTTTGCCAATACACAAAGGAATTAATAACATGATGTGATGAAAATTTTAAGGTGCATTCAAGTCTCATAAAGCACTCTAAGATATCATTACTAAATTAGGTAGCTTTCAGAATACCAAGCTACGATAAGAGGGATATCAAAGTGAAACACAAATACCCAAATCGAAAAAACGTTCCGATCTGGAGTTAAGGGTAATGCAAGGCTACAATTAAAAATGGAAACCCAAATGGTTTTTGAGCTCAGAATGAAATTTTTTCAGAAAATGAGATAAATCTCACAAACCTTGATAATGGAGGCCATTGAATCTTCATAGATCTCCTGCAGACGCAAATCTTCGAAGCAAAGATCAAGGTCAAAATAGGTTTCAGCTCAAAAAACGACCAAAGTCGAGCCATAAGAACTCAAAAAATTTGAATATATGAACACTCCCAGAGCTCTTAGGTAGGATCGACCAAGTTTCAAACTCACAAAGACCAAACAGTGCAAAATCTGAGATTCACAGATTAAAAATGGCGGTCTACACAAAATTTGTCATGGCTTCGCCACTCTCTGTGAGCAAGCCAAAAAAAAGACCAAAATGATGGGGTTTGAGTTGTTTTAACTCACCCACCTCAGCTTGGATTAACCTAACTCACATGGAGTTAATAATCAACCGGTATGAATTCAATAAGGACAAAGATCGAAGGCCAAGATCAAGCTCCACGTTCAAAGAAAACAACCACGGTCAATTCCCACCGACCACATTAATTATAGGGTTAAAACCCTAATTTCAGGAAGAAGATTAACGTAGGAGATTACAAAGTACCAAAGAAGATCAACAAGGAACTGGCCTTGATACTAGAGACTCGCCTCAAAATAGGTATACCCATAGACTTGAGGTGTTTCCATTGTATCTATGAAAGAGAGAGATCAATTTTTGCAAGCTTAGAAAACTTACAACCATCTCTCTATAGGGTGCACTTTTGAGAGATAACAGTTTTTGGCATGCCTAGTGGGACAATGAATCAGATCTGCATTCAAGTTACAAATTCTATAACAAATTTACAACAGTTACAAAGTCACTTTCGGGAGCAGGTTGCATCAATTTATTTTAAAGATTTGAAGATCTTTTGGTAATTCCACAGAGTTGATTTCATACCAGTATTGCAACACGTTCCATGCCTAAAGTGACTACAAGATCATTGGTAAGAGGAATTCCTCTTGAATTTGTTTCTTTACCCTTGAATTCTGCTAGAAAGAGAAGAGTTGGTAATACTTTACGTTATAATAGACCTAGTTTTGATAACCCTCCTCTTGATATTCCTTCACCACGTATCAATTTATCTATTAACATCTTGATTTTTCAAATGGCTATTCAACCACCTAGGAATTTTGTGACCTTTACTAATGGTAGTCCATTACTAATCCCAGTCTACCATGACAATCCTAATGTTGCCATGAAAAGTTTGCCATCATTCACGGGTGAAAATTAGGTTACATGTGCTGAACATATCAAAGATGTTGCAGCCCTATGTGCAGTCCATAATATCACTCATGAGGATGTAGCTTTAAGACTTTTAGCTGCATCTTTTAAAGGGTAGGCCTTGCAATGGTATAGAAACCTAGAAATTGGAAGCATAAGAAATTGGGATAACTTAGGTGAAAAATTATTGAAATAGTTCCAGGATAATTCAGATCATTTGTCTCTCATTGAACAGTTGTCTACTATTAAAAGAGTTGCTAATGAGTTTATGTTCAATTTCAATATCTATTTTGCCAGAACTTGGGAAAGAATTCCAACAAGTGTCAAGCCTCATGCTTATCATGCTTTCCTTTATTATCTTAGAGAATTAAACAGTGATATCTCAACTATGATTCAGTCAATGGGGGGAGAGACACTCCCAACAGCCTACGATATCACTATCTGAGCTAAAAATAGTCTTATTCAAGCTGGAAAATTGGCACCAAGGCCTTCAATGCAGATTTAACACCTATTCCTAAGCCTATTACAATCATAGAACCTATTTTTATAGCTCCATCAGATGATGTATTTAAAGCTTTGCAAACTATGGGAAATAAATTGACTTCAATTGATAATAGAATTAAATTATCTAGCAGACCCTATCAGGATTTTTATCAGCAAAATCAAAAGAATCAACAAAATAGGTAGCTCTATCAACCGAATCAAAATTATAGGCAGCCTTACCAGCAAAGGCAGTTTGACCCAAAGGCTCCTAGTTCATTTAACGATTTAGTCCCAGTTAATATGGCTACAGAGGAGTGGTTTCAACCTTGTAATCAACCTCATTCAGCTGCAACTTGCCCAAATACTTTTCTGAATCTAATCTTTTGCACAACCTCAATCTAAAACATTGTTCATGCCTCAAATGGAGGGTGGGCAACAAGAAAATCATGTTCATAAGACACCTGAATATAATTTAGTCAATTTAAATTAGGAGGATTTCATTGCAGTCATTACTAGGGCTCAAGGGAAAGCTGTTGAAAGTAAAAAACAAAAAAATAGGCCTATTCTACCTACTGTCATTGATAAGACAACATCGACAGTTCCAAAGTCAACCAAAAACCCTGTTGTTCATCTAAAAACAACAAGTGTTCTAGTTGATAAAGGCCATCAAAAACAGCTACAACCTGATCCAAGAAGATTATTTATACCTCAGATATCTAAGGCAACTGAAGCAGAATTAGTTTTCACTATGGCCTACTCTAATACAGTTGAATCTGTCTCTAAAACAATTGCTTCTTTTAACATTGTTGATGTAATAAAAAAACATAATGTTAATATCTCAATGTGGGATGCTCTAAATATTCTTGGACAACAATATTTACTCTCTCATGAACTAGCTATGCTATAGATTTCTTCAAATACAATAGAAAAGGAAGTTCAGAAGACAGACATGGTCCATGGAATGTTTAAACAAGACCACATTAAAGAAGTTAAGTGGATGGTCCAAAAAATTTTGAATGCTCATGATATCAAGAAACCACCACCATTTTATTTATCACTGATTATTGAAGAACATCTAGTTCATAATTACATGGTGGACAGTGGTGCAAGTAGCATAGTTATGCCAAAAGTGATTGCAGAAAAATTGGGTTTGTAGTATGAGCCAATAAAAAGGAGTGTCTTACAGCTTGATGGAACTGTAACTAATACAGTTGGCATAATCAAAAAATTAGAAGTGATGTTACATGCTTGCCCAAATATTTCTATTATGCAAGATGTAACTGTTGTAGATTTGCCTCCATACTTTTCTTTGTGCTTATCTAAAGACTTCACAGCAAAAATAGGAGGTTATCTCTCTTTAGATTGGTCCTTCTTGTTTTTCACTACTCGTTATGGTACCAAAGTTACTATCAATTCAGAGCCATTGGCAAAATTTCACATTGAGCCTCGCTCTTCAAATGCAGTGGCTAATTATTCAGCCCTAGATCACTCTGATTTTGATGAGGTAGCTCATGTTTCAGCATTAAATGGTGTTTCTAAAATGTTTATAGATGAAAATACAATGGAAGAACATGCTCATGATCCTTTTAAAGAAGTTGAAGAACACTTGTTTGGTGTGTATTGGATGCATGAAGAAAATACCCCACTTCCATTGCTGTCTAAAACAAAAGATTCAACAGAAGGGATTTGGAAGCTTCATTTCGATGGAGCCAAGAACAAGAAGGGACATGAATCAGGTTTGATGCTCACTTACCCAATGAACGAAAGGTATTTCTCATCTTTGAATCTCTAATTTTCATGTACTTGCAATGTAGCTGAATATGAAGCTTTAATTCATGGCTTGCTTTGGGCTAGAAAGAGAGGTATCAACATGCTACAGATTTTCGGTGACTCTTAGTTGGTTATAGTAAGAAATTTCAATGTTCGTAAGAATCCATTAATGAAGTCTTACAAATATAGAGTTTCAAACTTATTGGAAGATTTCTATGCTATTAACATTTTGTCTATTCCTAGAGTTGAAAACAAACATGCAGATAGACTTGCAGCAGTTGGGGCTAGTTTTGAAGTTCTGGAATAGATTGAAAATAACAAAATTTAGCCTCATATAAAGTTAATTGTCAGGCCCTCAATACCTAATAATGATTCAAATTGGCAAGTTTTTGAAAGTGATGATCAAATCTGTAGATTTTTGGAGAAAGAAGCTGAGTTTTTTGCAGTTAATCAGGATATATTACAACACTAATATGGTGACCAAATTGTTCAGTTGAACACAAATACACTGCCTCGAGGTCTTGTCACATTAGAGGACATCTTCAGCATTGACGATCAGTTAAAAAAGGTCAAGACTATAATTTCAACCCACGCTAATAATTACAAAGAGATCTCAGTTAATGAAGGGGAAAAGCTATTTCTTGGAAAGGTATGTTCCTTAGCTGAAAAGAAGTCATTTATTAATCTTTGCAAGGATTTTAAAAATGTTTTTGCTTAGAAATACCAAGATCTGAAAGGATTTGATCCTAATTTAGCACAGTATACAATTGAGTTGTAGCCAAATTCTAAACCTGTTAGGTAGAAACAGAGGCCTATGAATCCCAAAATAGAACCTCTGATGAGGAAGGAATTATCTAAGTTGATTGAATCAGGTATTATTTTTCCAATTAAGCATTCAAGTTGGGTAGCAAATCTTGTTCCTATTAGGAAGAAGAATGGTGAAATCAGACTACGTGTAGATTTCCGAGATCTTAATAAGGCTTCATTAAAAGATCATTACCCATTCCCAAATATGGATCAGATTTTGAGAATAGTCTCAGGTTCAAATAGACTATCTCTTCTAGATGGTTACAGTGGATATAATCATATTTTAGTCCGAGAAGAAGATAGATATAAAACAACCTTTACCACCAAGTGGGGTACTTATACTTACAAAAGAATGCCTTTTGGTCTTTCAAATGCCAGTGCAATGTTTCAATGTGCAATGGACATGGATTTTCACAGCTTGTTAAATAAATGCATTCTTGTTTATTTAGATGATGTTACTTAATTTTCAAAAGATTCTGAAGAACATCTAATGCATTTAAGGCAAAATTTTCAGTTGTGCAGGCAATTTGGAATATCTTTGAACCCACTAAAGTCTATCTTTTTAGTACATCAAGGAAAGCTACTTGGTCATATTGTTTATAAACAAGGTTTAGTAATTGATCCTTAGGATCGAAGCCATATCACAACTATCATTTCCCCATCATAAGAAGGCATTACAGAGTTTTCTTGGAAAAATCAACTTTGTTAGAAGATTAGTTCTAGATTTTACAACATTGGTTAAACCACTCACAACTATGCTAAAGAAAGAGAAAAATTTCTCTTAGACCAGTGAAGGGAGAGAAGGATTTGAAATGCAGGAAGAAATATACAACTCATTTTCAGAATTCAATGTTTTATTCACAAGAAAGGTCAAATTTTTCCCACACAAGCCATGGGATGTAACTAAAAAGTAAATTATAGCTACTGAAGTAAGAGGTACACATACATGAAAGAGAAAGTAAAGGAGTATGAGTGAACCCATCATTGCCTTGGGGTTTCTTTATTTGATTGAAAACATCTCCATTTCTAGCTTCTTCTTCATCTCCATTGTAGAAGCCACTGTACCTGAAAAGAAGAAAAGGATAATTATCAGTTACGAGCTAAGGGATCGATACATATTCCTAGATTGTCCTAATTTGTGCATATGAATCTCTAATAATAGGAGATGTAATTTACTTGAATATCAAACTGCATACATGCTTTATTCACTCAGATAGAATGAAGGAAGAGAAAAGAAAAAAAGAAAACATGGATACAAGAGAGGCCAAAAGCCTAAGTATTGTTCTAACTATTTGCTTAAGTGTGAAGTACATGTTACAGCCAAAGAGAAATAGATAATTCACTACTACAATTGGAAATGGAAGCAAGAAAGAATTCTAAAACAAAATTGCCAGGGCTTCGCCATTGAAGATCAACATTTCAATTTTTTAGCATGCCAGAAATATTACTATCAAAGAAATAAAACATCTAAGTAAAATAAATGGGTTTCAGAGACCAAACAAAACATCCGAAGCAAGGCTTATGCCTAAAAAGAGATATCAGAAACAAATGAAGAACTCTTTGCAATTTCTAGAAAACCACTTACAAGTTTTCAAATAGAGCAATGATAAAATCAGAAATTCTGCCATATCAAAGAAGTACAGATATTTATGCAAGGAGGGTTGATGCAGAATGAAGAAACTTATTACTTTCATCTCGTTGTTGCAAAGGGGGATGATATCAACTGAAGCAAATAAAAAGAGGAAAATATTTACATGATTTTATTGTAACAAGTACAGGGTTGCATAGTCAGGGTAGAAATAAAATCCCAACTAAGAATGAATGCAAATCAACATGTTTTTAGATGACTATTACAAGTTCAGCTGTGCCATTTTAATGGATTTCAGAAACTCATGGAAGAATACATATGTCTAATATTGCATTACAAATCAGAGTTTTCAGAGCATACATCAAGCACCGCCAAAGAAAAGTTCATTTTGCTCCCAAAATGATTAATGGATTAGAAATATTATTTTGAGATGGAAATTTATAATGATAACGAGAAACTAATGACGTTCAAGCACTCATCTCAAAAGGAATTCTAGTTTTCAAGTGATTTCAGATTGAAAAAGAGCTCCAAGGAAGGGGCAGGTTAATGGCAGCCATAGAAACAACAAGGTACAGGAATGAGCATCTCATAGTAACCGTTGAGTCATGATCAAGTATAATAAGAATTGCAGTAGAAAAACACAAGCACCAAAACATCAATGACTCACATAATCATGAAAAGGTTACAGAAGAAAGTGAAGAAATAAAGATAAAAGTTCAAAATACATATTTTTAGATATAGGGTCTCTTGTAACTCTTGCGACAGAAGCATCAAAGGATAAATCTCATAGAAGAACAATGTACATTAAAACAGTAATGGGTTATCATGCAGATTCTTCAACAACTTCAAATGCAGGGTCTACTATGATAAAAATACTTAACAAATGTGTCAGGTCATGAGACAGGCAGATAAGAGTAAGCATCTATCTTTTCCAATACACAAAGGAATTAATAACATGATGTGATGAAAATTTTAAGGTGCATTCAAGTCTCATAAAGTACTCCAAGAAATAATTACTAAATTAGGTAGCTTTCAGAATACCAAGCTATGAAAAGAGGGATATCAAAATGAAACACAAATACCCAAATCGAAAAAATGTTCTGATCTGGAGTTAAGGGCAATGCAAGGCTACAATTAAAAATGGAAACCCAAATGGATTTTGAGCTCAGAATGCAAATTTTTCAGAAAACGAGATAAATATCACAAACCTTGATAATGGACGCCATTGAATCTTCATAGAGCTCCTATAGACATAGATCTTCGAAGAAAATATCAAGGTCAAAACATGTTTCAACTCAAAAAACGACCAAGGTTGAGCCATAAGAACTCAGAAAATTTGAACATATGAACACTCCTAGAGCTCTTAGGCAAGAGTGACTAGGTTTCAAACTCACAAAGACCAAACAATGCAAAAGCTGAGATTCATAGATTAAAAATGGCGGTCTACACAAAATTTGTCATGGCTTCGCTGCTCTCTACGAGAAAGCCAAAAAAATGACCAAAATGATGGGGTTCGAGTTGTTTTCACTCACCCACCTGAGCTTGGATTAACTTAACTCACCTGGACTTAGTAATTAAATGATCTGAGTTCAATAAGGAAAAAGATCAAAGGCCTAAGATTGAGCTCCATGTTCAAAGAAAACAACCACGGTCAATTCCCACTGGCCACATTAATTGCAAGGTTAAAACTGTAATTTCAGAAAGATGATCAACACAGGAGATTACAAAGTACCAAATTGAATGGATCAAATCAAATTACAAAATTTGATGCAAACCTCAGTCTTACTCATGGGAACCGTGGGTCGATCTTGCAAACTTATCCTTTCTTATTTTTTGGCGTCAAAGTAATAAAGTTTTCCGCAAGCCCGCAACCCCGCAGGGGTACACGTGGACCTTTTATGGTGGTGTCAGGTGGAATATTGGAAGATTTTTTCCCTTTAGAACTTTAAGTTTCTAAAAATGGTTCAAAGTAATAAATTTCTCCGAAGCTCCACCAACCCGAAGCCCTACTAGCAAAAGTTGAAGAACTAATATATTGAGTCAACAACGGGTCAGTGAGAGATTTTAAGAATTTGAGTTTTTCCAGAAGGAGTAAAAGTAGAAAAGTACTCCATGAACCTGCGAAAAGATACTTCACCATTTTATTGAAGGCGGGTCACCAGAACATTTTGGCCCACAAAGGAAAAAAACAAAAAGTGATTAAGTTCCCCGCGAATCTTCCCATGTCATTAAAAAGGTGAAATCGGGAAAGTGGGCCACAGGGGCATTTCATTTTTTGAGCCTTTTTCAGGAAAAGTGCAAAAGTCATAAAATTAAGTCGAGAGCCCGCTGCGACTTGACTCAAACACGTGTTGGGCCTAGATTAAAAGTTAATTGGTGGGCCAAGTATTCAAAATACACATTTTTATTAGAAAACGATGAGAAAGGATTTTCCAGGCCATTTTTTATTAAATTTGTCATACATGGACGTTTTTTGAGATAATTAAATGCAGAGTTCTTTAGGAAAAACTTCGGCCGAGTTTAATTATGTAATAATGTTGGATTTACACAAAGAACACAAGATAGTTATCAATGGCAGCCAGGGGAGAACTTTACAGAAATTTTCTAGCTCGAATGGAGCTAATAAATTTAATTACCAAAAAGTGATTAAGTTGCAATATCTTGGCATAAAAATCTGAGTTCACCAGATTCGACCATGGTCAGTAGAAATTTTAAATTTTTCTCACTCACTGGGGGAATAATGGCATACCTTTGTAAAAATAGAATTTGCATGTTCATGGAGATAAACATGCCTAGCAAGCAATCTTATTTTTAGCAAGTTATTCACCCTTCTCTTCTTAAAAATAGAACAGTCAACTTCAGTTTGACTGTATTGTATTAAGGCTAATAATGCCTATTTGTAATTGCATGCTCTATTTTTTTTCCTTTATTTATTATTAAATAAACAATAAAAATAGAATGCATGGGTGAGTACAAGCCTTAGGCTATTTTTAGGAAGAGGGTGAATTTCATTTTTACTATATATTGTGTGCCTATGCAAAGCACAAGGAGAACTTCTAGAGGACTTTTGGATATAGGACTACTAAAGCAATTTTTGCCAGTTTTGCCTTTTGAGTGTGAAGTAATTTCTACCTTACCAATTATTTGCATTCCTGTGTATGTTTCTATTAGTCTTGTGAATGTAAATTCCCTAACTAATCATCTTACCCTGTTGTAAAATTCAGTAGTTTCTGCATGATATTAATGTGCATGTTTAGCTTAACAGTATTGTTGTGATAATCTCCCTCAATACCTCCAAGTGTTTTGCCTTTAATACTCTACAAAATAACTACTGGTTCATGCACCCAAAATCCTTCACATATCAATTGTGCATATACTCAGTCAAATCACTCATACAAATTTGGTGTATCACCTTAGTTTAATTATTTTACAGTCATCTTTTACCTTGAAACCCCAAAATAAATTTTGGATACATCAACAAGGAACTAGCCTTGATACTGGAGACTCACCTCAAAATAGGTATACCCACAGACCTGAAGCGTTTCCATTGTATCTACGAAAGAGAGAAATCAAAATTTGCAAGCTTAGAAAACCTGCAGCCATCTCTCTACAAGGTGCACTTTCAAGAGATAACAATAACTCAATGAGATATATTTCAGATCCTGAGCCTCTGTTGGGCCATTTTTCCAATTTTTAATGAATTTTTTGAATTCTCTCAGGATTTTTAGAACTAGGGGGCATAGAGTAAAAAAATTAAAATTTTCCCGTCTTGGCCATTTTTGTTCATTTTTTATGAAAGTGGGCCCTTGAAGCTGTTTTTCTCACCTGACTGAGTTCATGGGTCTCCTCAAAACCTAGAAGAGGAAAAAATTCCTCAAATGGTTTCCAAACTCTTTGAAGTCACTGCATATGCCTTAAAACATGGAATTTTTCCAGCAACCTCAGATTCACCTCTTGAAGACCTTGTTTGATGCTCCAGTTCAATTCCTTTCCAGTTGTCATTTTTTACCCAAGGGGTAAAAATGGATAACATTTTTGGTGATTCGTAGGGACATCTTCCTGCTATATGGGGTTGACTTGTACCCTTGTGCATACATTGGGCATGGAGTCATTTCTGGTAACTTGAAATCTATATGTATCCTTGAGATTTTCCTCTAGAATCCACTTGAAACACTGTTGAACCTAAAGCTTGACCTGAATTGACCATCCCACTTATAAGATTTTTGAATTAAGATTTTTGTGGGAGTTGAAAATTGTCCTAAATGTGGAATTTTCACCCTTCCTTTCTTCAGGTGATATGTTGGGACTGAAAATATAACCTAAACCTAGCCTAAAAATCTGATTTATTGCCAATTTTTAAGCACAACCAATTGATGATTTTTACAAATTCTAAAACATGCAGAGCTAAAATGAAGACATGTTGATTTGGAAAACATGAAACTGTCATTAAAGTTTGATTTTCCTCATTCTATCTACAGTTTAGAACATTGCTAAAATCTGGAGTTGCCTATGAATTCGTAATATTTTCAATTAAACCAAATCCAAAGGGTGAGTAAGGGAAATTTAGGGTTGATCTTCAGCTTGAAGCCTATGAGGACCTTAAATGTACTAGAGGGGGGTTTCTCATCTGCTCTAATTTTTTGACTTTGCAAGAGGTATTAGAAGCTCAAATCATGACTAATCTATAAAGACAAGAGAATGGAAAACATTGAAATATGTCCCTAATTTCTAATTTAGTTGCTCTGTATTTGGAATTTCTTGAAGATTGTAACTATTCCTTATAGCCTTGAGCTTCTTGATGCAACATTCCCCTCTACTGATGACATGATGAACTATATTGGAGAAAACACGAACAAAACTATATACAAAAGGGAAAATCATGCATTCCCAAGTGAGACATGCAGAGTGTGCACAAGCACTTGTTCTGCTGGAAGCTGTATTCATGTAAAGATTAGAGAGCTTAAGAAATGAAAATAAAACACTTAAGAAGTTTCAAATACTAGCTAACCTAACAAGAATCATCAAGATAAGAGCTCAAAGAGAGCTACTTCTTTAGCAATGCAATATAACTTTGAACAACCATCAAAACTAACATGTCTAAGTTACTCTCTACTGTTTTAATGCTAATAAAACATGAACCTATGAAGATCCTAGCAATAAAATGTGATTGTTTGATATGGTTCTCAAGCTTTCAAGAATTAAGCCTCACCATTAATGGATACAAGGCTATATGGTTCTCTCCATATTACTCAAAGTTTGGTTTAATGGATGCAATGGTGAAGATAATAGCTCAATAAAAATGAAGAAATACTCAAATCCTAATTGCCTATAGTTTATACTAGAGGAGGAGAAGTTTTCGTAGAAATAGGGAGGAGGGGGGTTCTATTAACAGGTTTCCAATTCCAAGAATTGAATGATTTATGTGCATGTGGGACAAAATATAAGTCCAAAAAGAACTTTTAGCAAGTTAAAACAAGATTTGACTAGGTTTAGAGACTAATTGATACTTTAGGATTAATTAGGGGTCCCAAGTAGGCTTAGGAAGTTTTCTAAGAGCATCTGGAGGAGGCTTCAATAGTTTTTGGAAGTGTTGGAAGTGAGAGTTAGCTAATAAGAAGATTTATTAGTCAACTACAAGATAATAAGCTTAATCAACGTGTAATGGTCAATAAAGAGGAATTGAAGGGAAAATGAGTCTAATTGACGAAGTTTCATCAATTTTTAGGGAATAGAAGAGTTAGTGCAATGTGAGTAATAATATTTCTTTGATCAGATCATAGGTGTCTAGATTTTCCTCTCTTTGAGGTGGCGTAAAATTTGCCACTTCAAATATAGTAGACAAGTATAAACAAATAAAATAATCGATAAGGGTAGAAGAAAAATTAGTAGCAAGGGGAAAATGCCCTAGGTCTTCATGATGAGAAGAGAAGAAGGGAAGCTATATTTGTTATGCTGACACTGACTACTAAGTACCATGAAATTTGATTCTCCAGCTTTCATTGGGATTGCTCATCTTCCACGTCGTACTAAATAACCAAGTTGAAAGGGAAGTTTCTTGCTTGAATGAAGAGACATCAAATATTTTAGATTTATATGGAGAGCAGTTTGTGGAAATGTAGAGGAAGAATGGTGAAGCTGAGTGCGATGGAGAGAGAAGAAAAATTAGTATGAGGAAGGGGGATTGAGCAAAAATCTTTCCAGTTCCATTTAAACAATTTTATTTTCATCATGTTGCTAGTGATCTTCATAATCGGTCCTTATTAAAAGAGTAAGCATACAACATAAGTGTAGAATGACATGAAAATCCATAGTACAAACAACTATCCATTGCTAATATACCAACTCCATGCAACATATATAATGCAATGTAATACGATAAAGTAAACAAGTGAACCTATCAGGGAAACAAGTATAAATACACATCCTTAAACTAACAACATCTAAGAGAGTTGCACAAATGTTTGGTTATCGACCTGCAGTTCCCAAATGGTTGTGTAAAATGACAAGGGTTAAAAGCGGTGCCCTAAGAAAATATTTATGCAAGGGGAAATATGGTGGATGTAAGGGTCCAATGAAAAAGCATTCATGTGTTATGAAACAGTACCATACAACTCGTTGTGCCCCAGAGTACAGACAAAGCCAACAGACACACTTTTGTTAATGAGGGAGATCCAAATGATCTGTGAGTCGTTACAGAAATAAGAAAAAATGTAAGCAAGATATAATTTGAATACATTGAGTTTGACTTAGATTTTAGGTGCGTACCAACATTTGACCAATTTTTGCAAATTTTGAATTTTTACGATTTTTTTGTATTTTTAATAATTTTTTGAAAATATTTATTTTTTTTGTTTATTGATTTTTTATTTTTTTAGAAGAAGTTTGGATGAGAGAAGATCACCTAAAATCAAGAAAAATGCTCCATGGGGAAGAAAGGGGTGTTAGCTAGTAAAAACATGCCCTGACGGGAAGAGAATAGGCCAAAAATTACTATTTAATTAAAATAATCATCACGACGGGAAATAGAGGAAGTTAGAATGATCACGACGGTCAAATCATGTATTTTGGCCATCACGGTGGGTCAAATGACCGCATATACCCCTTCCGAGGGTGGTAAAATCATCACAAGTAATTCATTTGATACAGAGCTCTTGTCATTTTACTATTCACTTTTGCTCTGACCCCAAGGAGATATAATGCAACTTCAGAGGCATACAAGGCGAGAAGACATAGTCCATGATCATATGCGGATTTAGGGTGATGAACCCTACGTGAGTACCCTATCCAAATTTCAATTCTATCGCATTTAAGTGCATTTATTAGCATTTAGAGGGGGGCGATAATGCATATGCGTGCCTTAGGGGCACACATATGTTTTTCAAGCATGTGTATGCAAAAGATTGATGTGTATGCATACATGCATATGTTGAAAATGTGTATGTGTGTAGGCACATATGTCGAAAGGGACACATAAGCGTATGGGAAGGGTAGTTCAGATGCGTGTGGGTGTGAACATAAAAAGGGGTGTGCATGTGTCATTGGGGGCACGTATGTTTCAGGAAGAGGGGGCTTAGAATGGTTAGGTGTGCATATGCCAAGACGAGGGTCCATGTAGCAAAAGGTGGGTGTATGTTTCGTTGAGTGCATATATGCCAACATGGGTGTGCATGTCTCGCCAGGGGCAAACATGTGTTGAAGACGTGTTTCTGAACACTTGGAAGAAAAAGGGGAAGTGTTTTGGAAGAATGTAGAAAAACGTATGAAATGTTAGAAGAACATAGTGATGAATAGGATAAGTGTTAGCTGATGTTAGATGGAAGAAAGTCTCATAAATGTAATGTTTGATTTTGTAGAGGAAGCTACCTGTGTTACAGGTGCGAGAGAGACATGACCGATTGGCCAAATTTAAGCCGACCCTTTCGCGACTGTAGAGGAAGTATTTAGACATCACTTTGTATGTGACAGGTCTTACCTATGTGGCACAAATGCCATAGATCACTATAGATCACAGCCTCATTATAACCTTAGTTGAAAGGTGTCATAGTGAGAGCCAGTGCTTTCAGCTCCCAACTGGTGAGATGATGATCACCCTCGAGGAAATGTGGAGAATCTTGCGAGTGCCTATCGTAGGGAGCTTGATTGAGTGTGAAACCGATGTAACACAGATCACAAAAAATTTGGTGGAACTCTTTGGTGTAGATGAGATACCTCAACAAGGTATGATAGTACATATGCATTAGTGTTTTGTGGATCCAATATTACATCACGTACCAGTTTATCTCATGGCACTTGTTAGTGGCATTCTGCTTGGTGACAAGACAGGAACATAATATCCTTTAGGCTTGATTACCGTGATTCAAGGCTTTCTCAGATAATGTCACTACCATTGGGGATAATGTATAATTACATGTCTATATTGGGATCTACATTTGATTACATACTACTGTTAGTAGATGGTGGGTCCAGTGACACTCCTATAGATATGGGCCTGGGACCATATAACTATTAATCACCTTGTAGGAGCATTATGATCTTAGGATGTGGATGATCCTTCAGTCTTTGGTTGGGCTCCCATTGGAGATGATGTACGTGGCCATATGGGGGATACACATTTTTATCACAGTGATTTGGATGACATTCAACTGAAAATAGTTGTTTGGAGACCTTATAAACATTATCAGTGGTCAGAGGATGCAATTGGGATCAGTCTTTGTATGGTTAAGAATTTTATTATTGGCAACCACATATATATCAGGGAGTATTATAGGATTGACTGAGTACAACGAAAATTTGGGGCAGTACAAGATGTTCCCGGTCCTGAGATGTGGTATGGGCATCGCGTCAGGGAGAATTTTGATATGGGAACTTTAATCAAATCATAACAGGATAGAGATAGCTTTGCTAAGATGGTTCCCCTAGTATGGGATCATTTACAGAAGATCAGAGATCTAGGCACTATATGGTATGTTACAATTCTTCCTAGGTGGATCACTTTTCCACATGATGTATGGGATGCAAGGGTGCAACCACCACCAGAGCAACCACCTCAAAGATGGAGAGGACATTAGAGGGGTCATCATAGTAGTGATAGTGAGAATGACAATGATAATGATGATGAATCAGATATAAAAGGTGGAGATGGTGGGGGTGGATAGGGACAGAGACAATGCATAGCCCTAGGTGCACGCCTATATTCAGATGCACCATGTGAGCATACAGGTTGGATTAGATGTTCCTTGGTAGAAGGTTCTTCCATAGACACATGTATAAAAACCTCCATGGCAAGCTCCCATTGTTAGTCCACCCCATAGCCTAGGGGGGGAAGAGGAGATGGATGGGGGACTCCATCACATATTCCTAGAGGTGGGGGATGGGAGCATCCTCCACAGGGCACATGTGAGCTAGCTTTATTGTAGCAACAACTACAACACATCATAACGCTTCAGCTGTAGGCCACCTTAGAGAGAGATTGAGTTATCACTAAGAGGGATTAGGAAATGGCTGATAGGGCCCAACTTTAGAGCAAGAGAGACCAGCTGGCCACACAATTTTAGCAGGTTATGACAAAGTGAGATTATCTCTAGACAAAGAGAGAACGGCTGCATGCCACAAGGGAACATTTTTTAGGGTGTGGAGCCTATTTTTTGTCTTCCTAAATTAGTATTGAAGTGTGGAATTTAAATTGGGAAGATGAAAGGTCATGACAGTTTCTTTTCCAGTTGTGGGAAGATGAAAGGTCGTGCCTTTTAAACTTCTAGGGGAAGATTTTTGATTTCTTAAAGGATTATAATCCTATAAATAGAGGTGTTAGGGTATCTTGAAGATATCTTGTGTGTTCAAGAGGTCTTGAGTCTTATTGATCAAGAGGTGATCAAGAATGATCAAGGTTAATCAATTGGGTGTCAATTGTGGTTTAAATGTTATTTAGTATCTTTGGAATTCTGTTCTGAGTTCATAACTAAGAGAAGACCGTGAGAGTTGTTAAATCTTGTCTTGGCTTCTTTTGTGAATTATTTATTTATGTTGTTATATTTCTGCATGTATACTTCTACTATATAGTTTCCTACTGCTGTGATTTGAGGAATTGTTTCCGCATATTTGTTCTCTAATTCTTAACAACTGGTATCAAATCTTTGGTGGTTTTTTGCTGAAGTGGTAAATCACAAGGAATGTTTAGCTTGAGTGGGAGCTATGGCAGATGAGGGAAAATGAAGGATCGAAAATTTCAATGGGCAGAACTTTGTTTTGTGGAAGATGTGTTGGTATCCAAACTTAATCTCCTTCACAACTCAAGCAACATCATGGATTTGTACAAGACACTCAGAGGCAAATAAATGATTTGTATGTCATTTGTGGCTGGGGAGACATCTATCTGACTTGTTAGCACTCAAGATTTGAAGGAGTGGGTAGCACCTCAGAAGGATTTTGATCTGATCCTCACTATTTTAGGTTGTGCCTATCAACCAAGGCAAGAGAACCTATGTTGCAGCCTTTGTTTGGTGAAGGAGGTGGAGATATCCTTGTAATTTGCATATTGTATGGAAGGGGCCTTGGGAAAACATGGTCAATTCTCCATTATTCAAACTCAAAAGAGTTGTCACTACTAAATTATGGAAATGTTTTCAAAACAAGGCTGAGGCTGCTAGAGACATAGTATTATCCTAATTTTCTTTGTGCATTTTTGTAAATGGATTGTATTCTCTTGTTAACACACAATGCAATGTAGGGGTAGTATAGAGTAGGGTTAGTTATTTTGAATGAAATTTTTTTGGGAGATGTTAGACAAGACCAACCAGAGATTACCAAACTCTTTGAGGACCTTTGTAAGAAATTTGTAACACTTAAACAGTAGGAATGCTTCAAAAGGTCTAAAATACTCCTTCAACTAGGATATGTGCACAAATGGATGCCTAGATCTGCACTCTTCCACACAATCTTTGACAACCTGCTACAAAATCTTGAAGCAAATATACCAAAAAAGTATCCGTAAATCCCTATTTGATCACGAGCTAAGGTACCCCCAAAGGTTTAAAAACAATCTCAAGATTCAAGGACAGTAAAATGATTTTAAATTTGTTTATCTTCTATCAGATGAAGGCTCTTCTAGATATAAGATTGTAGATGTCATCAAACTATCAACAAGAAATGAGACCATGTATGATCAAAGAGATCCTAAACACAAGATTGCAACATGAGCAAGAAACACAAATTGAAAAACATTCTGAAACATAAGTATATGCAAACTTTTCCAAGAGATAAAACAAGATAATCCAAAAAATGATCAAATATATCAGCAGGGGAATGTCATGAGAACAATCTCAGAGCTTGTTGATGGCTTTACAACCTGAAACCAACTCAACATGATAAAATATGATGCAAAATGGAATTGAAAATGGCTCTCAGGTGGTTTTCTCAGAGAAAATGGGCTTCTTCCAGTTTTTCCGTGAATTTCTAAATTCTTTCTCCTCCCCTTTTCAAATTCTTCAAAAATATGATATATACTCTATGCCAGTTTTGAGTCTTGTTTCCCAAGCAAAAAATATGCTTATGGGATCAAATTTGTTACAAAACCCTCATGATTCCATGAAAAGGTCATCAAACTCGAAAATAGCTCGCAAGTTGCCAGGGATGCATAAAAAGTTTAAATTATTACACAAATTCAGATCCTTATCTATCCCAAGGTCACATTTTTATCATTCAGGCATACCAACATGTTTTATCAATCATTTTTCACCTTTTTACCCTTTCAATTTTTACCTCTGCAACTTTCAGATCTGAATTTTACGTTTTATCGGGCCTGAGTAAAAAATGTACCAAAAACACGATAGATCGACGAATTAGGTCATCAAAATGTCGCCAATGTTCTCAGAAGGCCAAGACGACCCAAAATCATATAAAATTTGATGTAATTTGCTGAAGAAACTATGAATCTGAGCCTCCTGGAGCTCCAATGGTGGCAAAAGGGTGAATGTACAGTAACCGTCAATCCCATATCAACTTTAAGTGTCAGCCCTCCATGTGGAGGATGAGATCCTCGAAAAATCCCTTTTGACCTTTGGATAAGGTGGGACACGTGTCAAAACACGATTGGATTGGGTCCCCATCTTTAAAATGCATTTGTGACCTTTTTGAATTTTGGAAAATTTTGCAAAATTTCCCCGCTTCTCCCCTGGACCCACCACGTGTCCATATGTGGGCCCCATTGAAAATACGGCCAATTCTATCAATTTTACTCCTTTTTTTTTAAAAAAAAAGGAAATTTTTCCATAAAACCTCCACGGGCCCTAAGCCTGATTTCTTTCTCGCCACGTGGCACCCTCTGATTCTCCATGGGGCCAAGTCTCCATTCTTGCCTTCAAAATTTTGGAAGCTTTAAAACTCCGCGCAGGCCCGCACTCCTCCTTTTGACTTTTGAAACATGCTACATGTCCCTCCTGGATTGGTTGCGGTCCCTCAGCTCAAAATTACTGAAACCTCCACCCTTTGACACTGACCCCTCCTGGACACGTGTCCACTTGTCGTTAGCCGAGGGCCTTCGGTCCAAAAATTTACTTTGACATTTTGAGTCGAAAGACATCAAATTTCTCTGAGTTTCTCCGCCAATCGTATGCCCTTCGAGCCACGTGTCTGCTTCCTATTCGCTGTGGGCCTTTTGGGCTAAAATGTGACTTCAAAATTTTTACAAAATAAAATCAAAATTTCTTAAGGACAACCCGCCACCCGCCGATCCTCTGACCAATCACAATGCACCACGTAGGCCCCTTAATGTAAAAGGTGGAGTCCTGGATCAAATTTTTCCTTTTTGCCAAAATTTAAAATAAAACAAGTTAGAAACATTTCCCACATATCCCCGGCCAATAAAAAACCACCACATTGTCAATACGTTGTGATGATGAATTTGACGGGAAAATGACGCCTGTATGACCGTCAAAACATCAAAAATTCACAGGATGCCCTAGAATTTGAAATTTTCAACAAGGAAGGCAATTTTTTTTACTTTTTAACCAACTGAATTATTTTTTGACATTACTTTCTACATTGGGATTGGGAGATTAATTACATACATTCGGGATTCGATCAATTTTGAATTTTTACATGATTTGACAAAAGAAAAACGACATAGCCCGATCGTTTGAAAAAAATACGACACAAAAAGGGGGGAACTTAGATTTTTGTTTCAAATTAGGGCAAAACAATAATATTATGGGCATTTTGAAGGTATTCAATTAGAGAGATCGAATTGTAGACCATTGACTTCAAGAAATAAAAAAATTTTGAGCAAAACTAGACATGGAAAAATTAGGGCACATTATGCAAGCTCAAAATTTTCACTAACATTGGCTCCTGCTTGGGGATGGGCACTCCCAATGAGTGCCACAAGGACAAAACGTAGACCAAGTGCCAAAAATCATTGGGCAAAGGAGTCAAACTACAAGGCAGCTCAAAAAACTAGAATTACCACAAAAATGAATTGAGAAAACCAGCCAAACGTGGTTGCCAAGGACCAAAGGGCAAACTACACACCAACCAACAACAAAAACAAAGAAAAACACAAATACTATACAAATGTACAATTTGTGCATACCTCAATTCGGGGATTCAATCCAAGAAATGTTTTAAATGTCTGTCATTAACAGGAAGCTCTAGCAATTCCCCATCTAGATAATAGAGAAAAAAGGTATGTTCACCAATTTTGATGTCAATGGCATAAGGGCCCATCCATAATGCATCAAACTTTCCATGTTTTCCCTTGTCTTCATGCCTACTATCCCACAACAAAACCAAATCTCCAATATTAAAGGCTCTGGGAGTGACCTTCTTATCAAATAATTTCTTCAATTTCTCTCTGAATCTGATATGCCTCTGATGGGATGCTCTTCTCTCTTCATCTAACTCAATGATCTAATTAATCCTTGGTTCATTTGGGCCATGATCTTGATCTTCCAACTGTTGGGAAAACTAAAATGAGGATAATTTTAGGTGTAATGGAAGCAAAGCTTGAATTCCATACACCAATTCAAACGGGCTTTTACCAGTTGTTCTTTTAGGAGTTGTTCTATCAGCCCAAACTGCAAACTTCAATTATTCTCCTCACTTCTTCTTATTCATTTCCGAGGTCCTCCTAATGATCTTCAGCAAGTTCTTATTATTGGACTCAGCTTGTCTGTTCCCTTGTCGATTGTAGTTTGAAGAATAAGTCAGATTTACCCCATATTCATTGCACATTGCTATTAAAGGTTTGTCTCTAAAGCACATGGCATTATCAGATACAATTTTAACCAAACTCCAAATCTGCATATGATATCATTTAACAAGAAATCCATTACCACCTAGTGTGTTGCCTTCTTAGATGGGATTGCCTCAACCCACTTTGTAAACTAATCAGTGGCTACGAGAATCCACTTATGACCAGCACTAGAAGGGTTTGAAATCTCACCAATGAAGTCTATTCCCCATTTCCTGAAAGGGGATTTAATTGATATAGGCTACAAAGGAAGGGAGCTTGAAGCTTTCAGTCTTCCAGAGAAACGTTGGTAACTATCACACTTTCTAACCAGCTGGGTTACATATTTAAAAAGAGTATGCCACCAATAACCAGCTCTCAAAATCTTATGTGTTGTCACCCTCCTAGCAAAGTGTCCTCCACAAACTCCCTAATGGAAATCAACAATTATCTTAAGAGCTTCATCTTCAGTTATGCATTTCAAGAGGACACCCTCAGGGTTCTTCCAAGCTAGCCCAAGGTCTATTATGATATATTTTTGAGAAACCAACTTGAAGGCTCTTTTCTAATTTTTGTTCAAGTGACTAGGACAGCATAGGTTCCTGAGGTAGAAGATCACATCTTTGTTCCATTTAAAACTCATCAATTTCTCAAGAAGATCTACCTTTTCTTCCTCTGGCTGATTCACTTCTACATTTTGCAAGTTTCTCTCAGCCATGAGCTTAGCAAGACCCAAACCTCTTACTAACTTTCTGGTTTGGATATCCATATCATACTCCTGTAGTTTGTTGACCCACCTACATATTGTGCTTGAGATATCCATTTCTAATAATATGTCTTTCACCATGGTGTGGGGAACATAAGAAACAACTTTTAAACTCAATATATAGGGCCTGAAAAATTTTGTTGCTTTCACCAAGGAAAATGCTTATTTCTATATGATTGTATATTTCAATTTAGTTGCTTGTAAATCCTTGCTAAAGAAGGAAATAGACCTCTCAGCCCCATTCTCATCCTTTTGTAACAAAACAGAAGTAATGGTATATTCAGAGGCAAAGGAAAATATTTGGAAAGGCCTCTTATAGTTTGGAGCTGCTAAAACAGGTGCATGCTTAAGCGCATCCTTTATTCCTTCAAAATCTTGGATGGTAGCCCACTCCCACCTGATAAGTTGATCCCCTTTTAACATGTTTGTGATTGGGAGAGTCAGCTTAGTAAAATTGGAAACAAACCTTCTAATAAAATTGATTTGACCAAAGAAAGATTAGATGCCTTTCTTGGTTCTTGGGATAGGTACTTTGTTGATTGCTTCCAATCTCTCAGGGTCTATCATAACACCATCCTTTGATATAATGTGACCAAGCAGCTTGGCCTTTTGCACACCAAAATGACACTTCTTTGGATTAAGAGAAATTCCATACTCCCTACATCTGATCAACATCTTTTCCAAGTGTTGCAAATGATCACCTCGCTGCCTTGAAAATATAGTCACATCATCTTGGTAAACTACAATAAACTCATTGATGTAACCAGCAAAAGCAACATCCATTGCTCTTTGAAAAGTGGCTCCAGCATTCATCAATCCAAATGGCATCCTAAAAAATACATATGTCCCCCTAGGAGTAGTGAATGTTGTCTTAAGTCTTTATGATTCTTTGACAACTCCCTGATTGTATCCGGAGAAACCATCCAAATTAGAAAGAAATTCTGACCCTATCACAAGTTGTAACATATTTTCCATATTTGGCAAGGGATAGTTGTCCTTCATAGAGGCTTTATTTAGATTTCTAAAATCCACAACAATTCTGATATCTCTATTCTTCTTTCTGACTGGCACAAGGTTTGCAACCCAAGATTAATATCTAATGGGCTGAATAATACCTCCATCTCTCAACTTCTTTAACTCTTCAGGCATTTTCATGGAGAGAAGTGGATTAATAGGCCTTTGCCTCTACCTGAATGGTTTGGCATTTGCTTCAAGAGGGATATCATGCTGAAATAAATATTCTCTATATGCTTTCAGCTCTGAGTAGGACCAAGCAAGGCAGTCTTGATATTTCTTCAAGAGTTGGGCATAGGATGGTTTTTCTTCCTTACTTAAATTACTGCCCAACCAAACCTTCCTTTGTTTATTCTTTGTTCCCAATTCATTCTCTTCCACACCCCTTGAAGCGGACATCTTTCTATTTATGATGCAATCAACATTGTTAAAATTTGCCTCAAGTGCCACAAGACCTCTAGGAATGGTGTTTTTTTTCTATTGGATGATATCTTTTTCATACAAAATTTCTCTTCCTTCGGTCATACACACCATTGGTTCCCAATCGATATTCTGATTTGCAAACTCACTTTGGCTTTGCAAGAACCTTAGCACTTGAGCATCATCATCAAACACTTGCCAATGTTTCACATTACCAGGGACAGCTGGCCTAGTCAAGACTTCAATTTTGTATTCACAATAAGGCGAAATAGAACAGAAGGAAGTCAGCACTTGGAGTACACTAAAGGCTGACCTCTAGTAAAACTTTCCCCTCCTCCTTCTTTAGGAAATTTTCACCCTATTCTTTCTCTTCCCCCTTTCTTTATTCTTTCCCCCCATTCTTTTCCAAGGCAAGGCCTTACATTCTTTTGTACTGCATTCTTTGATAAGGTTCCCAAGGGTGGAGAACAGGTGAAGTGTGGGGTAATGTTGGGCCCCTAATTTAGCTTCCAAATCTTAAATGCACATAAGCGCGCATGGCCGGGGGAAGCGCGAAAGTGTAGGCATGCAAGGCAGAGTTCAAAAGGATTCTTAAAGAACCCAGGATGCGCACGCCACACGATGAACAATTTGGGACTTAGCCATTTTTGGCCTTTGAGATAGAATACATGAAGAACATGTTCCATTTGGATAAGGTTCCAGCCTGGCGATAGGGTGTCCTGGAGGGAATATACCTTATAATAGAAAGATCCAAAAAGTTAATCATGGCATGGAGAGGCATGTGCCCAGGGTGACCCACACCTTGACACTTGGGGCCAGATCTAAGGCTGCAGAGGATTTTTTTAGAGCTTAGAGGCCTATTTATACGTGTGCCCTTCGAAAAGAAGAAGAGACAAAAGTGAGGTAGCGGAGCTCTGCAGAATTACTGCAAGAACTATGGGATGAAAATGGGTACATAACTCCAGTAAGGATATAATGGGAAAATGGGGAATGAAATTTTTTCTTGTGAGAATACATGTATGGATCCAAGTACACATGGCACATGACTACGTTCTGCCATCTGTAATCTTTTATAAGTAAACACTATGAATGAATGTGATAAGGTTGCCATGACAAATGTATTAAGACTCTTTCCTTGTATTATTTGCATATTACTATTGCACTTTTTTTCTTATATAATCGTGAATCTTGCTTGAATGGTTAAGTATAGTAGTATATGTACAACTCTTAAGTCTATTATTTCTATTGCGCACTTTGGTTCTATTATGGCTGAAGGGGTGTAGAAGCCGTCCTGAGCTCTATAGCCCTTCATGTCTATTAAATCACTAAGTTAGAATCATGAGCTATGCCTTCCACTAGACTCACATAAAAGAGAGACTCATCTCCCTCTCATGTGCCTCGGAAAAGTGAGCGCCCAGCGCCCGCTGGGTGATAGGTTGGTGCACATGAGGTTCCCTTGTTCTTAGTGGGTGTAAAAGTGACTACACCATATCAGCCATTTCATCAATAACAACAACCCTGGTAGTTAGAGGATTAGGAACCAATCTATTTTCATGTATTTTGGGTTGTCTATTTGTAGATCCAACAAGCCCTTTACCCTTGTCATCAAACATCTGCTCATTCCTATGGTGATTGCCAAATCTATCTTGTGCCTACTGCCTAAGCTGACCTTGTGAAGTCTTCCCAATTCCCTTCTCAGCTCTTGCCAACTTGTATGAGATTTCTTTGACAGCCCCTGCCAAAGTCTTCACAACCTCTTCTAAATCAGCACCTTTGCTAGCTTGAGGTTTTTCAGGGTTTATCAATTTTACACCATCTCTCTTAAGAGGTTTCCCAACAGCCTTGATATTGTTCTCAATTTGAAGTGCCATGGTGAAAGCTTGTCTTATATTGGTTGGGTTCTTGTATTTTAGGTAGGTAGGTTGCCTTTTTATCAAATGCATTTGTATAGTTGATTAAACAAGATTCATCACAGGGCCTCAAACCAACAGGAAACCTTCTCAAAGTTTTGTTAAACCTTGTGTTGAAGTCATGGACTGATTCATTATGATTCTTCTTGATATTCTCAAACTCAGATAAAAGAAATCTAGGATCAGTCATGTCACCATATTGCAACCTAAATGCATTTTTCATTTCAGTCCATGAATCAATAGAGTTATCAGGTAGAGCAGTGTACCAATCCCTAGCATCTTCTTCTAGTGTATGAATAAACAACTTAATATAAACATCTTCAAACTCTATCTCAAAATATTCCATCATATTAGCAAAAAGATTGAGATGCTGGTGACCAGTAATAGCATTGTTACCCTAGAATTTTGGCAACCTATTTCTGACATCTTGTGGGACAACATTTGGGTAACCATCCATTCCTCTAAAATTTATAGGACCAAAGGTGTTAACAACAAATGGAGGTCCAGGATAAGCCATATTGTTTGGTGGGGGTGATCTTGGAGGCGAAACAAGCTGGTGAGGAGTACAATATCCTTGGGGCTAAAAATGTGATTCACAAGACTCGTATCCTCTAAGTACTGATTTTCTTGGAAATTTTTACTCGAATTAAAACATAGAGGTGCAGATTGGAGAAGGAACTTACTAGGTGCAATAGAAGGACCTTCACTAGCCGAGGAGAATAAGTTTATGAGAGGACGGCTTGAATCAGAATCAGTTGAAGAAGAGTGATATTCCTCTACTAAAGGCTGATTTCTCTCACCAATGGCTAAATATTTTCCTGATGTCTGACCTTTAACCACTTTCTAAACTCTTCTCCCTTCCAACTCTGATTTTCTTAAATCTGAGGACAATTTCTTAGTAGAGTCCTTAAGGAAGAGATATCTTCTTCCCTCCAGTTTTGTAGAGATCAACAACACAAAAATAAATGACATAAAGCTCAAGACACTGGTATTTTTAAATTCAAATCAGCATGGAGTTACCACCAAGGAATTTCACCTCAGTTGTGTAAGAATGCACTAAGATAATTTTGTCGAATGCTTTATAAACAAGATCTTCTTATTCTTAAATCAACCAAACATAATGCAAATAAAGTGTCTAAACTGTTGAGAAATGAAAAAGGGCAAGCTGACCTTGAAACCCTTGCTTTAAAACCTATAGATATGAAACATAGGATGATCTCTTGACAACACAGTAGCTCGAATACCTAAATACACCTCAAAAACACCAAGAAATTCAAAGAATTCTCTAGCAACGACACCACTCTAGTGTTGGTACCAAAACTTAATCTCCTTCATAACTCAAGCAGTGTCATGGATTTGCGCAAGACACTCAGAGGTAGATAAATGATTTTTATGTCATTTGTAGCTAGGGAGACATCTATCTGACTTGTTGGCACTCAAGATTCAAAGGAGTGGGTAGCACCTTAGAATTATTTTGATCTAATCCTCACTATTTTAGGTTGTGCCTATCAACCAAGGCAAGAGAGCCTATATTGCAGCCTTTGTTTGGTGAAGGAGGTGGAGATATCCTTGTATTTTTCATGTTGTATGGAAGGGGCCTTGGGAAAACATGATCAATTCTCCATTATTCAAACTCAAAACAGTTGCCACTACTAAATGATGGAAATGTTTTCAAAACAAGGCAAAGGCTGCTAGAGACATAGTATTATCCTTATTTACTTTGTGCATTTTTGTAAATGGATTGTATTCTCTTGTTAACACACAATGCAATGCAGGGGTAGTGTAGGGTAGGGTTAACTACTTTGAATGAAATTATTTTAGGAGATATTATACAAGACCAACCAGAAAGTACCAAACTCTTTGAGGACCTTTGCAAGAAATTTGTAACACCTAAACAGCAGAAATGTTTCAAAAGATTTAAAATACTCCTTCAACCAGGATATGTGCACAAATAGAGACCCAGATCTACACTCTTCCACACAATATTTGACAACCTACTACAAAATCTTGAAGCAAATATACCAACTAAGTATCAAGAAATCCCTATTTGATCATGACCTGAGGTACCTCCAAAGGCTTACAAATAATCTCAACATTCAAGGACAGTAAAATGATTTTAAATTTGTTTATCCTATATTAGATGAAGGCTCTTCTAAATATAAGATTGCAAATGCCATTAAACCATCAACAAGAAATGACACCCTATATAATCAAACAGATACTAAACATAAGATTGCAACATGAGTAAGAAACACAAATTGAAATCATTTTAAAACATAAGCATATGCAA
Source organism: Taxus chinensis (assembly GCA_019776745.2). Taxonomy (NCBI): domain Eukaryota; kingdom Viridiplantae; phylum Streptophyta; class Pinopsida; order Cupressales; family Taxaceae; genus Taxus; species Taxus chinensis. The sequence goes on from CM034146.1 coordinate 286,933,461, forward strand.
ATTTTGCCAAGAGATAACACCAAATAATCCAGAATTTGATTAAATACATCAATATGGGAGTGCTATAAGAACAATATCAGAGCCTATTGATGGCTTTAAAACTAAAACCAACTCCACATGATGAAATATGATACAAAAATGGAATTGAAAATGGATCTCAGACAGTTTTCTCAGAGAAAATGGGCTTCTTCCAGTTTTCCCGTGAAATTATAAATTCTTTCTCCTCCCCTTTTCAAATTCTTCAAAAATATGATATATACTCTATGCCAGTTTGGATTCTTGCTTCCCAAGCAAAGAATATGCCACCTGCCGATCCTCTGACCAAACATAATGTGCCATGTATGCCCCTCAATGTAAAAGGCGGAGTCCCAAATCAAATTTTTCCCTTTTACCAAAATTTTTAAAAACAACAAATTAGAAACATTTTCCACATATCCCCGGCCAATAGGAAACTGCCATGTTTCCAATACATTGCGATGATTACTTTGATGGGCAAATGATGCCCGTATGACTCGTGAAAACATAAAAAATTCATAGGATGCCCTAGAATTCAAAATTTTCGATAAGGCAGACAGATTTTTTTAATTTTAAACCAAATAAATTATTTTTTGACATTGCTTTCTACCTTGGGATTGGGAGATTAATTACATACATTCGGGATTTGATCAATTTTGAGTTTTTTCATGATTTGACAAAATAAAAACGACATAGCCCGACCGTATGAAAAACCTAGGGCACAAAAAGGGGGGAACTTAGATTGTTGTTTCAAATTAGGGGAAAACAATAATATTATGGGCATTTTGAAGGTATTCAACTAGAGAGATCAAATTTTAGACCATCGACTTCAAGCAATAAATTTTTTTTTGAGCAAAACTAGACATGGAAAAATTAGGGCACATTATGCAAGCTTATAATTTGCACTAACAAGATGCAAATGGAGGATTACTTATATCAAAAGGACCTCCATATTTCTTTGGCTGGAAAAGAAAAGAAACCTATAGCCATGTCAGATGAGGATTGGGAGTTGTTGGATATAAAGGAACTCGGGGTAATTCTGTTATGTCTTGCATCTTCAGTTGCTTTCAACATATCATAGGAGAAGACCACGGAAGGTCTCATGAGTGCGTTGGGGAAGTTATATGAAAAACCCTCTACCTCTAATAAAATATTTTTGAAGAAAACGTAATTTAATATGAAGATGTTTGAGAATGGTTCTATTTTTGTTCATTTAAATGAATTTATTACATTTGTATGTTAAACTCCGTAAAAATTAACTTTGATGATGAGGTCAGGGGTTTGTTGATTTTTTTCTCCTTACTAGATAGCTGGGAGAGCTTGGTTATGGCTTGTAAGTAATTTAGTCTCTAATAATTCAAAGCTAAAGTTTAGGGATGTAATAGGTGTGATCATAAGTGAGGAAATGTGAAGGAAGAACACTGGAGATTCTTATACTTCTGAAAACACTTTGACGGTGGAGAGTAGAGGGAGAAAAAATAATAGAGGGAAAGGTAATTGTGGGAAGTCGAATGATCATGGAAGGTCAAAGTTGAAAAGTAAGTTAGAATGTTGGTAGTGTGGGAAGGTTGGTCATACTAAGAAATATTGTTTGGGCTCTTCGAGATAAGAAGAACAAGAAGGAAAACTAAAGAGATAAATGTGGCAACATGTGATGTTTTTTAAGATGCATTAATTCTTTCTTTAGATAATATTGCTAAGTCTTGAGTGTTAGATTCAGGGGATTCTTTCCATGCCACCCCACATAGATATTACTTTACTGTTTTTGTTCAAGGAGAATTTGGACATGTTTATCTTGGTGATGATGAACCATGCAGAATAGTAGGGAAAGGTTGTGTTCGGGTGAAAATGAAGATTGAGAACACATGGCTACTTAAGGATGTCAATTATGTGCCTAAGTTGAGGTGGAACTTGATATCAGTGGGTCGGTTGGACAGTGATGGTTGTATGATCAGTTTTACAACGGATTCTTGGAAGGTTACCAAGGGAGCTCTTGTGGTTACAAGAGGTGAGAAAACATATACTTTACATTTAACCAATGGTGTTGATTATTGTAATTTAGTTACTATAGATGGATATGCAAATTTTTTGGCACTAGAGACTCTGTAATATGAGTCAAAAGGGCATTTATCTTATAAAGGATAGGTTGCCCAGATTAAAGGAGTCGGATTTAGACTTCTATGAGGACTGTGTTTATGGAAAACAAAAGCGGGTGAGATTCATAAAGGTTGGACCTACCAGGAAGGAGGGTAAGTTAGATTTAGTGCATACATATGTATGGGGGCTAGCTAAGGTAAAATCTATTGGTGTTTCATGTTATTATGTCACTTTCATTGATGATGCAACTAGAAAATTTTGGGTATATTGCATTAGAAATAAATCTGATGTGTTTGAAACCTTCAAAAGATGGAAAGCCTTGGTTGAGAATGAAACAAGTATCAAGTTGAAATGTCTCAGGTCAGATAATGGAGGGGAGTATTGCAACAATGAATTTATTGATTACTATTTGGTAAATGGGATCTGCAGGCAAAGAACAGTTCCAAATACTCCACAGGAAAATGGAGTTTCAGAGAGAATGAACAAGACAATCATGGAGTGTGTTTGGTGCATGAGTTTACACGTGGGGCTATCACTCATGTTTTGGGCAGAAGTGGTGAGCACAGTTGTTTATCTGATTAATAGAGGACCCTCTATGGCTTTGGATGGAGGTACACTTGAGGAGGCTTGGTCTGGTAAGAAAATTGATTACTCATTTCTTAGAGTATTTGGATGTGAGGTATTTGTTCACATTGATAAAGATGATAGGACCAAGTTAGAGGCTAAGTTTGAGAAATGCACCTTTATTGGATATGGTGACGATGACTTTGGTTTCTGTGTTTGGAGTCTTAAGGACAAGAAAATATTTCGGTCTAGAGATATTGTCTTTAATGAAAAAGTCATTTATAAAGATCAGTTGCAGGAACAGAAAGAGGAATCAAAGAAAGAATACACAGTGTTAGAGGACATTGTAGACAACAAGATGTTTAAGGGGCCGGTTCAAGTGTAGGATGTTCCGGCACAGCCAGTTTAGGAACATACTGTTGACAATTTTTGCACTTGTGCAAAAATGGGAAAATCAAAACTTTGTTATGATGGATAACATTGGTGAAGTATACCTAAGCTAGGGGAGATCATATCAGATTATGTCGTTACTACTGATTTATTTAAAAGATTACTTGAAATTTGTAGCTATGTGTGCTGTTACAAAACGTAACAGATCACATAGTCTGCAATTTCATGACCATCCTCAGCAAAAGAACACAAGCCCCAAAGGACAGTTGTGTTGTCTTGATGAGGACATCCAATTGTAGAATAGGTGAAGTGTAAAGTTTTGGAACAGAAAACATAAGTGCAGATTACACAAAATCAGAGTTCATTACTGAATGTTACAAGTTCTATTCAATGTTCTTTCCTTTATGATTAAGACATTCAATTATGTTACTGAGTTGTTTAGTTCATTATACAATCCATACAGAAAGTAGAAATGTAGAAAGAGATATACAACTCATTTACAGAATTCAATGTTATATTCATAAGGAGTTTTGAAATGTTTCCCACACAAGCCGTGGGATGTAACTAAAAAGTAAAATACAGCTACTGAAAAGAAAGATACACATGCATGAAAGAGAAAGCAAAGGAGTATGAGTGAACCCATCATTGCCTTGGGGTTTCTGTTCTTCGATTGAAGCATATTCATCTCCATCTTTTGTTTCTCCTTCATCTTCATTATGGAAGCCATTGTACCTGAAAAGGATGAAAAGAATTGACTGTCAGTTACGAGCTCAAGGATAAAACCATAATCCTACACTATCCCACTTCGTGCATATGAATCTTCCCCTAAGCAGGAGATGTATTGTACTTGAAGGAAAAACTGCATGCATGCTTTATTCACTCAAGAAAGAAGAAAGAGAAAAGAAAGAAGAAAACATGGACATAAGAGAGGCCAAAAAGCCTAATCATTTTCTAACTATTTTCCTAAGTGTGCAGGTACAAGTTACAGTTTAAAAGAGAGAGTGGAAGATAGAAACACTTTTTTTAGTTGTAACAAAAGAGGAAGAATCAGATTTCAAGAAGCTGAAGCTAAATGGAAGAAGGGATTACAGCTGAAACAGGATGAGAGAGAATATTTTGGGAAAATTTTGGCAGGGCTTTGCCATGTAAAATGGACATTTACAACTTTCATCATGTCATTTTCAATTACTTTGTGCTTCAAAAAAACTATGCAAATCAAATAAGTGATACAGAAAGTAGAAAAGCATCACATGATCAAGATAAACAGCTAACATATTTTCAGTTGTCAAATTGCTATATCAGTTCAGCAAGAAAAGTGTTACTTTCTGTATTCTGGATCAGAAAATACAACTACTATTTCTAGAAAAGGCATTATAGAAATGATTCTGGAAAATTTTTCCTAGGGCTTCGTCATAAAAAATCAACATTTCAAATTTTCTAGCAAGCATGTAAATAAGAAACAATTACATAAAGGAAATAAAGCATCTGAATCAAGGTATATGCCTTGAAAATAATATCTGAACAGTTAAAGTATTGCTTCTATTTTTCAGAAAAAGTACTTATAGATTACAAGTTCACATAATAGAAACAATGCAACCACTATTATACTTTCACAGTCAAGTATTTTAGAAATGAAGCAAATATGAGAGCACAGAGATACTATAATGTCATTGAAGTATATTCATTCAAGCAAGTAGTACTCATCTATGACATGATCAGAAGCCATTACAGGTAAACAAAGGAGCTATCTCATGATGACATTAGAAGTGAGAAGTAATTCAAGTAAAATCTACAGTTATAAAGGGCTTCAGAAAGAGATAATAACCCAGATTTAATATATAACTATCTTCAAAATAGGTGTATCAATTCAAGATCAGAGTAAAGGATGAAGATCTCTAAAAAGATAAACAATGAATCTAGGTTCTATTGTTCCACTCAGTCAAGCAGTCAATAGAAACTCATACAGAAAGGAGGTAGAGGTAGATAAGAAGAGAAGCAACACCAAAATCATGGTGGCCTAAGCCACCCTTCCATTCTTTAAGCCTCAAGGGAAGGTAATTTGCAGCTACAAAGATAAAAGAGTTCTGAATGTACAATAATGGTCACTCAGGATAATACACCATCCAGACACAAGGTTTGAAATGTATTGACTTAACTTCATCCTCTAGAAAATACTCAAATCATGGCCATAGAATATAGCTCAATAATCACAGAAAATGGTAATTTGAGAAAATCAGAAACGCATATATGGGTAATCTATCAAATTCGAGCTCGAAAGTAAATGGATAGAGATACATAAATCCAATGAGCAAGTAGTCGTAGTGGCCTTTCTCAGGCGTAGATCAGGCGAACTCGCAGTCTTATTACGGGGTGAATATTTCAGAGCAGTAAAATCAAAACACAGAACAAAAACTGATAAGCATAGATCTACAATTACACAGATTAAGCCAAAGTGAAACTTATGCAAAGTCCCACAAATGCGTACAATGGAAGGAAAAATATAGGTGGCTATATCTTCAGATAGATACCCCAGATCTACTCTGAGAGAGGCACAAAATATACCATACAGATCTACAAGTCATTAATGGCGGCCGTTGTTCTAAGTAAAAAAAAAATGACAAACTCTATACTCAGAAAATAGAGATTTACAAGATTCAGATAACAAAATCGAGCTCAAAGACTCAACATTCATGACTAAAGCTTGGAGGTTCACCACAAAGGAACAATATGAAATCATAGCTCAAACAAAGAGAAATACCCAAATAAAATGGGTCTTCAAACTCTAAATATTTCACTTACCGAAAGAAATCGAGATCCGCAAAGTCCTCGCAGAGTTCCACATAAATGCAGAGATTTATCTCGAAGCAAAGCCGAGCTCGAAGACCATGACAACCGATAAAAATGATCAGATCTTGCAAGAAAATCCAATCCAGAGCTCCAAACAACCAAGATGTTGGCCATAAAACTCTACATAAGGTTAAAGAACCCAGCTCGACAAAGAAACTACCAATGAATACAGGTATAACTGTCTGCAAAGGAGAACCCGAACAAAAATTCTCAAGTTCCAAACAAATATCGACGCAAATCCTCCAAAAAAGGGTTAAACCAGAGCTTGAGATCAAATCGATGGCATCCAAGAAAAATTTGCCAGGGCTTTGCCCGCACAACCAAAAAATAAATGAAATGTGCTTGAGGGTCAAATACACTATTTACTATGCAAACTCGAGAGAAAGTCAACAAAACCCTAACTGAGGGTCGAGGATTGATGATCAAGCTTCAACCAAGTACAGAGATCAATGGCTAAGGATCAAGCTCTAAGCTCAAAGAAACTAACTACAGTTAAAACCCACCGACCACATTCAATGCAGGCCGAGAGCAATCAACCACAGGTCACAGAACAATGGCCACGATGAAAAGGACAAAAATCAATGACCCAAGATCATCACCAAATATTAAAGAAAACTCAACCTGAGTTAGGTTTCCACCGACAAAATGCATAAAGGGGTGAGTCACCATGCTAAAGGGGCCAGCCCACATAATCAAACAAATAATCATTGTCAAAGACTTTCAAATTCTAAACCATAGTGTATGCCTCCAAATAATCAAAAGCTGACCAAATTATTCCAAATGATCACCGAAAAGGTGAATTTCAAATTGTACACTACCAAACATGCAATGACCAACACATATATACATGTTTGTATTTATCAAAAGGTGGTGGAGAATATAGTAGCATGTGCCATGTAAAATGGTCAACCCTTTTAATATGCTAAGCCCACCAAGGTGGCCAAACCAAGTATAAGACAAAGGTGGTCCCCACACCAAGGAGCTGAGGTGGAGTTGCAAGTGTTATCCATGTGATCACTAGAAAACAGAATGAGTGTCAACATCAAAGACAAAGGTGGTCCAAGTCAGATTGATATTTGGATAAGTTATTTTGCAAGGTATTGTAATTGATGTAATTATTTTGCTCACAGGAAGACAATTGATTTTTGCATGCTTCACAAGAAGACAGAACAAAGAAGAGACGAGTTGTTTGCCATGGAGAGAGCTTGCCTAGCAAGTAATTTTATTTTTGGCAAAATTATTCACCCAACTTTATTAAAAATAGAACAACCAACTTCAGTTGACTGAGATGTAATCAAAGGCTATTAATGCCTCTTGTACTAGTTTGTATTATTTTATCCTTTTATTTATTATTAAATAAAGGATAAAATTAGGAGGCATGGGCGAGTACAGCCTTAGGCTATTTTTAGGAAGGGTGGGAAAATTTATTTTGCTATATATTGTGTGCCTTTGCAAAGCACAAGGAGATTCTCTGGAGGACTTTTGGATATAGGAGTACTGAAGCAATTTTTACCAGTTTTTCCTTCTGTGTGTGAAGTATTTTTTCCTTTCCAATTATTTGCAGTCTTGTGTATGTTTCTATTAGTCTTGTGAATGCAAATTCCCTGACCAATCATCTTACCCTGCTGCAAAATTCAATATTTTCTGCTAAATTTTAATGTGCATGTTAACTTATCAGTACTGTTGTGATTTTCCCTCAGTACAACCAAGTGTTTTCCCTTAAACATTCTGTGAAAAATTGTTGGCTTGTGCATCAAGAATCCTTCTCATAGCAATCATGCATATACTCAGTCAAATCCCTCATATAAATTTGGTGTATCACCCCAATGTAGTTATTTCACAGCCATCTTTTACCCTTAATCCCAGAAAATCAATTTAGGATACATCAATAAGGAACCGACCTTTTAATCCCAGAGACTCACCTCAAAATAGGTATACCCACAAACATGAGGTGTTTCCATTGTATCGACGAAAGAGAGAGATCAATTTTTGCAGGACTAGAAAACTTGCAGCCATCTCTCTACAGGGTGAACTTTCGAGAGATAACACCTACTCATCAGGAACCCCAAACTCTAGAGATTAGAAGGTCTAGTTAGTGCAAAATCACAACACCCCCAAATGAAATGTCATATCTACTTTTCTAAGGAAGGTTCATTTGGTGTGATCCGCATAACATTGAGTTTTTCCCCAGAGTGTGGGACTTTACAGATGGGAAAACTCTCCAGATTAAAGGTTGGTTCCTATTCCTATGTCTAGGTGCATGCGTGTAAACTTGCAAAGGACCTATTCCTAAACATAATATAAATTTTACTAAGGAGATATGGATAAAAGGAATGCAAGAAATCAAACTAAGCTATAAGGTGATGCACCAAAGGAATGGTGAACATTAGTTTTGCTGATAGAGACAAACCGACATAATACATAGGATAATCAAGCACAGATAACCAGATTTATGATGAAAGACCATATGAGATAAAATGAGACAAGAAAGGATCTAAAATCGATCACGAACATATTTTATTTCTCTGTAGATTGATACAATGCATTACAAGTAGCCAGAAAGGAAAGAAACGTATTACAACTCTGAGGGGAGATCTAAAACTGGACGAGTTCTTTTGCCAAAAGGAAAGGGGAGCCTGAAAAATAGAAGAATGTCCAACCCTTTACAATGAGTCCCGACCCTGTATTTATAGATTCAATCAGAGAGAAGAAAGAAAGAGAGAGAAGCAGGAAAAGTAGGTCGAAGTTTAACCACTGATTTTAATGCCTCCTACAAAATCTACCCCCAAATCTGCGTTGACCACATCAACCACTAGTTCGGTGCCTTGAAGGAGGAGGAAACGACAAAGTAGATTGAATCCAATATGGTTGTTGAGGCATATAGATCCCGCATTAATGGCCCTGAAGATGTTTTCTCCATTTTTCTTTACCTAACCTCCCCAAACATAAAGTTTCAGATCTCCATGGCATGGGCGAGGGTGAGATATTTCTAATGGTGTTAGATTTATAATATTTCAATCCCTGAGTCGAAAGATATGCCTCTTCGAAGTTTGTATCCGATCCGTACAAAAGTGCGGGAAAACCAGTTTGAAAAGTGGGCCCCTTTTTTTAGGCTGGACACATGGTTCACTTGCGCATATCTAAGGGTGGCTTCTATTTTTTTCTCTTGGAATGGTGTGGGGTTGACACGTGACTTCCTCTGCCGGCCTACTCAATTTCTTTGTTTCTCAACTAAGTCCTTTGCTCAGCAGGGTCATATTTCTTAACTGGTAACACACGGTGGTTTGGCACTTGTTTGAGAAGCCTCTCTCTATTCGACCCTTGAGTTAGTGTTGTTTGGACACTTAGCACTCTAAATCGTCCTGCTACTATGCATTGACTATTCAACCTGACTCTATCCCCTTTCAAGCCCTAAGTCAAACGATATGCCCCTTTGAAGTTTGTATTTGGTCCGTTTAAAAGGGCGGGAAAACCTGTTCAAAAAGTGGGCCGCTTTTTTTAGGCTAGGACACGTGGTTGGTTGGCGCATGTCTAAGGGTGGCTTCTTTTTTTTGCTCTTGGAATGGCATGGGGTTGACACATGGCTTCCTCTGCCAGCTTGCTCAATTTCTTTGTTTCTCAGCTAAGTCCTTTGCTCGGCAGGGTCATATTTCTTGACCAGGGACATGCGATGGTCTGGAACTTTTTTGAGAACCCTCTCTCTATTCAACCCTTGAGTTAGCATCGTTTGGACACTTGGAACTCTCTGTCAGCCTACTACTATGCATTGACTATTTAACCTGACTCTTTCCCCTTCAAAGAGATTGGATGCGTGGAGGCTCCACACTCACTTGAATGCCCGATCAAGATTTTCCTTTGAAGGAGCGCTGGGTTGACACTTGGAATCCTCCGTGGGTCTTTTGAATTTTCAATGACCTCTCCCTTACCTTTTTAGACCTTGGTCTATGTGGCAAACTAGCGCTTGTTTGGGCCTCTGCTTTTGGATCTACCCTTGGAGATGCGCCACTTGGACACTTGGAACTCCCCACCAGTACTTCTATACTTAGCCTTTTTTGAGGCCCGCCCTTTCCACCTTTTGACCTTTGTTGACCATTTGCTACGTGGAGGGCTGGCGCAAGTTTGAGTCTCTGCCTTGGGCTCCCATTTTAGATTTTCTCCAAGCTGACACCTAGTACCTTCTTGTCTAGTCGAAGAATTTTCAATAGCCATGCAACTTTTGGGGCTCTGGACATGTGGAAGCCTAGCTTTCATTTGAACTTCCTTTCTTGGATTCAACTTTGGAGAAGCGTCGTTCCGACACGTGGCTCTCTCTGCCAGTACTTCTATACTTAGCCTTTTTTGGACTCGTTCTGAACTATTTTGAGCCCAAAGACTTTGGATCTTTGCCTTCTTTTATTTTTCTTTCTCCTAGCTTCTTTATGACACTGTTCCTCCATTTCTGAGCCCACCTGTAACCCGTAGAATGGATTTAAGAACCGGATTCACTTGACAGATCCATTTTCTGAATTTCTCCTGCACGAGGTTGTTGTATCTTTGCAGGCCCCACCACTTCCATTATAAAGTCTCCCTATAATTTGTTTACAAGAACTGAACATGATTTCTTAGGTTTTTTCAGTGCAGGGTCATTTTGATCCAATATTTTTTCCAGGGGAAAAATATGGATAACAATTTTAGTGACTCACAATGGTATATGCCTACTAGATGAAAAGACCAATTACCTTGTCATATCCATTGGGCATGGAATTGAGAACGATGGTATGATACTGATCATGTCTCTTATTCATGAGCCTGACTGTTTACACTCTTAATTTTCATAAGATATTTTGAAATGATTGTTTCTAAGAGTATAAAATTGCTTTGACTCGGAGATTCATCTATTTCTGAATGGGCTGTACAAGAGAAAAAAAACAACACCAAAACTATATACAAAATTTGAAATCATACATGCTCCAAGTAGAATATGCAGACTGTGCAAAGCACTTAGGAAAAAAACAACCTAAACTATAATAAGAAAATGTGCATAAGCACTTAGAAGAATGAGAAGCTAAACTAATATATACAAGGTGAGAAATTTCCTTCTAGTAGCAGTGTTTAAGATAGATACCATTCACTGAAATCTGCAACTCTTCACCATCCAATGTAGACAATTGGAAAGAATTGCTACTTTTACATCATGTGACCATGTAAGGGCCACTCCAAATGGCATCAAACTTGGAATGCCTTCCTGATTTTGCCCAATCTATATCCCATTTCAAAACTAGTTCTCCTTCCTGGAAGGTCCTTTCTCTTGCCTTCTTATCGAAGCATCTCTTGATTTAGACATGATCCTTCTCGATTGTTTGAAGTGCATGTTCTCTGGTTTCTTCCAACTCCATTAGCTCTGCATACCTATCCTCCATTGGTTCAAACTCAGACATCTCCAGCTACCTCATGAGTTCCAATGCTGGCAACTCAAGTGATATAGGAAACACTGCCTCTTTCCCATATACAATTTTGAATGGAGAGCTTCCTGTAGACCTCTTGGGTGTTGTCCTATCAGCCCATAAGGCTTATTTTATTTTCGTGTGCCAAGTTCTCTAATTTTCATTGAGAGTTCTTCTGATAATCTTTAGCAGGTTCTTGTTTGTGGACTCTGCTTGGCCATTAACCTAAGGGTAATAATTTGATGAAGTGCTCAAGTAAATCCTGTTCCTAATAGCCCATCCTGTGATTTTAGAACCTATGAATGCCAATGCATTGTTTGATATAATGGTGGTTGGTAATCCAAATCTGGTCACTATCCCTTCATAGAAATCTAGTATGCTAGACTCATTAGCTTCTTTAAGTGCCACTGCCTCGGTCCACTTGGTGAAATAGTCGGTTGCCATCAGAATCTATTTGTGGCCTTGGCTTGAATTTGGATTGATGACTCCAATAAAATCCAATCCCCATTACATGAATGGCTGGTCCACTGAAATTAGGTGTAATGGAAGTGCTGCTAGCCTTTCTTTACCTTTGAAGAACACATAGTTCTTACACTTTTTGATCCATGCATAGAAAACACTAAACACCCTAGGTCAATAATAAGCCGCCTTCATGATCTTGAGTGCTATCACCCATGGAGAAAAATGGCCTCCATCTGCTTCATCATGGAACTCTTGTAACACTCTCTCAACCTGATTTGTCCCAATGCATCTTAACAGAACACCATTGATGTCCCTTTTGAATAAGGTGTCATCAACAAGCACATATGGGATGACTTGTAGTCTAAAGTTTCTCCTTTTTTTTTACTCATCTCTAGAGGACACATGCCTATTTAAAGAAAGTGCACCATACTTTGAGTCCAACAAGGAGTGGGTACATCATCATTTTCTTCCTCTTGACTATTTTGTAGAACAAAAACAACTTCCTTTTCATCACTTGCTTCTTTTTGTTGACTTGAGGCCAGCTGTTCACACAATCCCTTCCCACAGACCAACTTAGTGACATTGATCTCAATGTCATATTCCATGACACGAGTGATCCATCCTACACATTTTTAATTTAGATCCTTGTTGAGAAGGAATTCCTTAACTCCTACATGGGAGACTAACAATTGTATTTTATTGTTTGAAACCAAGTGTTTAAACTTCTTTAATCCTCTGATCACTGTCAAGACTTGATTTTAGATGAAGGAGTACCTCACCTCATAATCTTCTAGAACTTGTCTGAAGAAAGCATTTGGTTGCTCTGTATCCTCTTTGTTCTGTTGTACTAGGATTGCAGAAATTATGTCACTGCCACCAAAGACATATAGTATGAAGTCCTTAGAAAAATCTGGATTCACAAGAGTTAGGGCTTATGATATAGCTTCTTTGATGGCCTCAAAACTTGATTTTCCTTCAACTATCTACCTAAATGCCAAACTCTTCTTCAACATCAACGTTATTGGCTTGAAAAGGGTAGCGAAGTTTGGTACAAACCTGCGAACAAAATTGATTTTTCCTAAGAAGATTTAAAGAGCCTTCTTATGGCTTGAAAATGACAATGCTCTTATTGCATCAACTCTCTCTAGGTCAATTGCCAAACCTCCCTTTGACACAATGTGGCCTATAATCCTGCCCTCATGGGAAAAGAATATGTAGTTTTTAGGGTTCAATGATACCCCAAATCTCCTACACCTTTGAAACACCTGCCTTAGGTGAAAAAGGTGGTCTGATGCAATTTTGGAGAACACAGTAATGTCATCTAGGTAGATCAGTACTATTTTGTTGATCAGCCCTTTGAATTCCATATTCATTTCCCTTTAGAAAGTGGTTCTGACATTAGACAATCCAAATAACATTTTTCTTTAGGTATAGGTGCCCCATTTGGTGGTGAAACTCATTTTTAATTGATCATATTCTTTCACCATGATCTAGTTGTACCCTGAGTAGCCATCTAGGAGAGAGAATCTCTCTGATCCAGACACCACCTGCAAGATTTTCTCCATTGAGGGGAGTGGGTAGTGGTCTTTGAGGGATGCTCTCTTTTAGTCATGAAAGTCAACACACAACCTAATCTCTCCATTCTTCTTCCTGAATGGCACCAAATTTGCAACCTAGCTTGAGTGTTTGATTGGAAATATGATACTTATCTCTATCAGATTATTTAGCTCTTTCTTCATCAGAGGTTTAATATGTGGATTGACTGGTCTCTAATTTTGTCTGATGGGATTAGCAGTTGGATCTAGTTTGATTGTGTGTTGGGCTAGCTTTGGATTGAACCCTCTTAGGTATTCATAGCTCCAAGTAAATACATTTGGAAACTCTTGGAAAATTTTCATGAATTCATACCTTTCTTGCGCAGTGGCCACTTTGCCAATTTAAAGTGTTTTGCCTTCTCCAACTAGAACTGACTCTAAATATTCTCCTTTGATCTATATATTAGCCTTCTCTTTTCGAAATTGACCATTGGGATTGAAAATAAACTCCAATGTCACTAAGCCTTTGGGAAGCTTGTTTGTATGCAGTTGCACTACTTCATCTCCATATTTCTACTCTAATCTGCTTTGATTTCTAGATGAGAATTCAGCTTCCTCTTGTAAAAAATTGATAATCTGTTGATCATTCTCGAACATTTTCTAGCATGTGTTATTATCTGGCACTGTTGGCCTCATAATCACATGGATATGTGGTTGTTCTTTTTCCCTCTTGATGTTTTCAACCACATCAAATGTTGCTCCAACTGATGCAAGCCTATCAATAGCTTTGTTCTCCTTTCTCGGTATGGACACAATTTTAAAGGCTTCGAAATACTCAATGAGATCCCATACCCTATTCTTGTAGTTTTTTAGCAGGTCATTCTTGACAACATTTTGTCCTTGATTGGCAACTAGTTCATTATCACCAAACACCTGTAGGTTATTGATTCAACGTCTTCTATCCCAATACAATCCATGAACCAAAGCCTCATATTCTGTAGTGTTATTTGAGCAGGAAAACTAGAAATGGAAAGTTGATTAGTACTTCATACCTTGGGGGGACATGATCAAAGCCCCTCCTCTGACTCCTTGTCTGCTCCTCAAACCATCAAAGAACAATTTCTATACTTCATTGCCATCTTTGTGCTCTGGCTTAATGATGTTAGGAAGAGAATGATTCTCCTCATGCAGGTAGTAGAATCCTAGCTCAAATTCTTCCATCTCCTTATAGGGGTCAAAATCATACCTTTTGACTGCCCATTCATCGAGAGTCAGGTCCGGGATACACCATACCTTGGTATCTAATCAGAAGTGTTTAGGAGGTCCTCTGATCAAAATCCAAACAATTTGCATTGATTGGGCTTGGCACGTAAGACTCAATGTGATAATCCACTATGGGCTCGGATCTGATTGTGGACTTCGCTCCATACCTTGTTCTAAAGAGCATATGTGACTAGTTAGCAGAAAAATATCCTCCAATTTTGGTAGTGAAGTTCTTGGAAAAACACAATGCAAAATGTGATGGCAAGTCTATGATTGATACGTTCTGTAATACTGTCACATTAGGGTAGGCATGCAAAGTGAGGCTCAGATCCTTGATGACTCTAACATTGGTCACTGATGTCCCATCCAATTGTATTACTCCTCTAGAGATGACTTCATACTGGATACCTAGTTGATCAGCTATTTATTTGGGCATTACATAAGTACTTACCCCCCAAATCAATCATGTAATTATGTACCAATTTTTCTCTAATGATTAATGAAACATAAAATAGAGGAGGCTTCAAATTCTTACCTGGTTGTTCTCCATGGTTTCTCTCAGGTTGAGCTATATTGGTAAGCACTTTCTCTTGCTAGCTAGGGGGTTGATTTGAGCTTGACCAATTTTGCATGGCAGTCTATAATAGATCCCTCTGCCCTGGAATGGCTAGTGAATCCTATAGTGAAATGTTCACACTTGTCCTCTTCATTTTCTCAATGATATTAAATGAAATGTCCTTCTGCTGCCCCTTCCCTGACACATTTTTCTCTTGTACATGGGTTGTTACAACCAATGCCTGAGTAGATTTGGAAGGTGGCTTGGATTGGCTCTACATATTGGGAGTTGTATTTTGAATGTCAATACTTTGTGGAGCAATGGAGGATTGAGGGTCACTTAAGTTTGGTGAATGTCCTTCTCCAATATTTCTCTTCTTGGACGGTGTATTTGCAGTTATACTTTGAGAAGGATCCTCATTCATTCCATAGAAGTCTTTAGCTTGCCAATTGAAAAGCATCGTTTCACTTGGAGGTCCCTCTTGCTAAGCTCCTTGCTTCTGATTTTCTTCATGGTTAGGTTCTTGTGACACACCAACTATTTTCACCATCAAATTTTGATTTACCATTAAAGCACATTGATTGATTATGTGGTTGACTGCATGGGAAAAACCAATCATATTCTTGTGCCATGTTATTCTGTTTTGGAACCAATGCTCTTGATGTTGAAGATGTGTTTAGATCATATGACCTGAAAGGTCTAGCAGCTTGAGGTTTCCCTTGGTGTTGAATCTGATTTGTAGCTTGGGCTGGTGGTCTATTTTGCTAATACGGTGGTCTAGCCTGATACTAAACTTGAGGCTAATATGGCCTAGAACTTTGGGCCTGCTGTCTTTTGATGGTCACTAACTCATTCCCCAGGTTTTGAGGTTGTTTCATAATCTCGTGAACCTCCTTTGAGGTGTTAGATGATGAGGTGGAGGCTTCAGCTAAACTTTGACTCCTGGGAGTAGGTATAGGAGCTATTTTGGGTGTTTGGATGGTACTTAGGTTTCCTAACTTAGGGTATAGAGGCACAGATGGCCTAGGAGCAAGTTTTTTAGCCTGAATCAAATGAGTCTCAACTCCTATGGAAAGGCTATAGGATCCAGGTAAGGTTATGCCCCCCATTGACTGAATCATCAAAGAAATATCAAAATTTAAAGCTCTAAGAAAGTATAAGAAGGCACCTTCATTAGTGGACTTTAATGATGGTGGAATCTTGTCCCCAGGTTCATTGAAATCTGATGTTGAAATCTGTCAACTGCTCATTTGGAGCTCTCTTGATTTTTATCAGTTACTCCAATAAGGGTAAGTTATCTCATTTTTCTCCAAACTTGTTGTGAAGAGCTATGCACAGATGGTCCCAGGATTGAATAGAGCCTGCTTCTAGGCTTTTGAACCATTGTGAAGCTTTGCCCTTGAGTGAAGAGGCTAGCAACTTGACTGTAATGTCCATCTCAGTGATCTCACGGATTGTACATACATTTGTAATGTATTGAACGTGGTCACCAGGAGAAGTTTGGTTTTCTCTAGTGAAATATGGGATGCTCTTTAATGCCACCATCGGGACTCGATTTTGTGCATTCAGAGCGAGTGGGCTGCTATTAGTGAAATTGACATAAGGATTTGGTTTTTGGTGTGCCATCCTGATCGGCCTGAGAACCCTTTTTGATTGAAAGAACGACCTACTAGGAGGAGGTGATGATAAGTCTATGTTTGGTGGAGATAGAGACTTCTTGCCTCTTCTTCCTCTTCTCCTTCTGTCTGGAGACAAGTGTATGTGTACAAATTTTCCTTCTTCTCTTGTTCTTGACCTTCTTTGTATCCTTCTCATTAACTTGGGAAACTTGGAATGTTGAAACCAGTGCATTTTGTTCCTTTTGGAGTCGTCAGATGTGCAGTTATTAAAAAAATTATTAAAAGATAGAATCACAGGAAGCACACATCGATCTTTCTGTAATAAAGATGGATACTTCTTGGTCCCACCGTGCGTGCCAAAACTATTAATGAAAAATCACAACACCCCTAAATGAGTTGTTAGATTTGCTTTTATAAGGTAGGTTCATGTGGTGTGATCCACATAACATTGAGTTATTCCCTAAAGTGTGGGAATTTATAGATGGAAAAACTCTCCAGATTAAAGGTTGGTTCCTATTCCTATGTTTAGGTGCATGAGTGAAAAATTACAGAAGGACTATTCCTAAACCTAATATAAGTTTTACTAAGGAGACAAGGATAAAAGGAATGCAGGAAATCAAACTAAGCTATAAGGTGATGCACCAAAGGAATGGTGAACATTAGTTTTGCTGATAGACACAAACCAAAAAAATACATAAAATAATCAAGCACATATAACCAAATTTATAATGAAAGACCAGATGAGAGCAAACGAGACAAGAAAGGATCTAAAATTGACCACGAATGTATTTTATTGCTTTGCAGATTAATACAATGCATTACAAGTAGCCAGAAGGCAAGAAACATATTACAACTCTAAGGGGAGGTCTAAAGTTCCACGAGTTCATTTGCCAAAAGGAAAGGGGAGCTTATAAAACAGAAGAATTTCCAACCCTTTACAATGAGTCCCAACCTTGTATTTATAGATTCAATCAGAGAGAAGAAAGAAAGAGAGAGAAGTAGGAAAAACAGGTAGAAGTTAAACCACTACTATTAATTCCTCCTACAAAATATTCCCCCAAATCTACCTTGAATGCATCAACCACTAGTTTGGTGCCTTGAAGGAGGAGGAAATGACATAGTAGATTGAATCCGATCTGGTTGTTGAGGCAAATAGATCCCGCATTAATGGCCCTGAATATGTTTTCTCTATTTTTCTTTACCTAACCTCCCCAAAATTAAAGTTTCAGATCTCCATGGTGTGGGTGAGGCCGATATCTTTCCAATGGTGTCAGATTTTTAATATTTCGAGCCTTAAGTCAAAAGATATGTCCCTTAGAAGTTTGTATCAGGTCAGTACAAAAGGGTGGGAAAACCAGTTCAAAAAGTACGCCCCTTTATTGAGGTTGGGACATGTGGTTGGCTGGTGCATGTCTTAGGGAAGCCTCTATTTTTTTCTCTTGGAATGGCACAGGGCTGACACGTGGATTCCTCCGCCGGCTTGCTCAATTTCTTTGTTTCTCGGCTAAGTCTTTTGCTCAGCGGTGTCATATTTCTTGATCGGGGACACGCAAAGGTCTGGCACTTGTTTGAGAACCCTCTCTCTATTCAACCCTTGAGTTAGTGCTATTTTGACACTTAGCACTCTCCACCATTCAGACACTATTCATTAACTATTCAACCCGACTCTGTCCCCTTCGAAGAGACTAGATGCGTGGAGGCTTCGCACTCGCTTGAAAGCCCGATCAAGATTTTCCTTTAAAGGAGCATCGGGTTGACACTTGGAAGGCTTTGTGGGTCTTTGGACATTTAAACGAACTCTCCCTTACCTTTTCAAACCTTGGGCTATGTGGAGAATTGGCGCTTGTTTGAGCCTCCTCTTTTGGATCTACCCTTGGAGATGCGCCGCTTGGACACTTGGAACTCCCCACTAGTACTTCTATACTTAGCCTTTTTTGAGGCCCGCCCTTTCCACCTTTTGACCTTTGTTGACCAATTTCTACGTGGAGGGCTGGTGCGAGTTTGAGTCTCTGCCTTGGGCTCCCATTTTAGATTTGCGCCAAGCCGACACCTGGCACATTCCTGTCTAGTCGAAGACTTTTCAATGGTCGTGTAAATTTTAGGGCTTTAGACATGTGGAAGCCTAGCACTCATTTGAAATTCCTTTCTTGGATTCCACTTTGGAGAAGCATCGTTTCGACACATGGCTCTCTCTACTAGTACTTCTATACTTAGCCTTTTTTAGACTCGTTCTAAACTGTTTTGAGCCTGAAGACTTCAGATCTTCACCATCTCTTCTTTTTCTTTCTCCTAGTGTTTCACCTAATTCTAGATCGTTTCCTTGAAGTATTGACAAAACAGATAGGGTAACAGGCGTAGGAGGAATACCTATTTTAATGTTGGTTGATGGGTTGTTGCGTGCGTATGACTTCTGAATCCATAGCTGATTGTGAGAGTTTCCTTTTGGCTAGGAGGAACTACCTGTAATGCAAAGCAAGACCACCACAAAAAGTTAAATAATATATGTAGTGAACTTCCTAGCGTATGTTAGATCTGGGAAGTGTGATACTTCCTAGATGGTTATTAGTCCACTATTTTAAACAATTTAATGTGGTAAATAAGGTAAAACCTATTGTAGTTTGAAATGATTTAGGTATCTCACATAAAACTCAATAAGAAATAGATCTAATCTAATAGGCTAGGTTAGAATAGGATCCGAAGGTCAAATAACTGGTTTTGGGTCTCTGTAGGTCAGATAGAGGTCTCAAGTAGATCACAAGTGAATGAGGGTGAGAGGGAATCAGGTGGGTAGGTCACTGTTCTGGGTTGTATGGGAAAATACAAAGACTGATGTCGATTAAGGGTGACCAACGATGGTTGGGTATAACTAGTGCCGGTTACTGTGGAGTTCTGGGAAAGCCACATAATGAGATTTAGGTCTTCTTTGTGATTACAAAAAAGGACTTTGCTTGGTTGGGATGAGGTATTGGGTGATTTAGGAGGGATTTGGTGAGGTTTTAATGGGTATATGGAGGGGGAATGTTGAAGGAGGTCAATGGGTGGCTAGGTAAACAATAGGTGATAATATAATGACAAAATGAAGTGAACCAGAGAAGTAGAATGTTTTACTTACTTGGATTCTGGCATTGGATGCTTGAGAGTGAGGGAGGGAGGTGTTAATGAGAGGTTTAAAGGCTGCAGGTGATCACCAACTGAAGAAAATATTCTACATGGGCTGCATGTACATTCCTCTTTACTTGGTTAGATTAGATCATTACTGGGGTGGCTTTGTAGGGGAAAATGTTTGATCTCTTTCCTTACATGTGTGCTCTCGCTGGAATTTGATCTCAGAAGATGCGATATCTCACGGGGAGATCTCAATGTTTCACCAACTTTTCCAATCTTTTTCCAACCTTCTGCCAACCTTGAGAATAAGGTTGTTTTGGGGTTAAAAGGGTAACCGATGGCGGTTCCGTCTTAACCAACGACGGTTAAGGGTAATCCGCATCAATCAAGGTGGGATTTCCTAGGTTTAGTAAACTTGGGAGATCCTCTTGATTTCCTCGTATCTGGTGTTTTTAACCCATGGATTAAACTGGGAGCTTCTTGTAAGCATGCGGGAATGGGGTTAGAGGGAATGTAGGTATTGATTTTTAAGGGTTTGGGTAAGTCTTAGTTAGTTATGGCAACTTACTAAGAATAGGTTTTGGGTTGAGTTGGCTCGATGAGGTGTCTAAGTGAAGTGTATGTGTGGATATTATTTAAATTAATATATTTAAATAATAAATATAGTGAGGATAATAAATTAATTTAATTTAATTAATTAAATTAATATTAGTGGGGTGAACGGGGCCATAGCTAGGTGAATGTGATGAAGGGTACTTATTTGTCGAGGGACCAAAGGGGAGTGTCACCTAATTTTAGTGTCTACATTTTTCCCCTTTTTGTTGCGTAGCTTTTATTGGTAAGCGACGCTAACAAAAATAAGATGTGGTTGCCCCATGTGTGGATGAAGGTGATCCCCCTCAAACCAAGAACTGATGAAGCAGAAGACAAAATCGATGAGTGGTTTGATAAAAGGTAAATGTGATGAAAAGGAAGGTTGATAATAGGGAAAAAAAGGAGCAAGGTCTACTTAGGTAAGCTAGGTAATGGGTCAGGGTCAAAGGTAGTAACAGTCAAATGCACGCACACATATAAACTACAGCACGCTACAAGGTTGAAGAGCAGGCAAACTCTACATCGTCTAAGGTCAATAGGCTTATCCAAACAAGGTTGAAGTTATTCTGGTATCCAAGGTATAGGATATGGTCAGGAAACACAACGTAGGTTAGGCATAGGATCGTTTAGGTATGTTCTGGTACACCAAAGGTAGGGTAAGGATAAACGGTCATGACAATAGGCTAGGTAAGGTCATTAGGAAAAAAACACAGGTAACAGTGCCATAAGGTATAATGAACACATGAGGTCAAAGGTCACTAGTGATGGTCCAGGTCCAAATATATAGGTCACGACACGGGTAAGGCCAAGGTATGGGTAAAATAATGAGTCCGCAAAGGAGAAAAAAGGGAGGTAGTAAATGAGGAGGTCAGTTTGGGTGACGTAAATGGGTAGGGTAAAGGTGGGGTGAGGTAAATGATCAGGGTGAAGGTTGGGTGGGGCAAAAAGGGAGGTAGGTGTAGAGTAAAGGTTAAAATTTAGGGCAAGGTGTAGGTGATGGTGACCGATGCTGGTCATGGATAACTGACGTCAGTAGAGGTAAACCGACAATGGTTAAGTAGGGCACATGACCAGTGTTGGTCAAGGGTAACCGACGTTGGTTAGGTTGGGTGTGTTATAAAAATAAAAAATCTACAGGTTTTGGTATTCATTTGTTAATTTACAAAGTGAGAAAATGAAAAAAAAAATAGAAAAGAGAGAAAAGTGTCTGGATGAAATGGAATAGTGAGTTGGAAGTGTGATTGATGAGTGATTGGTTGGTGAGCAGCGGGTCCACAGGATCATTACAAGAGATTCAATTGGTGAGAGGTTGCAGGTAGCTATTCAGTAATGGCGAAGGCTGGAGAGGGATCAGGTGGGCCACCAGTACAGCGGCCAGACGTGCCACTGAGATGGTGGAAATGCGACGAGGTAAGTGCCCTATTTTACGTTGTTGATTTGATAGATTAGAGGATTATTTTAGTGTTTTCTTAGGGTTTTGTTTGTTTTTTGGTTTGGTGGGTGGGCACAAATGAAATTTGGGAATGGGGGGTAATATTAGGTAAAAGGAGGAATGGGTAGGGTAATAAATGGGATAGGGGTGGTGAGTGGTAGTCCAAGAGTAGTTTAGGTCATTGTAGGGGGGGTAACAAGGGTAGGGGGGGGTATTTTAGTGAGGGGGTTTTGGGAAATCGTGGGATTTTCCACGACAGTGACCGGCGTCGGTCAAGGTTGGACGGCATCAGTTAGGTGGAACCGGTATTGGTCACCAAATAGGTGACGGATGCCAGTTAAGGGTGACTAGGGTCGGTAAGGGTGAATAGGTATCAGTCACCAAACAAGTGACTGGTGCCGGTTAAAGGCTGACCGGGGTCGGTTAGGATGAACCAGTACTGGTCGGATTATTGGGCACAATGGTCCAAAAGTGATGTGGGCTAGGTAGTTAAGATGGGTAGGTTGAAAATAGGGTATAGGAAAATGATACTGGTTGAATATGGAGGATACATGTAAATTAATGTCGTGCTTGTATTAGATGCAGGGGAGAGCAAAATTACATATGCGGGATAGGGTTCTACCTCTATTGGTGACATTACATGGTACGATGACCCCAGAGGAGCTACAACATGTGGAGGAAATGGGCTTGAGTGGGGTTTTTCACTATAGACATGTAGTCTGGCATCCCAGTTTGATGGTCGCACTCATAGATAGATGGGTCTCCGTGACCAACACGTTCCACCTACCAACGGGTGAGATGACTATCACCATGAAGGATGTGTTCTGGATTCTTCGGTTACCTGTATTGGGTGCCTAGGTTTATTCTATCTCCTATGAGGCCTCAGAGGAGATGATTGTGTCTATTTTTGGAGAGGGGATGGCCGATCTGAGATTCCATAGCGCCAGTTTGAGCTATAGAGAGATGTACCTAGCCCGTCCAGAGGAGATGAGGCTAGTGGTTCTATTGATGGAGGCAGTGTGCTACTATGCACTGCCAGATGCAGAGGGTGGACACTTTCCCTGATCACTTATGGGGGTACTCCACGACATGATGGTGCATGAGACATGATTTTCCTTGGCACTAGCAGTCTTGGTGCAGTTGTACAGGGAGTTGTGGGCATATGGGTGGCTACGCAGGTTCAGCCTATGTTGTACATTTTTACTGCACTACTGGGCGTACGAGCACATAGTTTGTTCTGCATCCTATAGGGATGCCCTGAGAAAATGCATTCCCAACACAATTTGTGCTGGTAGGGTACAGGAGATGGGTGCTGGTGATAAGAGAGCGGAGATCTGAGAGGCCCACACATGATATGGCCCATTTCTGGTAGTTACTGTAAGGGTTTTCCGAAGTGGACATTATCTGGAGGCCATATGTTGGATTCCCCTCATATAAGCATATACATGAGGAGCTAGCTGAGCTCCAGCTAGAGAGATGGATACAGGGTCACCGTGCTTGGAAGGACAAGATGATCCCGGTAGATAGAGTCTGACGACAGTTCAGACTAGTACATGACATTCCTATGCCCTTCCCACAATATTGGAGAGATGACGTGGAGAGGCCCTTACCTCTACCACAGCTTACAGTGCCCACAGGGTAGGAGGAGTAGCCAATGGACCGGCAGAATAGATGACGCTGAGTGTATAGACAGGTACAGATAGTGGTGGGTGGCTCAGTTACGAACCATACCACCCAGACCGGGGCAGTCGGATCTAGCCACCATTATAGTGCAGAGAGACACCCTACAGGGGCACGTGGTTACACTGATTACCTAGTTGGGTATACTACAGACATAGCGAGAGGGCTCCGAGGCAGAGGTAGCAGACCTACATGTACAGGTGGCCAGTCTGCAGGCCTATATGGCTAGTGGAGGAGATGGAGATAGAGAGGAGGGAGATGGTCAGGTGGTAGCCTTACAGGCTCATGTGACATGTTGACAGGGCTAGTTGGCCACAGCCCAGGCACAGATTAGGGTCTAACAGGCCCAGATACAGGCACAGGGGTAGGGGGAACCACCACAGGCACCGGGAGCAGGTCCCAGCTCATAGACAAGTGTACGGGGGAGGGTCCCGTAGGGTAGGTACAGGGGCCAAGACCTATGGGACCACCATAGACCATGCATGTGCCCAAGCTACGGGATGTCCTAGGTGAGGCTAGGTACTATAAGGACCAGCTGATGGTGGTCGGGATAGACTTTATATCATATGCCAAGTACAAGGCACAACAGGCGTCTAGTGAGAGGATGAGATCCCACACTCACAATGTGGAGAGCATAGGGGGTCAACGAGCTCCGAGGCCTGATCAGGCAGAGGCTACCAATGGAGGGAGACCAGCTCCAATTGAAGTGCTAGTAGGGACCTAGGATGCTGAGGGTACAGGTGATACAGAGATGGAGAACATCATCCAAGATGCCTGATATGTGGTCACCTAATTTTTTTTATGTATGATAGTGATTGTGTGATTATATACCAGCTTGCGTGCCGAGAGATAGTGAGGATGTATGAGTTATTTTGTATATTTTGAGCATATACTGGCCTACGTGCTGAAGATATTTTGTATTGATTCATTATTTTGTTGTATATATGAGACCGGTCTGCGTGTCGATGACATTTTTTATTATATATCGGCCTATGTGCCAATGATTTTGAGATGATGGACATGATGAGATAACCATGTATATTTGAGATACACATTGATTTTTATGATGAGATACATGGTATTTTTTTCATTTGTTTATGAGATATGAATTTTTTGTGTTGATATAGATGGAAATTAGGTGAGTTAGGCATGATGGAGTCAGGTTGGTATAGGCATGGATCAAGTTAGGTTATTTTAGGCATGGATTGAGTTCAGGTTGGTGTAGGCATGGTTGAGTCAGGTTATAGGCATGGATTGAGTTAGGTTTGTTTAGGCATGGATCGACTCAGGTTATAGGTAATGTTGAGTTAGGTTTTTTTAGACATGGATTGAGTCATGTTATAGGCATGGTTGAGTTATGTTATAGGCATGGTTGAGTTAGGTTTGTTTAGGCATGGATTGAGTCAGGCTATAGGCATGGTGGAGTTGAAAGTAGGTGAAGTTGTGAGTCATTATTTTATGCAATGAATGATAATATGGGTCATATGTGAGATGTGGTATAATCTATGCATAGTGATGATAGAGAAATGGTAGGCGTAATAAATGTATGTTGTGATAATGTTTAAAATATGAAACAACTCATTATGTATGTGGTTTAATTTATAATTTCAGGTATAAAAGGGAAACAAAGTTAGGTTTGATGTAATGTGAGGCACATGGAAGATGAATTGTTTAGAGTAGAGGATGGCCGAGCTAACCTCCAAGGGTCCCATGCCCTCGGAGTGTTGCCTACATAGTCCCGATGAAAAGGGACCTCATGCCGATGTAGTTCTCCCATAAGCTAGGGAAGAAGACGAGGAGGTATGAAAATGAGTTGGTAGGTTTTTAGGAATGTTGTGGGTTTAGGTTTGTTAGGTGTGGGTAGATTATGGGTAAAATGATGTAGGTGAGGGTGATTGTGGTGAAAGAAGAAGAGTACCCCAAAAGTAAGCATCGAGGACCAAGTCCTGTATAAGGTAATCAAAATGTAAACAAAGATGGTTAAAAGATAAGAGGTGGAAAGAAAGCTTCCTGAGTTGGCAAGGATCATAATGAGTAGGTCATGCCTTAGCAGGAGGTGATGAACGTAAGACCCTAAATATGTTGCATGATTGATTATTCTATAGGGTGAAAAGTAGTCACATGATCACCAAATGTCATGGCTTTCAAGAGGTCCCTTGAGGCGAGTAGGAAATGGGAGTGCGAATGGTTGAGAGGGGTGAAAGGTAGGTTAATTTTTTATATGGTATGAGGTAACATGCTCTTTGGGTAATAGGTCAAAGGTCACACTAGGCAAGTCCATGACTAAAAGGATTTTTGTGTTGACTGATATTTGAGATAGACTGATCGATGCGGGAAGTCTATATGGGATGAGGAAATGAACTCCTTGAGGTCTTCATGAATCTGATTGATGCGGGAAGTTTCATATTCTCTCACATTTTTTTAGGAGCTTTACATAGTTTTCCTTCCATGGAGCAATCTATTTATAGCAATTGATTACAGAGAGAAAGATATCCTTTTGAGGGAGTCATCTTTTTATTGGAAGTTTCACTCAAGGAATTTGGATCCCATGTGAGGGCTTTGAATTCACGGACAAGACCAAGGTGAAGAATAGGATTCTTTTTCAGAAAGGTAGGGTGAAACGACCATGGGATATCTTCTAAAGATAGATGAAAAGTATCCATGAGAATCATGTTATGTGTAGCACCATGGTACACATATTCAAGAGAAGACAACAAGGTGATGGGTACGCACATGATTCTTAATTAATCGTTATTGAGTGTTGACACAAGAAGTGGAAAAAATGCTCAAGGGACGAGCATGGAAAGAGGATAACTAGGTGAGGTAGGACTAAAAGTCAACATTAGAATGGTTGAAGATGCAAGGCATTAAAGGGCTCAGGTTTGGGTTTACCATCGAGTGAAGATAAATGATAAGCCCCTGATCCGTAAGTATGGGTCATGATGTATGGTCCAATCCAATTAGGAGCAAATTTTCCCCGTTTACTTTTTTCTGCTTTGGTTACATGTTGATTTTCTTTTAGGACAAGGTCACCAACTTGGAAGGTTTATTCATGGACATGTTTTTCATAGGCACGTTTGATACATTTTTGATAGACTTGAATATGATCAAGAGCATTAAGATGACATTCGTCTAATAACTCAAGTTGTGCTAAATGGTTCTTGATGAAAGTCATCATCATTGAGCATGTCATGGAGAGAAATGCAGAGTGAGGGGATCTGGACTTCGAGAGGCAAAACATTCCTTTGTACTGTAGACCAGAGAAAAAGGTGTAGTCGGCAGTGGAAGTGCAAATTACTAGTGCGGTATGCCCATAGAGCAAAAGGAATGTGCGTATGCCAGTCCTTCCCAGTATCGTTAACCACTTTCATGAGAATTTTGTTTAAGGATTTTTTTAGTGGATTCAGCTTGGCTGTTGGTTTGTGGATAATAAGGTGACGAGAAACTTAGCTGAATGATCGAAGGTGTCGTAAAGTTTTCACAATGTTTTATTTTTGAATTGTTTTCCATTATCAGTGATGAGGCGATGAGGAACACCAAAGAAACAAATGATGTGATGATTGATGAATTCACATATTTTCTCATCTTTCATGGAGATTAGTGGTATGGCTTCAACCCATTTTGTGTAATATTCAGTAGCGGTGATGATCCATTGATGGAATTGGGAAGAATGAGGATTGCTCTCTCCGATAAGATCCAAACCCTATTGAGAGAGGGGCCAAAGGTCATCGGGAGACCTGTATGGTATGACTAGATGTATGATGAAGGTTGGTATGTTGTTGACATTATACAAAATGCTTAACATAATCACAACAATCATGGTTAAGGGTTGCGTCCAGTAATAGCCTAGGTGAAGAATATGCTTAGCAACAGCAAGGTCACTGAAGTGACTATCCACATATGCCATCATGAAATTCCTTAATGGTATAAGGAATTTAAAAACTCATGAGGCATCACAAGAGAATACCATCAAAGCCTGTGCTTATAGAGGAGGACCCCACATAGAATGATGTAACTGAGAGACCTTTTTAAGGAAGGCACATTGTCCATTACGGGTGAGATCAGGAGGTAAGATGGAGAGAGAAAGATAGTCGGAAGTACTATTTATACCAAAGGTCACTTGGGTCTAGGGTGTAGTGGTTCCGATGGAGTAAATGTCGCGAGGTAGATACGAGGGTGATTGGAGTCGTTGCATGGTGACAAATATTTTAGAATTGGAAGGTGAAGCAAGTATTTGAGAAGCTAAGCAGGCCATGGTATCTACAAATTTGTTAGTTGAATGAGGGACGGTTTGAAGGGCGTAACGGTCAAAGGTGGTCAAAATTATGTCTACATGATGTGTATACTTTTGGAGTATCTCATTACGAAATTGGTATATACCATTGACTTGGTTTACGACCAATTGAGAATCACCAAGATGTGGATGGATTTGACATCTAGGGCATAGGTGGCTTAGAAGACCTAATACGAGCGCTTCGTATTCAGTAATATTATTTGTACAATCATAATTGATTTTAAAAGATAAAGACATGGGTTCACCATCAAGAGGAATCAGGATAACACCAGCCCCACCCCCGCACTGACACTTGAAACCATTAAAGAAGAGTGTCATTTGATAAGCGAGATTCGTCCAGGGAAAGGGTAGAAATTGACTCATCTAGAAAGTCAAAATTAGAGGGTTGATCCCCGGAAATAGGTGCGTCAACCAATTGGTCAGCAATAGCATTGGCCCTTAATGAAATTTTGATGAATGAATTTGAGGTCAAGGTCAGCCAAAAGCATAATCCAGTCGTGCGGCACGCTGATTTTTAGTAAGGTTTGGCATACATGAAGTGTAAGGGGTTAGATGTTGGTCACAACATAGGTTTTGTGGTTGAGTAGGTAATGGTGGAGTTTTATCGGCGACGAAAACTAAGGCTAAGAATTTTTTTTTGGGGTGGTTGTATCAGGTTTCATAGTCTATAAGAGTATGGATTATATAATAAATCACCCTACTCCCTGTGTTGTTCATCACGATGAGCGAGCATGGCTCGCCAAAGAGTGATCGGTAGCTGAGATGTATAAGTAGAAAGGTTGATCGTATTTTGGTGGAATGAGTACAGGGTGGTTGGACGAAGGTATTTTTTTAAGGCCTCAAAAGCTTTTGTGGCAATCCTCATCCCATTTAAAGGAGATATCCTTCTTGAGAAGATGATGAAATGGTTGACACTGATCAAATAAGTGCGAGATGAAACGACGAATAGACTTTAACTTACCTTTTAGGATATGGAGTTGCCTAAGGTTAGTGGGTGGAGGCATTTCCAATAATGGGCTTGACTTTAGTAGGGTCAAACTTCTATACCACATAGGAAAATGATAAATCCCAAAAGTTTTCCTGAGAGGACCGACGAAGACACACTTCTTGGGCTAAAGGTGAACACAATATTTAATGAGACGGCAATCAAAGATGGTTTTTAGGATGGTGAGGTGCTCAGAGCGGTGTTTATATTTTGCTAAGGAGGTTGTCGACGTAATCTTCCAATATATGATGCATGATGTCATGGAAGATGTAAGTCATGGCTTGCTAATATGTGGCACCAGCATTTTTAAGGCCAAAAGGCATGACTCGATAGCAGAAGGTCCCCCAAGGGGTGATGAATGAGGTTTTGTGTGGATCCTCTAGGGAAAGTAGGATTTGGTTATAACCTGAGAATCCATCCATGAGTGATGGCATCTCTTGACTAGTGGTAAGGTTAACCAGTTGGTCAATACCAGGTAGGCGAAAGTCATCTTTTGGGCAAGCTAGGTTAATGTCATGGAAATTTGTGCAAATACGAGAGTCTCCCTAGTCACCTTAGCGATAGGGACAATGTTAAAAATCCAACAAGGATAATCAATGGGTAAGATGACGGAAATGAAACAAAAAGAAGGCGTTGAAGTTATTCATTGACGAGAAAGGTAATGTGAGGGTGTATTTTCCTCAACTTTTATTTAATGGGCTTGGCATCGGGAACTGTTACGATATTGTGGACCACTATTGTGGGATCAATACTAGGCATGTTTACGTAAGACCAATTGAAAGTGTGGTTATGGTTTTTGAGAAAAGAAGGTGATGGCTTCCTATGTTCAGCAACATCTAAAGATTGACCGATCTTTAGGATGTGTGGGTCATCCTGAGTATGCATGTTGATCTCAATATTTGATTCATTCAACATGGTTTTTGTGTCAGAGGGTAACAACTGATGAATATATGAGTCTTCTGCACAAAGTTAGGTGAGTATAGATTCATCCTCTTGACATTGAACATGATGTTAATCGAGGGTATATCTGTCATCGATCATTTCAGGATATAGGAAGGGAAGAGAGGAAGCGGAGCCTTGCCCTCGCGTTGATAAGTCATAGGCCCCAAGGAGATGGTATTTATGAAAAAAGAAATTTAGGAGGAATGGATTCTAGATCCATCGACTCTCGTCGGTGAAGGTGGTGATGAAGGTAGAGAGGGTGAAGAAGGTGGAGGAGGGTTGAGTGTCCTCAATGAGTTCAATGCGGAGCCTTATTTGGTAGGTGGTTCAAAAAATCCAATACCACTACAGTCGTTATGTTTGTGGGTAGTACATAGAATAATAGTATGGAGGCCTTGCTCGTAAAAGCCAAAGCCAAAACCCTTCCACGTACATCGGTGCAGGAAAGTGTCGGTGAAAATGATGATTAGTGAGTGACTGGAAGTTAACAAAAAATGGGTGAAAGTTTGTGACGGTGGTCTTGGGTGTGTAAGTTGTTGTATCAAGTCCCCCATAGGTGAAACTAGTACAAAGGTGAGGAGGACCATAAAGGATGCATTCTCCTATGTGGTGATCATAGGGAGGGTGTTGGTGAAGACTTTTATACTCTTGTGGAGTAAGAAATGTGTTGAAACTATATAGGTGATACTCCCCTAGAGTGAGGCAGTTGAAAAATGCCTTCTAAGGGATCAGTGGTTGGTATGCAGGTAGTTAGAATGGATGATGTGTCGTAGGTCAATGTGGAGGTGTAGTTAACAGATTGGGAAGCTGACGGGTCAGCTGTGGAGGTTATGGCAGTGGAAGGAATGGAGGAGGTATGTGCAGTAGAAGCAGCGGCTATACTAGTAAGTGGAAGTGTAGGTGAAGAAGTAATGATTGCAGCAGTAGTTGACTTAATAGGTATGAGCACATCATTGGGTCAGTAAAGCATGTTGCATGTTTTAAAAGGTGATGGATCAACTGGAATAGAATAGGTGTGTCCTTCATGCTCAAAATTCTACACAACGATGCAAAGTGGAAGGGACGTAACCCATTACATGAATCCAAGGTCTGCCAAGCAACAGGTTATATTGAAATTCCCCCTCCAAGACGTAAAATAACTCTGGAATAGTGGTGGGGCCCCCATGCAAATGTTAAGGATGATGGTGCCCAATGTAGAGGTGATAGTGTCATTGAATGAACGCATCATGACAATATGTTTATGCATATAATTGTTAGGTATGCGCATTTGAGTGAATGCATGGGATGAAATGATATTAATTCTTGTGCCCCCATTGATCATTACACGTCGTACACGTATATCATCGATGTGGACAGAGATGAAGAGAGCTGGGTCTGGGTCATCAGTTTGGTGCGGTGTGATCTCTTCCTCTGAGAAGCTAAGGGAGGCTACTTGGTGAGCAGATTGGAGGTGTAAAGATAAATGTGTTAATTTAGATGAGAGATGCTACATGATGGGGTGTGATAATGGAAGCCATGGGTGTAGGGTCATTAGAGTAAAACCTCAATAGATTGCAAGAACCTCTATGAGAGCTTGATGATGGGATTTCTAACGTTTGGATGAGGTCATATAGGGACATTTTGAGGGGAGATCTAGTGTAGTTATTTGAGCATCACGTGCGATGTGTGACCCCATTAGAAATAGGATACGTGGGGCTGCAGATAGTGATTTTAGGTGTGGGTGCAGATGGTATGCTTGGGTATAGGATTAGTTGGTGAGTCAATTACCTTTTCCTTACCTTTGTCCTTTTGAGCACGGGTAGTGAGACGTGGATCATGCTGATCTAAGGTGGATTTGAAGGTATGGAGAAGGTAGGTGAGCCATGAAAGGTATGACATGACACGATAAGAAAAAAATCCCAATGGTAGGAGAAGGAGCCTTGTTAGATGAGCTGGGTGCACATCGACATGTGGGTGGAGGTTTGGCAAGGTCATCTGATTCAAACCATGTTAATTTCAAATCTTGGAGGTGGATTCTAGGAGCTATGAGGGTGCAAAGTTCCATGTCATTGAGTAGGAAGTGAGGGCAGTGTGGGAATGGGAGTTGGTGAAGTAGGATCCTCGTCGAGAATGCCATCATCATCAAAGTTGGCTTCCAGAGGATACAACTGGATTAGGACTATTTTCAAGGCCTTGCAGTTCTCCACATCATTCCCTGGCACATGATGGTATGCACAAATTTTAGTATCATCAAACCCTTTTGGCTTGGGTTTGAGGGGGTTGTAAGGTCTGAGTGGAGGTAATGTGGTGATAGAAGTCTCAAGGAGGTTGGTTAAAATTTTGGCATAGGACCCTACTACTAGATCGCATTAGGAAGTGAACGTGGGTTAGGGTGTAGGTGCGGTTGATTTTCGAGGAATGGTCTTTGGAAGAGGAGGAGTGGGTTGAGATATGGGTTTCGGTGTTGGCATGGTTTTGGGTGTCGGTCATGCTTGTTTAGGTAGGGGTATAGTAGATGGACAGGTAGAAGGGGGTGTGGTTGTTTTTACTACCTTATTGTGGGGTAGTGGAGTTTTGTTTTTGGGTGGAACCTTCTTGGGTAAAGGTGATACCAGTGTATAAGGTCTAGAAAGAAAAGCAGATGGGGGAAGAGGATGAGTTACCCATGGGGATAACAGAGGTGCTATGAAGGTAGAGGATGCGGGTCGTACAGGATGTGTAAGGGACAGCGATTGACATGTAGTGGGCAATGAAGTAACAACTGAGGGTATTGGAGGTATGGGTGGTAAAGATGTTGCAGGTGCTGGTGTAAGTCTTGTTGGGCATCTAGGGAGATTAGAGGTTTGTGAGGAAGGAATGGGTTGTTGTGATTTTGGTTTACTGATGGGTGGAGGTTACTTGACCATGTGGGGAAGCTGAGATCCTAAGATGGATGGGACAGGTGTAGGTGTGATTGGTGCAGCCGAGGTATGAGTTCTATGGGTTTGGTGCTTTTTCTTGGGTGTCAGAGTAGGTTTGGTGTTGACTTTGGAGGATGTAGCTAAATCCAATTTTATAGGTAGATGAGTAAGGCTGGTAATCGAGGTGACCCCTAAAGTGGTAATAAGTTTAGTCGAGGATGATGTCATAGGTGTGGGTTTGGGTTTAGATGTAGTTTGGGTTATGGGTAAGGGTGTATGTGAAGTTATGATTGGTGTCATGAAAGGAGTTGTGATAGATGTGGTTGTGTTTGGTTTGATTAGTCGGAATACTTTTGGGTAGATAGTGGAAGTATTAGCAAGTGACCTCTGCATCTGCATTGAGACAGGAAGAAAAAGGTGTCCCCATAATAAGGCTCTATCCACATAATCTAAATGATTGGCCAAATGCGAGAATGACACATCTGTAGGTGGAGTTGATGAGGACCTAATGGAAATTCCCGTAAAATGTGTCTTAGAGATGGGAAATTGACTAGATTCAGCTTCCATGGGTAAGAGAGCCAAAAGTAGGTCTGCAGGGTTTTAGCGGATGGAGAATACTCAACAAGAGGCAAAGGTATCTCAACTAGGTCTATGGTAGGTGTAGAAAGTGATGGAAGCTCCTCTACAAGTGGAGGAACGAATAAGTTCTCCTCTGTGGGTGGAGGAGGTAATGGGTGCTCCTCTATGGGTGGAGGAGGTACTGTGGGTAAAATTTCTCTAAGTGGAGAAGCCAGGGGTGAGATGGTCTCAATGTTAGCATAAGACTCCTCCGTAGGTGATGAAGGAGATAAAAGATGTTCCTCTATGGGTGAAGGAACATGGGAGGTTGGTTCTAATGCGGAAGGAGGATTTCGGGCTAGGATTTCTTCTATGGAAGGAATGTGAGGTAATTGGGAGGTGACAGGTATGTCATTAAAGATAGCGTGGACCTCAAGGGTATGGGTATCATGAGTTGAGGTCTCACCCGTTTGATCAAATGAAGGGTCATGGTTGGGAAATGGTTTCTTGAAGATGTGTAGGTTTTGGTTGGCAGGTGCGTTAGGATTATCCACAGTTAACTTGCCTTTCTTGAGCATTTCTTGGACAATATTTTTGAAAGTGATGCAATTACCGTCACTATGACCCTTTACTCAATGATAGTTACAAAATTCATGTTCTTTATACCATGTGGGCATGGGGAGAGCAGGGTCAAAATGAGTGTGTGGTTTTATGGGTGGAAGAGTGATGGCTCTGTCGACACTAAAATTTTCCTTTGTAATTTCTATTTCATTAATGTATGTATTAGGAATAGGATGTTGTTAAGTATAATTAGGAGTAGCGTCTGATAGAAGATATCGGCGCCGTTAGTACAGTGCCGCCAATAATGTGGAGTACGGTAACAGTCAAAGTACAATAGGAATGTTGTAAAAAGTAAATATTTGTCGTAAGTGGTACGGTAATGTTAAAATGTCAAAGTTTGGGTAATTAGAGAAGTAGGGTCTACATGATTAGGAATTAGAAATATTATATTGGTAATAAAGACAAGGAGTGAGGTCATAAATATTTTGTGTATTTTATTTGTAAAAAGTCTAAAAATGTGGAACCCATGTAAAATGATAAGGTTTATCTTATCTTAACAGATAAGCTTACATGTACAGATAAGAGTTAAGGTATGGAATATGATTCGTCAGAGTGGATTTCTTATCCTATCTTAGAGATAAGATGGATAAGCCTGGAAGTTCTATAAATAGAGAGGCCACCCCCCTCATTTAGCATAGAAGGAAGTAGTGAGAAATATTGTAGGAAGTGTGCGAAGGAAGCCATCAGTTTAAAGGTGTGTTGAAGAAGCCATTAAGAGGTGTAATTGTAAATTTTCTCCCATAGTCTTGGTGAAAGGCAAGTGAAGTCAATAACACTTGAAGTACCTCATGGGTGAGATTGTAACAGTTTCATGTTAATATTATAATTTATTTTGATATTTCAGATTTGTCATCATTCTGTCTTATCATAGTCGATGGTATTCTTGTGTTATGTTGTTGTTTTGTTTCTAGATTACATCCACCAAACTAAAGGCTGTGCATTAGTAAATAATCATAGCACGAGGAGTTCCCGGTGAAGAATTATCATAGTGCCGGATTGGTGATGACATTTTGGTTCTGTTGCCGGGACCATTCCTCGTTGGTGGATTTTCTGGAGAGATATTCCCACTTAGTCAAAAATCAATTAGAGGGTAACCTTGTTTTTACTGTGCATAGTAGTTACCATGGTAAAGTCATTTTTGCCATGAATAGTAGTTACCATGGTAAAGTCATTTTTGCTGGAATAGTATTTACCGCAGTAAAGTCACTTTTTACCGTGAATAGTATTTACCGCAGTAACTTCACTTTTTACCGTGAATAGTGTTTACCACAGTAAAGTCAGTTTTTACCGCAGTAAGTCAAGTTTTACCATAGTTTACCATGGTCATTTCTATTTTACTGTAGAAAGGTGTAAAGTCACTTTCTAGTATAGTGATTCCAATTATTTGTACACATAAGTCTTGTTGATTGTACTTGTGAGTTGGTATTTCACGGTGGTTACTTTTGAAAATGGGAAAGATTCCTATTTTTTCAGCTCAATCTAATGAAGATGCTTCTTCTTTCATTCAAGAGTTTAAGTGATCTTGTATTTGTAATGGCCTTATAAGAAGGGAACAATGGACTGAATTTTTTCCTACCTTTTTGGATGGTTCAGCACTTAGGTGGTTTGAAACACTAGGTGATAATGTGAAAAATTCATGGGATTTATTAACTGAAAGTTTTCTTGAAGAATTTGGTGAACAACAGAAATATGCAGATCTCATGATCGAGATCACAAAGCTATCCCAAGGAGAGAAGGAGAAGATAAGGGATTATCATGCTCGTGTTCTAGAGCTAAGGAGGAAGCTCGATGCCCAGATCCGGAAGGAAGGACTAGCGGATGGGTTGATGAATGGCGTGGATAATCTCCTCTGTAAGCACTTCATTCTTGGGATGAAGCCAGAGATCAGACAACGAGTGAAGTATGACCACCCAGCTACCATTGAACAAGCAAAGGAGATTGCAAGAAGGCAAGAAGAAAGCATGGAAGAGGAGCCCAAAGAAATTGTTGCTAAAGTAGAGCCTACACCAGCACCTTTGGTCCAGAATCCACAACCACTCCGGTGAGCACAAATATTTCTCCTAGTACATCTACTGAGTATGAAGATCTGCTCAAAAAGATGGGTCAGTTAACTATTAATCTTCTTCAAGGAAAGGAATTTAGTTCTCAGGGAGGAGATAGAGGTCTAAAAAGAAATATTTCTGAAGTTGTTTGTTATGGTTGTTATAAAAAGGGTCATTATAAGTATAATTGTCCAGATAGAGCTTCTACATCTGGTAAAGGAGATAATGATAAAGGAAAAGCACCTGTGAATTCTTTTGATGTAGTAGATAAGAGCAGAAATAATGAAGTAGATGTGTTTGTAACAAAAAGAAAGAAAGAAAAAGATAATCAAGATGGAAATGATCCTAAGAAGATGAAAGAAGAAACTAGTAAGAAACATAGGAGAAGAAAGTTGGGTGTGTAGGATTTTCTGATTTCACAGGGGCAAGGACCATACTCCATCTTGGAAGATCTATCCAAAAGGCCTGCAAATATTACATATGGTCAACTCTTGGCTATGTCTTCTGAGAAGAGGCGGGAGTTGCGAGGTGGACTCAATGCTCGAAGAAGGAAGGAGGTTGAGGTCCCTGTTTTGGAGGCAGAGGCAGATCCCTATGCTCCACAAGCTGAGGTATTATGTAATGGTATTTCAATTCATGATGTCTTAGTTGATGGAGGTGCTGCAGTTAATGTAATGACCGAGTCTGTAATGAATATGTTGGGTTTAAAAATTGATCACCCTTCAACACTTATGTTAAGGTCATTAAATAAAGGAAAAACTAACCAGAAGGTGTAGTTTCAAATGTGGCAATATCTGTTATGGGTGTGGTATGTGTGGTAGACTTTCAGGTGATGAAAAATGGTACTGTTGCGTACCCAATGCTGCTGGGAAGACCATGGCTAAGGAGAGTTCATGCAAGAAACTATTGGAATGAAGGTTTCATGACACTTGGACATGGTAGAGAGAGGGTGAAGATAAATGTGATCCCTCGACATCATAAGGCAGAACCTGTGGATTCAAGTGATGAAACTGATGATTGGACATCCTCTGATTACTCTAGTACCAGTGAAGTGGACACTGAAGATGAAGAAAGTGAGGTGGATGTTTCAGTCATGGATATCCTTCCAGTCACACCAACTCATGACCCCATAAAATTATCTGAAGAAGAAGTTGATGATCGTCTCCAACAAATAAAGATTGGTGATGCTGTGATGGAGAGTGAGAAGGAATCCTACCTCCAGCTCTTTCGAAGGTACATACACCTATTCACTTTTGATTACAAGGAACTCCGTCAAGTAAGTTGGGTAGAACATTGTATTGAGCTGGTAGATGGTGCTAAGCCCATAAAGCAAATGCCATATAGAATGAATCCTAATTTTTCCAAGACTGTAAAAGAAGAAATAGATAAGTTGCTTGATGCAGGATTCATATTTGCTGTGGAGAATTTAGAATGGGTTTCTCCCATTGTGATCTCAATAAAAAAGAATGGGAAGCTACGCATTTGTGTTGATTACAGGAAGCTCAATAAGGCAACAAAGAAGGATCATTACCCTCTTCCATTTTCAGATCAGATCTTGGACGAAGTAGCTGGCCAGGAGTGCTATAGTTTTGCTGATGGATATAGTGGCTACAACCAAGTTCGTATAGCAGAGAAATATCAGCTGAAGACCACGTTCACCACTCCTTGGGGAACGTTTGCTTATAGAGTTATGCCTTTTGGGTTGTGTAATGCTCCAGCAACATTCCAGCGTTTGATGAATAGGGTGTTCGAACCCTACATTGGGACCTTCATCAGAGTATTTCTGGATGATTTTTGCATCTATGGGAGCAAGTTGGACCACCTGCACCAAATGGAGACATCATTTCAAAGGTTAGATGAAGCAAAAGCCTCACTAAACCCTACAAAGTGTGTCTTTGGATGTTCTAAAGGTGTTTTGTTAGGGCATGTTGTATCCAGAGATGGTATTGGTACTGATCCTAATAAAGTTTCAAAAATCAAAGATTTACCATTTCCTCTTAATAGAAGTAAGTTGAGATCATTTTTAGGCCCAAGTGTTCATCAAGAATTACTATAGGTGCATGAAGTTACTAACCCAGTTCTTGAAGAAGGATGTTACTTATGAACTAGGAAATAAGGTGCATGAAGCTTTTGGACAACTGAAGGAAGCCCTGGTGTCTTCACCTGTTTTGAAGAATCCAGATTGGAGCAAGCCATTCATTGTGTACACTGATGCCTCAGATGCAGCACTAGGAAGTACTTTGAGCCAAAAGGATGAAAATGGGAATGAACATCCAATTTACTTTGGGAGCAGACAAATGAGCAGTGCTGAGGTAAATTATACTGTAACTGAAAAAGAGGCTCTGGCTATCATTTTTGCTGTAAAGAAGTTTAGAAATTACTTGCTAGGGTAAAAATTTCTAGTTGTAACAGATCATCAGGCTCTAAAATATATTGTAAATAAGCCTAACCCATCAGGGAGGATAGCAAGATGGATAATTTTGCTACAAGAATTTGAATTTGATATTATAGATAGGCCAGGAAAGAAGCATGTCAATGCAGATGCACTCTCTCGAGCCTATGATGGTTTAGGATCATCTTGTGATGATGATGATTTCCCCGATGCAGCATTGTTATCCCTTGACACAATCCCTAGTGAATACATAGATATTTGGAATTATCTGAATGAATTCAAGTTTCCTGATGGTGCCAATGCAAAGACTAAGAGAAAGATTACTCAAGCCAGTCGTCCATATTCTATTCTGCATGGAGTATTATTTCGAATAGGACCTGATGGACAGTACAAGAGGGCAGTTGGACGTGATCAAGGGAAGGAACTGCTAGAAGAATTCCACAATGGTACATGTGGAGGGAACTTCTCTGGACAACTTACAGCAAGAAGGATCTTGGATGCAGGTTATCACTGGCCCACTCTTTTTAAAGATTGTTATAATTATTGTAAGACATGTGATATTTGTCAAACACATGGTAACCGTAAGACTTCATCAGCTCCATTATGTCCTATTCTTCCCCTTGGTCCCTTTGAAAAGTGGGGAATAGACATTGTAGGTCCACTTCTAACTACATCATGCCAAAATAAGTATATTGTAGTTGCCACAGATTATTTAACCAAGTGGGTTGAAGCTAGGCCATTGAAAACAACTTCCATGGATGAAGTGGCAAGGTTCATGTATGAACGCATTGTCACCAGATTTGGTTGCCCATTAGAAATTGTAACAGATCAAGGAAGCCACTTCATTAATGAGGTGGTAGAAGCCCTAGTCAATAAGTTTTCTATTAAGCACAGGAAGGCAACAACATACAAGCCAAGCACAAATGGACAGGTGGAACGAACAAATTTTGTGTTGTGTCAAATTCTAGCAAAAGATGCAGCCTTGCAGGTACATAAATGGGATAAAAGGATTCATGCAGCATTGTGGGCATATAGGGCAACATCAAAGTCAGCAACAGGATACTCCCCATTTCAGTTGGCCTATGGCATTGATCCAGTTCTTCCTATTGAGTTTGATATTCCCACTGTGAGAGTTATGAAAAATGAAAGGATGGATGAAAGTGATTCAGTAAAAGAAAGGTTGGTACATCTTCATTTGCTAGAGGAAATGAGAGAAATAGCA
This sequence comes from Taxus chinensis, assembly GCA_019776745.2. NCBI lineage: Eukaryota > Viridiplantae > Streptophyta > Pinopsida > Cupressales > Taxaceae > Taxus > Taxus chinensis. Next base: position 286,972,978 of record CM034146.1, read on the forward strand.
AAGGATACAAGCCATAAGAAGAAAATGAAGCAGAAGGAATACTTTGATCAAAAGATCTGTTGGTCTCCATTTCATGTGAATGACTTGGTTCTAGTATATGATTCCAGATACAAAAAAAGAAGATAGAGAAAATTTCTTCCAAAATGGATGGGGCCCTACAAAATAGCAGCTGTGCATGAAAATGGTACGTACCGACTGGAGGAATTGGATGGCACTCCCATTACGAAATGGGTCAACCATGACAAGTTGAAGATTTTCCAAGCACCAGAATAGTCTACTCCGAGGACGGAGTAGAAGCTAGGAAGGGGGAAGATGTCGACACTAAAATTTTCCTCCGTAATTTCTATTTCATTAATGTATGTATTAGGAATAGGATGTTGTTAAGTATAATTAGTAGTAGCGTCTGATAGAAGATAACGGCGCCGTCAGTACGGTGCCGCCAATAATGTGGAGTACGGTAACAGTCAAAGTACAATAGGAATGTTGTAAAAAGTAAATATTTGTCGTAAGTGGTCCGGTAATGTTAAAATGTCAAAGTTTGGGTAATTAGAGAAGTAGGGTCTACATGATTAGGAATTAGAAATATTATATTGGTAATAAAGACAAGGAGTGAGGTCATAAATATTTTGTGTATTTTATTTGTAAAAATTCTAAAAATGTGGAACCCATGTAAAATGATAAGGTTTATCTTATCTTAACAGATAAGCTTACATGTACAGATAAGAGTTAAGGTATGGAATATGATTCGTCAGAGTGGATTTCTTATCCTATCTTAGAGATAAGATGGATAAGCCTGGAAGTTCTATAAATAGAGAGGCCACCCCCCTCATTTAGCATAGAAGGAAGTAGTGAGAAATATTGTAGGAAGTGTGCGAAGGAAGCCATCAGTTTAAAGGTGTGTTGAAGAAGCCATTAAGAGGTGTAATTGTAAAGTTTCTCCCATAGTCTTGGTGAAAGGCAAGTGAAGTCAATAACACTTGAAGTACCTCATGGGTGAGATTGTAACAGTTTCATGTTAATATTATAATTTATTTTGATATTTCAGATTTGTCATCATTCTGTCTTATCATAGTCGATGGTATTCTTGTGTTATGTTGTTTTGTTTCCAGATTACATCCACCAAACTAAAGGTTGTGCATTAGTAAATAATCATAGCACGAGGAGTTCCCGGTGAAGAATTATCATAGTGCCAGATTGGTGATGACAGCTCCTTCTTTGATAAGATCCTCCATTGACAGATGGGAGCTAAGGTTCCCCAATTGGCAAGGGGGCATGCTTCTATTTTTTCCATTGCTGCCTCTGTCACTTTGGAAAATCACCAACAAGTTTGGATGGCCTTTGAGATCTAGATGATGGGGTAGCCATTGCAATTTGACAAATGACTTGGCGGGCATTGAGTACCACTGCGTTAGTGGTGCCCTTAGCCTTTGAATAATTTTTTGGTGGTTTGGGAAGAAGAAGAGGTATCATTACCACTTGAATGCTCCATTCTTATTGTGTAACATGGATTTTCTTCTCTTCTGATGGGCCCGAATCTCTAACTTTCCATGCCATAGTGAATGCTTCATCGAATGTTCAGAAGGTTTGGTCCTTTCCCAGGTTGGTGAGATATGTCTAGCACAAGCCTGTGTGACAAGCTCGATGAGTTCATGTTTGTGGCAGTTGGATGCGGGTGAGTTAGGAAAAATTGATCAAACTACGCCAGCCATAACTTGAAAAAATCTAGTGATAGATTCGTACCTCATACTAACGCATGTGAGTATAGGTCTAATGGTCATCCAGTAACCTTCTTGTTTGATATTGATAGAGAAATTGATCCAAGAAGGCTTGGGCTACCTGAATTAAATGAGAATAAGCAGGGAGTCATCTAGGATAACAACTATACCAGTCTAACATGTCAGGTCATAGACATGGGAAAAATTCTTCAGAGCAAGGCATCATCGTGAGCGATCATATAACACCTAAGTATTTTGAACGACCAAACATTCATTGTGAGTCTTCTTTGTAAGCTATTGACCTCTATTGAATTTACTTGCATTTCCCAATGTCCCATCAGGTATGGGTGGATAGGAATGGATGGGTTGATGGGCTCAACCATTAAATTGACCATTCCCAATGATCATCGCTAGGTGAGAGTGTTGTGGGAGTATAAATGATGCCATAAAAATGTTTCATCTTGTCCAACATCTTAATTTGATTAGGTCATTGGTAGGTTGCAATGAGTTGGGTGCCTCCTGTAGCGTATAGAGGGTTGGTTTTGGACCATTTAATGGGGGTGGCACCGTCATCAATTATATGGTGTGGTCCATGTAGGTTGATTGGGAAGAAGAGCAATGAAATAGGAGGTACGTACCATGAGTGAATAATAGAGGAAATGGGAGGTGGCTGATAGTATACCTAGGGAGGTGGCTCAGATAGTATGAATATGGAGGTGGGAGGGTTGTGAAAAAACCCTAGTGGAAATGGGGGCTAATGATTATGGAATGGAAAGGATTTTAGTTATTGAAAAGGGGTAGGGGTCACCAACAGTGGGAGGTGGTAGCCTTGTAGCTATGTATTATGTCCTAGAGACATGCTAGGCAGTCCACTGTCGGATGAGGTTAATCGTTTTAGGTAGTTGTTCAAGGGTATGGTGGATGTGGTGGGGGTAACGGAAGTGGCAGACACGGCAGTCATAGTGTGGATCAAAAGGTCATATGCTGTGCAACAACCTAGGGGTTAGATTTAGATGCAGGTATTTCCTCCTAGCCCTTTTACCCTTATCTGAGCTCATCACATTAGTGAGAAATGCTCTAAGAATCCAGGTGAAACATATGGGCAGTTACCTAGTTGGCATCATGAATCAAATGACATCGAGTGTATCACAAAAGTTGTGTATGAGTGGGAGACGCAAATACTGACACAAGTATGACGCTAGGTTTTTGATGCAAGGATTCGTGTGAATTTCTGTTATGTTTGTGGAGCCTATATTTGCATGTGTAGAATGTGGTGACAGACTGTACACTAAGAGTACTATACAATTTTCGGGTATTTTTACTAGTGGTCTCGGGGCTGGGCCAGTGAGCCCCTAGTCAGGGGGTTCGGGGGTGATAGCCCCCAAAAAACAAATTTTCATGGCGTAAAATTTTATTGGCCATGGGTAATGGGTAACCAAAATATCAGGAAACGTGCTTTTTTGGGCACATGGTTTTTTCAAGTCTTTTGACCCATTGTTTTGATACCCACAGTTTTTTCCCTTGGTTTTGATACCCATCGGTTTTGTATCAAACTGCTTAAGTGGTTGTCTATTTATATGGTCTTATGCATATGATAGATGTACAAGCAAATGTATTAAAAATGTGTTTTGAATTCGGGTGTGAATTTTGTAGAGTTTGTTGAGCATAGGTCCAAATGGATCTGGGTATTGTATTAAGAGAGTGGAGGCTTGTAATAAAATATGAGAAAGTGTTTCTTAGTGGACGTAGCCCAAATTGGGTGAACCATGTTAAATCTTGTCTCTTTGTGTTGTGTTATTTATTCTACACTTTTATTTGCAGATCTGTAATATTTTCTACATATTAGTTCCTACTATTACGATTCTGCAAGGGATTATTCCGCATATTTTATCTCTTATTTCCTAATAATTGGTATCAAAGCCTAGTTTGGTTTGCTAAAGTGTTGAATCGCAGGGAAATTTTTTTTAGCTTGAGTGGGAGCTATGGCAGATGAAGGAAGATCTAGGGTTGATAAATTCAACGGGCAGAATTTCAGTATTTGGAAGATGTAGATGGAAGATTACCTTTATCAAAAGGATCTTTATACTCCGCTGTCTGAAAAGGTGAACAAACCCTCGATTATAATAGATGCGGAATGGGATTTGCTGGATAGGAAGGTACTTGGGACAATCCAGACTGTGTCTTGCATCTTCGGTATTATTTAATGTTTCAAAGGAAAAGACTACAAAAGATCTAATGGATGCATTAGGGAAGTTGTATGAAAAACCCTCTTCCTCTAACAAGATATTTTTAATGAAAAAGTTGTTTAATATGAAGATGTCTGAGAATAGTTCAGTAGCAGATCATTTAAATGATTTCAATACGGTTGTGAATATGCTAGCTTTGGTTACAATAGAATTTGATGAAGAAGTTAGGGATTTATTAATTCTGTGCTCTTTACCTAAGAGTTGGAATAGTCTGGTAATGGTGGTAAGTAACGCGGTTCCAATTATCTCAAAGTTGAAGTTTGAGGATGTTGTAGGGGTGATTCTAAGTGAGGAAATGCGAAGAAAAAGCTCTGGGGAATATTCTACTTCAGGGAATGCTTTGAAAATGGAAACTAGAGGGAGACAAAAGAATAAAGGAAATCATGGAAAATCAAAAGATCGGGCAAGGTCAAAATCCAAGAACAAGATTGTATGCTGGAATTGTGGAAAGCTTGGGCATGCAAAGAAGGATTGTTGGGAGCTTCGGGATAAGAAGAAATAACATGAAGAAAACAAGGAGGCAAATGTGGCATCAGGTAATGTATGTCAAGATGCTTTGATTCTTTCTTTGCATAATATTATTGAATCTTGTGTTTTAGATTCAGGGGCTTCTTTTCATGCTACTCCACATAGGCATTATTTTGTTGATTATGTTCAAGGGGATTTTGGGCATGTTTTTCTTGGTGATGATGAGCCTTGCAGTATAGTTGGAAAAGGTTATCTATTCAGGTTAAGATGTAGAATGGAAATACATGGCTATTGAAGGATGTCATACATGTGCCTACATTAAGGAGAAATTTGATATCAGCAGGGAAATTGGGAAGTGATGGTTGTACTATGATATTTACAGCTAACTCTTGGAAGGTTACCAAGGGTGCTCTTGTGGTGGCAAGAGGTAAGAAGGTTGGAACCTTGTATTTAACCACTGATAGTACTAATGATTGTAATCTTGTGACTTCAGATGTAGATACAACATTATGGCACTATAGGCTAGGTCATATGAGCCATAAGGGCATGGAGATCATAAAGAATAATTTTCCTGGATATACAGAAATAGGTTTAGAGTTCTGTGAGGACTACATATATGGGAAATAGAAGCGAGTAAGGTTTCTCAAGGTTGGACCTACAAAGAAAGAGAGTAAGTTAGAGTTGGTGCATTCTAATGTGTGGGGGCCAGCTCAGGTATCATCTCTTAGGGGTTCAAGTTATTATGTTACTTTTATTGATGATGTAACAAGGAAAGTTTGGGTTTATTGTATTAGAAACAAATCTGATGTATTTGACACTTTTTTTAAATGGAAAGCCTTGGTAGAGAATGAAACATGTCTTAAGCTAAAATGTCTCAGGTCAGATAATGGAGGGGAGTATTGCAGTAATGAATTTAATGATTACTATCCTAAGAATTGAATCCACATGCAAAAGACGGTTCCAGGAACTCCACAGTAGAATGGGGTATCAAAAAGGATGAACAGAACAATAATGGAACATGCTAGAAGCATAAGATTACATGCAGGATTGCCTCTTTCTTTTTGGGCCGAAGCGGTGAGCACAACGGTGTACTTGATAAACAGAGGACCCTCAAGTGCCTTGTATGGAGGAATACCTGAGGAGGTTTGGTATGGTAAGAAATTTGATTATTCATTTTTTAGAGTATTTGGATGTGAGGTGTTTGTTCATATATACAAGGATGATAGGACCAAGCTAGAGGCTAAATAAGAAAAATGTAATTTCATTGGTTATGGTGGTGATGAATTTGGATATAAATGTTGGAGTATTAAGGAAAAGAAAATCATTCGATCTAGGGATGTTGTCTTTAATGAGAAAGTCATGTATAAGCAGCAGCTGCAGGAAAATAGGGAAGAATCCAAGAAAGAATATGTAGCAGTAGAGGATCTTCTGGATGGGAAAGTGACACATGAATCAATTCAGGAACCCCCTCAATAGGAACCCCCAAACTCCTATAGTGAGGAGGTCTTCTAGGGTAAGAAGAGAACCTAAACGTTTTTCTCCTTCTCTTTATTATTTGTTACTCACTGATAGTGGAGAGCTAGAGAGCTTTGATGAAGCAATGCAGGTAGATGCTAGGAAGAAGTGGGAGCAAGCCATGGATGAGGAGCATCAGGCTCTGATGGAGAACCAAACATGGGATTTGGTGAAGCTACCGGAAGGCAAAAGAGCATTAAAAAATAATTGGGTGTTCAGAATCAAAGACGAAGAAGGAGGGAAGAAAAGATATAGGGCCCGGTTGGTGGTCAAGGGGTTTGTACAGAAAAAAGGTATAGATTTTGATGGGATTTTTTCTCGTGTAGTAAAAATGACTTCTATTAGAACTATTCTAGGAATAGTTGCAATAGAAGACTTGCACTTAGAACAGCTTAGATGTAAAGACTGCATTTCTCCATGGTGATTTGGAGGAGGAACTATATATGCAGCAACCAGAGGGCTATGAGGTCAAAGGTAAAGAGGAGATGGTTTGCAAACTGAAGAAAAACTTGTATGGCCTGAAACAAGCTCCACGTGAATGGTATAAGAAGTTTGATAGCTTCATAATGGAGCAAGGTTATATCATATGCCATTTTGACCATTGTGTGTATACAAATAAATTTGAGGATGGAAGTTATATTATCCTACGTTTGTATGTTGATGACATGTTGGTTGTAGTTAAAAACATGCAGGAAATAAAAGTACTCAAGAAGCAGCTAAGTGAATCCTTTGCTATGAAGGATTTGGGTGCAGCCAAACAAATCCTTGGTATGAGGATATCTCGGGATAGGAAGGAATGGAAGCTGACTTTATCTCAGGAAGAGTACATTAAGAAGGTCTTGGAGAGGTTTAATATGTAGGATGCTAAACCGGGTTGGGACTCCTTTGGCAGGCCACTTCAAGTTATCAAAGGAGTAGTGTCCCAAGACAAAGTAGGAAAGAAACCAGATGTCAAAGGTACCTTACTCATTAGCAGTTGGCATTTTTATGTATGCTATGGTGTGCACTAGGCCTGATATTTCCCATGCAGTGGGAGCTGTGAGTAGATTTATGAGTGATCCAGGTAAAGAGCATTGGCAAGCAGTAAAGTGGATCCTTCAGTATTTGAGAGGGACCATGGGGACAGTTTTGTGCTACAGTGGATCAAACACCACTTTACGTGGTTATGTAGATTCAGATATGGCTGGAGATGTAGACAGCAGGAGGAGCACGATAGGTTATATTTACACTGTAGGTGGGACAGCAGTGAGCTGGATTTCACGACTACAGAAGCTGGTGGCTTTGTCAACCATAGAGGCTAAGTATGTTGCTACCACAGAGGCAAGCAAAGAGATGATTTGGTTACAACAATTGCTTGAGGAGTTGGGGGCATAAGCAGGAGGAATGTAAGTTGCATAGTGATAGTCAGAGTGTTATACACCTAGCTAAGAACTCTGCTTTCCACTCTAGGACAAAGCATATACATTTAAGGTACCATTTCATCAGGACAGCTTTGGAGGAAGATAAGTTGAAGTTGGAGAAGATTCATACCAGTCAGAATCCTGCAGACATGATGACCAAGGTGGTCACAAGGGAAAAACTGAAGTTGTGTTCAGCTTTGGTTGGTCTTCATAGAAACTAGTGAAGGGTTGAGAAGCTTGCTCAGAGGAAAACTAGTCTCCAAGTGGGAGATTGTTAGGTTGTGGAGCCTATATTTTCATGTGTGAAAGTGTTGAAGACTGTACACTAAGAGTACTGTAAAATTTTCATGTATCCTCACCGGGGTTCAGGGCCGGGCCGGTAGCCCCCGGTAGCAGGGGTTTGGGGGTGCAGCCCCCGAATTTTTTTTTTTAGGCGTAAAATTTTTTGGCCTCGAAAATGCACCCGAAATATCGGGAAACGTGCTTTTCTCATATGGGTGAGTTTTTGACCCATAGGTTTATGGGACGGGTTTTTCCCATGGTTTTGATACCCTCGGTTTTGTAAAACTGCTTAAGCAGTTGTCTATTTATATGGTCTTATGCATATGATAGATGTACAAGCAAATGTATTACAGATGTGTTTTGAATTCTGTAGAGTTTGTTGAGCATAGCTCCAAACAGATTTGGGTATTGTATTGAGAGAGTGAAGGCTTGTAATAAAATCTGAGCAAGTGATTCTTGGTGGACGTAGCCCAAATTGGGTGAACCACGTTAAATATTTTCTCTCTGTGTTGTGTTATTTATTCTGCACTTTTATTTGAGATCTGTAATATTTTTTGCATATTAGTTTCTACTGTTGCGATTCAGTAAGAGATTATTCCGCATATTTTATCTCTTATTTCCTAACAAATTCCTCATCTCCAGTAGCGATAGTGATAGGTTGGATGGGATCCATTGCTGGTGATAAAATGGAAGGTGGTGAAGGACTAGGTGGGAGTGGTTGACAACTGGCATGAAATACAAATGTACTTACTTTTCTTCTAGTCAGCACCATGTGAACCAATACCGATTCAGTAGGGCTACTTCTCTGTAAATGACAAAAAAAAATATCAGGAACAGGTGAATCTAGAGGTCAAAATTGGATTAGGTACCAAATGTTGGTTGGAATGTGAAACAGGCTAACCAATTCCAGTTAGGGAAAACTGACGCCAGTTAGGGTTAACCACTTCTGGTCACTGTAGAAAATGGACAATGAGTGAAAAATAAGGTATAAGGTCAAATCTGATAGGCATGCCAAATCTGATGAGTTTTATAATGACAAGGGCTGTGAAAAGTGGAAGAAGATGAATAAATAACAAGGATGAAGATGAATAAATTTCCCTTTGAGTAGGTTAACAAAAGGACCTAGAACTGACGCTGGTTGGGCATAACCGATGACGGTAAGAGGGTAACCGACGATGGTCACTAGACTGACACTGGTCACTGTGAAATTGAAACAGTGATGACGGAATGGTGGTTGTGAATTAAAATTTGATGTGGAATCAGACCCAAAATTCTGAGAATTATGAGAATATGGTCCAGGAACACTCAGGTGAAGCTGAAATACACCAGCTATGATGAGGAGCATGTAAGGATGAACAAGAAAAATGAAGAATGTGATCTCTCACCTCAAAACGTAAGCCAATCAGAAACACTAAGAAAAATGTGATACTAGGAGTTCCTTTTCTATTATGTTTGTTTAGCTTATGTTATTTAAGGACTGACACATAAACTGTGAAAAATAATTTTTTGGTGAGGATGTCTTCCTACGAAGAAGGAGATCTAAAAGATGAGGTTTTAGGTATGTTATGGTGGGGGTGGAATTCACTCTAAAGTATGACTCGACAGAACAACGAGCTAGGGAGTACCTGCCAATCCTCATATCAGTGTGATCGTTCATAGGAATTCCTAGGAAATATGTTGTTTAAGAATATGTATTTATTTTGAATTTTTGCAATTTGGTATGACTCAGAGAGAGAGAGAGAGAGATGTGCTTTCTACGATTCATTTGTCAATCATCAGCTGGGCATGACTTCCAGCATATAGGTTGCCCTCAATTAATGTGAGCTAATGTGATAAATCAGAATGAAATGCACTTATTTTGAAGCCCAAATTGAAGTGTGAAGTTAGATGACACAAATAGATGAAGAGGAAGGGGGATGATCTTTTCACTTAAAGTGGAAAACATGAAGAAATGACTCTTTTAAGTACACCGAAAGAAATGTTTCCTTTAGAGCAAATAGAAAAAAAAAGGTGGGTTACCAAGGAAGAAAATTAATGTGTATGCCCTTCAGAAGGGAAACAAACACACAAATTTTTCTAGGAATGAATAAAATGCAAGGAACCCCGGATGGGTCCCACCGGGTGTTCCAAAATGTTTCACCTGATTATTAGAGTGTTTCTTTGAAGTATTGACGAAGCATATAGGGTAACGGGCATAGGAGGAATACCTGTTGAAATGTTGGTTGTTGGGTTGTTACGCACGTATGACTTCTGAATCCACAGTTGAATGTGAGAGCTTCCTTTTGGCTAGGAGGAACTACCTGTCATGGAAGCAAGACAACCGAAAAGAATTAAACAATATGTGCAGTGAACTACCTAGCATGTGCTAGATCTGGGAAGTGTGATACTTCCTAGATGGCTATCAGTCCACTGTTTAAAATTTTTTAATGCGGGTAATAAAGTAAATCCTATTGTGATTTGAAATGATTTAGGTATCTCACTTAAAACACAATAAGAACAATCTTATCTAATAGGCTAGGTTAAAATAGGATTTGAAGGGAAAATAACTGGATCTCTGCAGGTCTGACAGAGGTCTCAAGTAGATAACAGGTGAATGAGGGTGATGTAGAATTAGGTGAATAAGTCACGGTTCTGAGTTATATGGGAAAATACAGAGACCGATGTAGGTTAAGGGTGACCGACGGCGGTCGGGTGTAACTAGCGTCGATTACTGTGGAAAACTGGGAATGCCACAAAATGAGTTTTAGGTCTCCTTTGTGATTGCTCAAAGGACTTTGGTTGGTCAAAATGAGGTATTGGGTGGTTTGGGTGGGATTCGGCAAGGTTTTAATAGGTATATGGAGGGGTGAGTATTAATGGAGGTCTGTGGGTGGCTAAGAGAACAAAGGGTGACAATATAATGATGAAATGAAATGAACTAGAGGAGTATAACATTTTACTTACTTGGATTCTGGTCCTGGATGCCCATGAGCGAGGGATGAAGGTGCTGGTAAGAGGTTGAAGGATGCAGATGATCACCAATCATAGGAGAGCTTCTGCATGGACTGCATGTGCATTCCTTTTTGCTTGGTTGGATCAAATAGTTGCTGGGGGTGAGTGTAAGAGAAAATGCTTGATCTCCTTCCTTGCATGCATGTTCTCGCTAGAATTCATTCTCATAAGATGTGATATCTCTCAGGGATGTGCTAATGTTCCCCAACCTCTTTTTCCAAAATTTTGCCAACCTTCAAAATAAGGTTGTTTTAGGGGTTTAAAGGTGACCAACGGTGGTTCCGGCTTAACCGGTGACCATTAGGGGTAGCTGACGTCGGTCAAGGTGGGATTTCCTAGGTTTACTAAACTAGGGAGATCCTCTTAATTTTATCGGATCTCATGTCGTTAACCCGCGGATTATACTAGGAGCTTCTTGTAAGCATGCATGAATGTGGTTAGAGATAATGTAGGCATTGATCTTTATGGTTTGGGTAAGTCTCAGTTAGTTATGGTAACTTACTAAGAATAGGTCTTAGGGTGAGGTGGCTAGATGAGGTGTCTAGGTGAGGTGTATGTGTGGATATTATCTAAATTAAGATATTTAAATAATAAATATGGTGAGGATAATTAATTAATTAAATTAAATTAATATTAGTGGGGTGAAGGGGGCCATGGCTAGGTTAATGTGATGAAGGGTGTTTATTTTTCAAGGGACCAAAGGGGAGTGTGACCTAATTTTAGTGTCTACAATAACACTAAAATCTAACATCAAAATTGGTTATGGTATATAACACTATATATAACATCAAATTTGGTGTTTTTGTATTTTGGTATTATCCAAAAACTATGACACAACTAAAACCAGTGTTGTTAAATCACATATTGGTATTATATGACTAAATTTTAGTGTTTTTTATGTGTTATATCACCTAAAATTCTTGTAGTGAAAGATATTATTTGGTTTATAAATGGTCTCCACAAGTTGCTCAACTTAAATTCATCATATTTGTTTAATGTTTTCTTTATTTTATCAATCTCTAAAGCTTCCCACATTCTTCTTTTACTATAGTTCTCTACCTTAGAGATTCATTTTGTGTCCTCTATACAATAATGATGAGCAGTGAAGCGGGAAAGTTCAGCAAGAGCTGATTTAGCAAGGTGATCATAAAATAATTCAATCAAAAGTTCTTTTATGTGAACCTGCAGTGAGTGACCACTTTCACCAATATAAACTTTACCACATGAAAAAGGGAATTCATACACTCCTTTTTTTGTTTTGGATCCAATTTTTCTTTAGTAGAGTCTATAAAACACCTATTTGGATTTTGGGTATCGAAAGTGATCGACATATATCTTTTCCTAAAGATCCTAGTGATGTGATCCATAGTCTCGTTATTGAAAGGGAAGGGTGATTTTTGGTACATTATATTCATGATTTTATTTTCTATGTTGTGCATTCCAAACTACCTTCTTGATTTTTCCCTGCTTCTTTAAAAATGTTCTTGAGGAATATTAACTCCTTCGATAGGTTGGGGTTCCCATAGAAATCTATAGGGACCCTAGATATAGATAAGGGGATAAGTTAACTACCCATAGTCTATATAGTTGTTTGGTCAGGTGGTCAAGAAGGAGAGGGGTATAGGCCATATATAAATAAGAGGACCTCCCCTACTGATAAGTACAGGGATTGAGTCCCTGGGATAGATGCATGATTCACTCAAGGGCATTGCATATACAATTCCCCCATGCCATATGTGAAGTGAATAAAAAATTAGTTTGTTCTAGTTGCAAGGGATTAGATAACACCATTTTTTTGAGTGGTATGGTGGTGATTTTCTACATGAAGGTATGTATATTTATGGATTATCTATTTTTATATTCAATACCCAAGTTTTCCATTCCCTTTCTTAGTGGGTAAAATATTGTATGTCAACATACATGATAGAAATCTAGTCGTAGGTATAATTCTAGCTTGTATATAGGATAACAAGACATAAAGAGAGGAATATATGTGTCAGTAGACCTATCTATCTATATGGGAGTTTGCAATTCGGGGATTGGGTGGGCCTATGATTCCTTCGTCCAGATGGATTCTTTTTCCTTAGCTCATTTATATTTGGTGAGAATAAAGCTTATTCCTTTTGGCTACTGATTTCATCGGCTACTATGCTAGCTTAATTCAAACCCTTTCCAAACACATTAAATTTTCCATGGCAGTTAGAGAATTGTGGGAAAAAATACTTTTCTTAATGTAGGTGGTTAAAAAATTCATTAAGGCACACTTTTCCATGACGTCATTTAGCATAAATATCATCTACAAATATTTTCCGTACATCATGGGTGTATGGGAAAGAATTCATGGCCATAGTTTCAAACTGTTCCATATAAATTTTAGCTACCACTGGGAGAGTGGAGAACTCATGGTGACCCCATGAATCTATGAACATATTTACTCTTTAAATAAAAAATATGTTGACTTGAGACATAACTGAACCAAGTTTGTTGTTTGTGAATCGATGATGTTCTTAATAACATCAATAACATCATCAACAAGAATCTTGGTGTATAATTATATTATATGAAAGTAAACTAGTATGTCATCATCATTAACCTCTTTATTTTTAGTCCATTCAGCAAAATAATAAGATTTTTTGACAAAATATAGTATTACCAAAAAGGGTAAGAAGCTTATTTTCCAAAACCTTTGCTAATAAGTAATTCAGAAAATCTATTATGTTTATAATTAATCTTAAAGGAACCTTAACTTTATAAATCCTTGGTAAGTCATATATGTGAGGTATGATTGCATTTTTAGGGGTTACATAATTTTTGAAATCATCATCCAAGGAAGAGGCCTTAATAATTTTTTTCACTTCTTTCATAATTTTTGAGTCTAGTCCTTCTTAATGTTGGGGTGTGGAGCCTATTTTTGGTCTTCTCAAATGCAGCATTGAAGTGTGGAGTTTGAATTGGGAAGATGAAAGGTCGTGACCATTTATTTTCTAGCCATGGGAAGATGAAAGGTCATGACTTTCAAACTTCTATGGTCGGCTTTTGGAATTCTTAAAGGATTGTAAATAAATATAGATGTTAGGGTATCTTGAAGATATCTTGTATGTTCAAGAGGTCTTGAGTCTTAGTGATCAAGAGGTGATCAAGAGTGATCAAGGTTAAGCAATTGGGTGTCAATTGTGGTTTAGATTTGGTTTAGAATCTTTGGAATTTTGTTGTGAGTTCATAACTAAGAGAAGAATGTGGGAGTTTTTTTAACTATTGTTGATAATAAAATATGAGCAAGTTCTTGGTGGACGTAGCCCACATTGGGTGAACCACGTTAAATCTTGTCTTGTCTACTTTTGTGCATTATTTATTTATGTTGTTATATTTCTGCATGTATACTTCTGCTATATAGTTTCCTAATGCTATGATTTGAGGAATTGTTTCTGCATGTTTGTTCTCTAATTCCTAACAACATGTACACGTAGTTTTAACAGAGCGAGATCAGCTCCAAGCTGAGTGGATTGTAGCACAGGAAAAGGTAGTCAGGGTTTCCGCAAAGTTATTATCCTTACATCAGACAGTTGGATCATTTGTTACACTTCAGGTACACATGGATTTAGATGCAGCTACATGGCAGGCCACATACTACAGGTCTCTATATTATGATGTCATCCCAGAGGGATAGAGGACTTCTAATTTTAGTCAGCATTCTATGACCATATCAGCTTCGTTGTCTCATAGAGGATCAACCTCATCCAGATTAGTGGATCAGTCATAAGAACATTAAGGACCATAGGTGATGGTGCATCCACCACTGCCACCTCGAAGGTTAGGCAGTCCCCATGAGGGATCAAGTCAGACATGACTCTTTATTATATGATGTATTTACAGATGTATGTATTTTTTTTATGTATGCCTCGATATGAAGGAACATTTTTTTATCGATGTCTATGTATTGTTTTTGGCTATGCCTCGCTTTGAAGGCACATTTTTGATTGATTCCTTTGATGGTATACCATATATCCAGATGATTATATACAGACTCTAGAGACACATTGTATATGGAGATTGATATTTTGATAGACACTTATATATGATTATGATGATGATTTATGATGATGGACCTTACTTATGGTGTTTATGATTGTATCACATGTTCTTTTGATGTATGCAATAGCTTTAGATGATATCACATATTTTGATGAGATACTTCATGTTATAATTATCACATTTTATGTATGAGATAACATTAGATGATAACATGTTGTTTTGTGTTGAGTAGATAAAGTGGAATACTTAGCAGAAGACAAACAAGAGGTTCACGTGGGAGTACAGGGAACATTCAAAGGTGCTAAAAGATAGTGGAGAACATACACGTGGAGTATAAGGGCATATTTGGGACTTAGTCATTTTCACATGTATGGGCTATTTTTGGAGATAGTGTGTAGAGCACATAAACTTGGAAAAGACTTGCGTGACATGCATCTACTATTTTTAGAAGAGAGGCTATGGAGCACTTTGCATGGATGTGAGCTAAAGATAAAATTGCTACTGATAGTTAACTAGAAGGGATCTCTTATTAGCGCACTTGCATGTGTTGTTTTAATTGTAAAGGCACATGTCTATTCTTAGCATGCGACCTATTTTGGGAGTAGATAAGCGGTGAAGGGAAAATCCCCACCCTTATAAATATGTAATGAACTGTGTTGTATAATAGAGGTGCGTGAGAATTGAAGTTCTGTATGAAGTACACATAAAATGGGACCCTACGTTCCTTTACAACAAGGTTGTATGTTTTTTATTAATATTTCACCTAGTGTGGTTCCTCTCGAATTTTCTCATTACACTTGTTGAAATAAATTTATATAGCATGATCATGATTAGGAGCGTATAAACACACATGCATATTCTAATATTTGACTTAAGGATTTGTCTAAGAGAGCTGTGTTTATTTGGTTTAGAAAAATACTCGTTACAAGCTGTGTGTGTGTATATATTCTTCTTATAAAAAAACATATTTTTTTATGACTCAATATTTTGGGTGAGTATGGTTATATAAATAACCAAATATATATATACATATATATACAAAAACAATATATAAATAATAACAAATGGTCACGGTTCACATTACACAGACCACATTTATATTTAATAAAATTGAGTGAACATATTTATGCGGCCTCTTTTTCTATATGGTTCAACCGTTGATATTTTGTTACAGTGGGACTCTATTTTTAGTAGGAAGTTTTTAATCATGGGGGGGATCACCAACCCCAGCCCCCATCCCATATAATATGGGGTGGGGGGTGAGGTCGGAAAACTCCTCCCCCGCCCCCCCTCCCCAACAATACTCCCAAGAAAGGGACAAGCCGCAAACCTTAATCAATAGTAATATATATATTTTTGTTTTATTATTATAACATTGTGTGTGTGTGTGTGTGTGTGTGTGTGTGTGTGTGTGTGTGTGTGAATATTAACATTAAAATTATACCTAATATTATACAATGATTAAAATTCTATTTATCTTTAATATATATAGTAGGTTAAATGAAAATTTTTATTAGTTTTCTCAACTTCTCTTTTATTTGAATAAGAGGAAAATTTATAATTACCTTAACTTGTTTTAATCATTTATATAAACCAAACAAAAAAAAAGTATAAGTATATTTTATAATTATAATTTATATTTAATTATATATATATATATATATATATATATATATATATATATATATAATTAAATATAATTATAATTATAAATATACTTATACTTTTTTTTGTTTGGTTTATATAAATGATTAAAACAAGTTAAGGTAATTATAAATTTTCCTCTTATTCAAATAAAAGAGAAGTTGAGAAAACTAATAAAAAATTTCATTTAACCTACTATAACTTGTAAGGAGAAGATTTTTCCTCATTTTAAGAATTTTAAACAACTACTTTCTTTTCTTCAACATACTAAGAAATGTAACTATAATTTTAGTATTTTCAAAATGCCTTCTTTTCAATAGAATAAGAACTATTTCTTTTTTTCTTTTTACAATAAATAAATGACAACCATTTCAAACAACAAGTGTATTTTAAGAAGATTATCAATATTTTTAAAATGAAACAAACTTAGATCGAAAAGAGCTTCATTTCCATTTCAAGCCATATTTTAAATTTTCTACTTCATCTAAACAATGCAAGATTTTGTAGTTTCCTTTTTCAAGAACTAAGACTTTTTAAAATACATGTTTTCATTCAAACACTCCTGATAAAATTTACAAGATGATGGGATATTCACTATAACAAATGTAATTTTCCTTTACTTACTTCCAACATGCATCCATTTTGAAAACTTAATATAAATAAACCATTTCTCAACACATTTACAAGAGGTTGGCAATCTTTAAAATACAATATACAAGCCCTCCACTAAGTGGATACAACATGAAAAAATTTTACAAGGAGGATCTGTTGATAATTTTTTGCACTTGTGCAAAAATGGGCAACTTGAAACTTCATTACGATGGATAGCAATGGTGAAGTATACCTAAGTTAGGGGAGATTTTTTCAGATAATATTGTTACTGTTGAATTAGTTAATGATTACATGAAATCTATAACTACGTGTGTTGTTACAAAAAGTAACATATCACATAGTCTGTAATTTCATGACTATCTTCAACAATAGAACACAAGACCCCAAAGGACAATTGTGTTGTCTTGATGAAGACATCCAATTGCAGAATAGATTAAATGCTAAGTTTTGGGACAAAAAACATAAGTGCAGAAAGTAGAAATCAAATTTTATTACTGGATGCTACAAGTTTTCTTTAATTTTCTTTCCTTCATGATTAATACATTCAATTATATTTCTGAGTTGTTTAGTTCATCATAAAATCCATACAAAAAGTTGAAATGCAAAAATAAATACACAACTCATTTTCAGAATTGAAGTTTTATTCATAAGGAATTTTCAAGTGTTTCCCACACAATTCGTGGGATGTAACTGAAAAGTAAAGTACAACTACTGAAATAAGAGGTACACATGCATGAAAAATAAAATAAAGGAGTATGAGTGAACCCATCATTGCCTTGGGGGTTTTCTTCTTTGGTTGAGACATCTCCATTTCTATCTTTGTTCCTTCTTCATCTTCATTGTAGAAGTCATTGTACCTGAAAAGAAGAAAAGAGGAAAACTATCAGTTATGAGCTCAGGGATCAATCCAGATTCCTATACTGTCCTAATTTGTGCATATGAATCTCTTAACAACAAGAGATATAGATTACTTGAAGATCAAAAGAGAAAAGAAAAGAAAAACTATGGACACAAGAGAGGCCAAAAAGCCTATGTTTTTTCTAACTATTTTCTTAAGTGTGCAGGTACAGGTTGTAACCAAGAAGGAATAAATCATATCTTATAAAGATTGTTTAATTCAATGACTTCTATCATATGGAATGAAACAAATAAGTCATAAGTACATGCTGGAATAAATGAAGAATGCAACTAAATGTTCAGTAATTGTCCTACAAATGGAAGAATTTACAATACAGAAGAGAAACTGGCAAATGGAAATATATGTTTCAGATTGCAACTAAAGAGGAAGAGTCATATTTCAAGAAGTTGAAGTTAATTGGAAAGAAAGGTTTACAGCTGAAAAGAGAAGGAAGAGAGAATTATGGAAAAAAAATTCTAGGGCTTCACCATGAAAAATCAACATTTCAAATTTTCCAGCATACCAGAAATACTACTATCAAGGAAATAAAGCATCTAAGTAAAAGAAACAAGATTACAATATTCCAACAAAGCGACAGAATCATCTTCAGAATCAAACTATGCAACTACAAGGGATCATTTTAGATGGTGAACTGAAGAGATAGAAAAGAATACAAAGTTTCAGACATTTCATTTTACAGACCTTATCAAACTCAGAACATTGATACAGGTTTAAGAATATTAAATACTTACATTTCAAAGTACAGTCTTAGAATACAAAGATCATGAAATAGTAGAGAGATACACAAATGAATACAAAGTGCTGAATTTTGATGAATTAGAACAGTGAGCTACACAAAATCACAAGATCCATTAAATGTTCTATGGAGGAGCATTTGCAAGAAATGCATGTTAAAGGGATTTATCTTTTGATCTACAGTTTATATGGTCTTCTAGGCAAAGTTCCATTAAAACAAGTTTCATTTCCTAGCTCCCTTCATGTAGGAGTCAAGTTCTATCCTTGAAAACAAAAGAATGATAAAACTTCTGTAAACAAGGTGCTAGAAGTAAAGGACAGAGTTATCTTTGATATTGAAATGAGAACCAAATTCTATGGAATACAAGCCTTCATAAACAAAAACAATGAAATTATTCAAAACCTTTTGAGCATAAAGATACAACAGAGCAATGTAGATCAAGTAAAAGGAAAAGAAAGATAAAAGAAACTTTATCTGTACAGTTTCTGACAACAATTTCACAATACAACAGTCAATCAACTATACAACTCAAAGTTTTCAGAACAAACTTGAAGTAACACCCAGTTCATGCAACATGCAAACATTCTCACAACAGAACTAGAGTTCAAGAAATTCAAGAAATTATTCTCGATTTTCAAAGATCAAAACCCAACAAATGGTCAGAGCCCCAAAAATTATTCACAGATCAAGTTAATGGCCACAAATAGAAGATTTCTAGAACCTTATCAAAGTAAATGGAACTTGAGGTTATAGATCTACAAAATAAAAAACCCTTCAAAAATGAAGCTTCATATTCATCTTTCAGAACAGAAACCATTTGAAATATTGCAATACCCAATAAGGGAGGGTTGAAGATTTAAAGAAAGGTGTAAAAATATTTCACAACTACAACATTGCTTCCTTTTTCAAAAGTTTTACGAAAAACCAATAAAAAATGATCAAGAACTTACTGTTTCGAAGTGTTTTCTTCAAACCCATGAGTTGCAGAGGAAGTAATAGAATCTCAGAATGAGTTTCAACTCGAAATGGCCAAGGCCGAGCCACAAAACCACAGAAAATACAAAGAAAGAGCGGATTATCAGTATTTCTTGAAAGACAAAATGGTGACGATGAAGTAACATTAATATCCAAGGAGGTCAAGAATTACCTTCCCTCATCAAACAGTGTGATAGCTACATGGCCCCGAGCTCAAAATAAAATAGTAATGGAGGCCAAGAGATAACTTGTAGAGTTCGGAAATAATCAAATGTACTTCTAGATAAACCTCAAAAACCAAGCTCAAACAGAAAGAAGTGGCTGCCAATTTGAAGAAATCTCACAGAGACTAAAGGATGATACAAAATGGAGCTCGAAGTTCATGACAATGGTGGAAAATATCCATAATCATCCCACTCAGAAAGCTCCAACAGATAAAAAGATAAGAAAATACAGATGCTCGAAGGATCAGAAGGCCGAAAAGGGGAACAAAGTCGAGCTTTAACACATCCACAATGGTGGAACAACAAAAATTTTCCAGGGTTTCGCCCGTAGACCCAAAAAACTAGAATGGAGTGATCATTGAGGTCAAATGACCTTTACCTCCAAGCTCGAGAGTTGGGTTAATTTCAAACTCAATCACAGTCAAAGATCAACGGCCACGAATTGAAAGGACACAAGATCAACACTCTGAGATCGATACCATTTTTCAAAGAAAACCATTATGATCAGTTGCCACCAACCACCTTAATTGCTAGGTTAGAAACCCTAACTGCAGGTTATAAATCGATGGTATATCATCAGAGAGTTCAAAATCAACGGCCTGAGATCATCATCAATATCAAAGCAAACTCAACCCAGGATTAATAATGCCACTGACAAATTGCCAAGGGGCGAGTCATCGTGCAAAGGGGGCCAAACTCACGTTTTAAAAAAATCATTTCATTTTAACTTTCAAAAAGATCAACTATAGTCCAACTTCAAATAATATAAAGTGCCAACCGAATCATGTTCACCAATGATCACCCAAAAGGTAAGGGTTATAAAATCATAATCATGTGTTATTCAAATTTGCAAAATCCAACCAATATACAAGGCATATGATAATAAAAGGGTGGTAGAGACTATAGTATGGAATGTATATTGATCAAAGGTGATAGACCTTATAATTTGCTAAGTCCACAAGAGTGGCCAAACCCAACGAAGACAAGAGCTCACAACCAAGGTTGTCACTATTGAAAAGTTTGGAGATAATTTACATTATGTCACCCATGTGACCACTAGAAGCCAAAGGAATGTCAACATCAGATCTTAAGCTTGGAGGTTGTCCCCATCAAGTGAATGAGTGGATGGATTATTTTACAAATTTTGTAAGTTTTTTAATTATTTTGCTTACAATCAGGGAGTTAAATTTTGCATGCTTCACTAGGAGAAAAAATAGACAAGAAGATGAATTCACATGCACAAGGAAAGAGATTCGCCTAGCAAACAAGCTTATTATTAGCAAATTATTCACCATTCTTTTCTTAAAAATAGAATAGTCAACTTCAGTTTGACTGAGATGTAATCAAAGGCTATTAATGCCTATTTGTAATTGCATGTTCCATTTTATTCCTTTATTTATTAATAGATGAAAGATAAAAATAAGATGCATGGGCGAGCACAAGCCTTAGTGTATTTTTAGGAAGGGTGGGTTGATCAAATTTGCTATATATTGTGTGCCTTGGCAAAGCACAAAGAGGGGACTTTTTAGATACATGAGTGCTGAAGCAATTTTTGCCAGTTTTTCCCTATAAATGTGAAGTATTTTCTACCTTTCCAACTATTTGCAGTCTTGTGTATCTTTCGATTAATCTTGTGAACGCAAATTCCCTGGTTAATTATTTTACCCTGTTACAAATTCAATAATTTCTACATGATATTAATGTTCATGTTTAACTTAGCAGTATTGTTGTGATACTTTCCCTCAATACCTCAAAGTGTTTTTCCCTTAACATTCTGCAGAAAACTATTGGTTCGTGCATCAAGAATCCTTTCACATATCAATTGTGCATATACTCAGTCAAATACCTCATATAAATTTTGTGTATCACCTTAGTTTTAATTATTTTACAACCATCTTCTACCCTTAACCTCAGAAAAATCAATTTAGGATACACTAGTAAGGAACTGGCCTTGATACCGCAGACTCACCTCAAAATAGGTATACCCACAAACATGAGGTGTTTCCATTGTATCTGCGAAAGAGAGAGAGATCAATTTTGCAAGCTTAGAACACCTACAACCATCTCTCTACATGGTGCACTTTCGAGAGATAACAGTTTTTGGCACACCCGATGGGAAAAAGTTAGATCTGCATGCAAGTAAATGAGAGATGAAGTAAATGAAGAGATCGGTATAGTATTGAGAAATAGAATCAAATGGGCCATAATGAGACTTGTAGAGAAGAGAGAAAATTAAAGTGAAGGTGTGGCTAAGACAAGAAGAGAAGAAGGCTCAAGAAATGTGAAAGAGGAGAAAAGAAGTTTTAAGAAAGAGGAAGGAAGAGGTGAAGAAGGAAGTCATTCTCGAAGAAAACATGCAAATAGAAGGTGAACAATGTTAGGAAAATATATTTGATTAGTTCTCCATTAATGTTTGGTTAAATTATGTTTTGTAGTATATTATGAGTCATAATATTACAACTCATAATATATTGTTGTATTTGGTATTTTGTTATACCCGTGAATAGTATTTCAGGTTATTTAGTGTAACACCTCCCTATTTATTAGGAGGTGGTTTGGATATTTGTTTGGCTATATAATAGCCATTGTAATAGCAATATAAATATATAGTGTGGGTTATTATTATTATATTGTTGTCTCTGTAAAATATGTGTGTGGATTGCTCTGATTTCCTATCACTAGTATTAGAGAAGGATGTATTCAAAATGAAAATCTTGCAAATCCATGTGTATGAGGCTTTAATGATGGATTAGCATTGTTTTGTTTTCTTTGGAGTACTTTGAAAATCTATTTCTATTGCATGTGTGATGATTTATTCTTCTCAGACGTTATGCCATCTTGTAACCTTGTTATGGTCGATCTTCATTGGTTACATTGTGATGTCATTTATTTTGCATTTGCATTAATATCCACATAGGATTCTCAGCACTTTGCATGGCTAGACATCCCAATAGAGATTTTTCTTCCATTGTGGTGTTCATACACTATTGGTCGTCAAATAGGACTTTTATGAAAAGCAACAGTCAGGGGACAAGAAGTCCCTCCTCTTTAATGGGAGAGGTTCCCTTATTCAGAAACAAACTTATTTACAAATATACAAAATATCATTTTCTGGTTAAACTTGGATATTACGAAAGTGTCTTTCGTAAGGATCATCAATTACAAAAGGACTGAGGAATGAGAGTGTGAGAATGAGCAGAAAGGAAACATGCAGAATTATAGATAGCAGAGTAATTCTTTATGTATGCGAAGTTACAGTGAATTTAAAACAAGATCATTCGTATCGTATAAATAAGATGGAATTTAAAGACACAAAGTTCTGTAAATAACATCTGCCAGAACACAAATTTTCTTAACGTAACACAGATTCATTAATCAAGGACACAAAGTTCCTTCTTGGTTGTACAAGATCACCATATATTGCAAAGTTGAAGATTATGTAATCAGTGAGACTAACAAACTAGTAACAAATGATCTTCACAAACATTAAATGAAAGCTCAGAGATAACGGAGATTAGATAGACAAAAAATGGAAAGCCCTTTTGTATTGATTTCTTTGTAATCTATTTACACTTTCAGAGAATATGCCAAGTTCTTCCCTCTCTTTCAAAATGGCATAGAGAGGCCATTATATAACTTACAAATCAGTTACTCCTCGTAACCGCTTCTTTTAACCAAGAATAGTTAAGGACTTCCAACCGCAATACCTCAACTTCTTACAAAGAAAACAGAAAAAGAAAGGGAAGAAGAGAAAAGAATAAGGAGAAGAAGACAGGTGGCCGGTTACTGGGAGGGACCCACTGACTTCAAAATCTGCTGCCTGAATTTCTTCAACGCCTCAGCTATGTCTCTGCCACGAGGGACTGACGTGTTGGCCGCAGACTGAGTCCAAAATCCAAGACACTTTTCCATCTCTTTATCAAACTCGACATGAGTATGATAATCTTTATTTGCTTCTTCAATGGCAGATTGAAAAGAGCAAATATCCTTCATTTTCTCCTTGGAGATGGAACTTTCCGTGAACAAATTATCTTTGACAAAAGCTCTGAATTGAGCTTTGATTTCTTGCAAGGAAAGGGGCATACCAGAAGTTTCATCTTGAAGATGGCAGTGTATGTATTTGAAAGCAGAGACCACCAGTGTCTTGAAAGCTTCACCCTTCTGCCAGCTGTTCTTCAGCTCTCCCAAAGCCTCCTCCAAGACTTTGATCTTCCACTCCACACTGTAAACCCAGGATTTTGATAGATTATCCTTTGCATCATCAAAAACCTTATTCGCCAGTAAGATGTTCTCATCTGTCTGTCCCATAAGGCGGAGGTCTACTATGCAACTACTCCAGAGTTTGAGCTCTTTATCCATGATCCCGATAGTAGAGGACAGCTTCTGTTGTAAATTGTTCACTTTTCCATGGAGTTTAAAAGCTTCATCGATGAAGTTCAACCCTGCAACAAGCATATCAAAATCAGATGACTGTAAGTCCTGCTCTGATTTGTCCCCTGTAGGCTTAGCAATCTCCAGGAATTGGTGACCTTGAGCATCAGACACTATTCTGGAGGTGGTTCTGGCTTTCTTGGCACGAGAAGGAGTGGTGCCCAACAAGGCTGCGACAGCATCAAAGTTTGGCCCTGAGCTCCGAGAGGAAAATTTCCTCTTTCTACTGTCAATAAGAGGCTGAACCCATGCAAAAGAAGAAGAGGAAGCAGCAGGAGGGGCAAGAGTACCAAGAGACATAGAGCTCATGACGCTCAAGGTTTGCACGGCTGTGGTCTCAAGTTGAGATGTGAGTGGGGCACTGGAGACAATTGCTAAAGAAGAATCAATAGCACTTGGAAGTTCAGTGCTCTGGACCTCTTTGTCCTTATCAGTTGGGTCTTCAGGAGCATTTGCAGGGGTTGGCATTTCGCTTTCTTCAATTTCACTAAGAACAATGATGTTCTCTGGTCCCATAGGCACTTCTACCTGCTTTCTTTGAGGGTCATTTTCCACAGGCTCCTTCTTAACCTCCTTGATTTTCTTCTGGTACACTTGAGTGGATGAAGAAGGAGTGGAAGCTACAGGTCCTTGTGTTGATGAGGCAGGTGGGGTTTGCACTGGTGTTTCTGACCTAGGAATTGATGCCTCTCTCCTTGGTGTTGAAACATCCTTGGAAGAGGATTCTCCTGAGTGCCTTCTGAGCTCTCGAACTTTCCTGTCAAACCAGACCTTAGTCCTTACTAAGACTGGAGCAAGGATCTCAGCCAGATCATCTTTTTCTTTCCTGTTCCAATCCAAGTCCTCCAAGGGGGTGTGCTTAATCACACTGTCATACTCATATGAGTATAGATCAGAATTGTCATCATGGAGTCCTTCGGGAACTTGGTACAAGCCGAGTTCTTAGATCAATTGCAGGGAGAACCTACCACAATGCCTTCTCCTGGCCTCAAAATCATTTACACAGTCAGCCTAGTAGTCTTCTGTATCTACCCTATGATGGTAGATTATCTTGATGTTCTGTTTGATGAACTTCTTCAAGTCAAAGTAGGTTCTTGGCTTGAAGAAATGAACAATGATAGGGACCAGGGCTCTCTCTATGTTCTGTGTGTCCAGGGCAGTTTTACAAGTGTAATTTCCCAAAGAGATGAAAAAGTGCGAACCATAAATCTTCTTGTCTCTGCAGGTTCTGTGTAGTTTGTCTAACTGCCTGCATACTTCAATCAAAGCCATCTTATCATTGCAGAACATGGGAAGCCGCA
The DNA here is from genome assembly GCA_019776745.2 of Taxus chinensis. Taxonomy (NCBI): domain Eukaryota; kingdom Viridiplantae; phylum Streptophyta; class Pinopsida; order Cupressales; family Taxaceae; genus Taxus; species Taxus chinensis. Next base: position 286,998,469 of record CM034146.1, read on the forward strand.
GAGGGGTGTTCTCATAGCCCACAAGCCTGATATAGGAGAATTTTCTGAATTGTATGAAATAAGCACCGTAGCATGATATCAGATTCATGGCTTCATCATAAAATCTCCTGGCAGTATCACCTTCAAGCAGCCTGACCACGTACATGGTGAAAGCATCATTGACCCTTCTGAAATTACGATTGCTGGTCTTCAGGGTGAACTGCGGGCAGTAAGCATATACTGGATCATCTTTGTGAGTGTCAATGTAAGAAAAGCCAAACCATTGCCTTGACGCTGCCAGGGTATACATCAGGTAAGAAGTCATGTAGAACTTCTTCGTTTGTTGTACATTGGATAGCTGCTCTGCCAAATTCATGCTGAGGATCTCTACCCAGTTGATATTTTATGTTCCCTCACACACCATGCTGATGAGCGGGCACATCCAGAAGTGAAATTCGTTGGTAGAGGACAAACCCATAACCCGAGCTAGTAGAATTATAAATTCAGACAATTCCTCATTAAAATCTACCTGGAAAAGAGTTTTGGACAGGTGAGAGGCTCCTTTCTTAGGGTTCTTCAGCCAGGACTTCGCCACCCGTACCTTGTATTTGTCGATGTCTTGATTGAACAGGGCCTATGCTTGATCCCGGGAAACGACTATGGCATTATCCATCTCTGGGATTCTCAGTACGGTACTAATGGCGGCAGCGTCCAACTTGGCGATGAGTTCCCCATGTATATTGGTTAATTCACTTGAAACAGGGTCGAAGTGAGCTCCGTACGAAAGTACAGTATCAGCGCACTGTACCGAGATCAGAAAACCTCCAGTAAAAGCCAAACCGCTATCGTGAATCATTTGTGCCATTGGTGTAGGGTTTACATCTGCCACCCTCACCCAAAAATCACCGAAGTCAAGATGTCGAGCTTCGTTGTCTCCAATATTGGGAATGACAGATTCTAGTGGTGAAATTTATTCCTGTCCCTGGAACTTGATCTTCATATTGATAGCAACAGAGCTGCAACCTAAACTCAGGAAAGAATTACAGAGAAAAGGGATACACGCGCAGGGAATTAGGTTGCAAGGGTTCGAGCAAGGATAGCATGGAAACAATGTGAAAAATGCAAAGGGGGGATGCCCGTTATATAGCTTTTTAGGAGAGAGAAAGGCCATGAATGCGCATTTAATACATACCCACCAATTTAAATAAGCTGGATATTCAGGTAGAGCAGCAAAAACTAGCACGAACGACACTTGGTTCATTAGGGACATGTGAGACGCGAATGTGCGAAACACGTGGCTCGGCCGTTTCAGGCGAAGCGGGGAAAAGATGCACAAATGCCTTTTGGGACACGCGGGACATGAGTGCGCGAAGTACGCGATTCGGGCGAATCGGCCGAAAAGGTTACAATGGGTCCGGAAAAGTTTGGGACATTTGGGACGAAAATGCGCGAAGTACGCGGTTTGGGCGAATCGGCCGAAAATGGAACAACTTGCACAATTTGACTTGGGACATTTGGGACATGAGAGTGTGAAGTACCCGGTTCGGGTGTTTCGGCTGAAAATGGAACAGCTTGCCCGATTAAGTTTGGGACATTTGGGACGAAAAGTTCTTACGGGCCCGAAAATGGAACAACTTCGGGGATTTCGGCCGATCGGGGAACAGAACGCACTCTTGAACTTGGGACAGTTGGGACAAAATTTTCTGACAGGCCCGAAAAACACACAAAAAGACCCAAAAATGCAGACTTTTCACAATTTCACGACTTTTAACAATTTCAGCACAACAGAGAAGACACTAAAACTCAAAATTTTTAAAGTTCACTTTCTTTAAGAGTAGGGAATTTTGAGTGGACAACATACACCCAATAAATCTGTGAACATTCAATGCCATTTATGAAGTTGTAACGATTTTCATAACTGCAAGATTTGGAATGCAAGTGGATATCACCATAAGAGGGCAAGCTATATTTGTATTTGCATTGAAATTTTCAATTAAAAACTCAACAAGAAGACATGTATTGTAGAGACTCGTGTTGAACTATCAGGTGGTGGCGATCAGCTTGGTGATCTATCCACTTACTATCAGTTCATACACATGCATACATTAATCTAAATCACTCATAGAGCAAGAAGAATGGAATATTTGGAAACAACATTGATCAATTGAAGCACCAATGTGATAATTATAAAAGGCCTTCATACAACCATGAAGCAGATCCGAGCATCAATTTTGAAGGGTGAGTTCTTTGTTGTTTGTAAATGCAGTGATGCCTGAGTGTGTAAGCATTCAATTTTATTCCTTTAAATCATCTACATGAAATCATTACTTCTTATTTTCCATTTTTCAGCATGCATAACTTCATATGGATTTGTAGTACAATGGCTCTCATGTATTAGTTTTATGACTTGAATCGGTCAAAACAATTTGTCAAGGTAGCCTATGTATTCCCATAGGTCATGGAGAAATTCAGTCTCATTGAGAAATTTGATGGTCATGGTTTTCATACTTGGCATATTCAAATGCAATTGCACCTAATAGAGAAGGATGTATGAGATGTAATTAAGCTTAATAAACCTACAGATGCAAATGAATTGGTGAAATGGAATATCAAATATAAAAAAACCTTGGGTAATATCGGACTAGGCTTATCAAAAGCATACCTACATCATATGGATTTCATGAAGAATACATAAAGAGATTGGGGAGTCATTAAAAAAAATGGATCTAAAGCAAAAAGTGCGAAGTTGACATTGAAGCAAAAATTATACGGGTTGAAAATGGCAGAAGGAGCAAAAATAGCATAGCACATAAGTTTGTTTCGCTCCTTATTAAATTATCTAGCTCGAATTAATGAAAAATTAAAAGATGATGATGCAAAATAAATTATATTAAATATCTTGCCTAAAGAAATTTGAAGCACAGTTTTCATTTTAAACAAGCTTAACAATGGTTTAGGAATAGTTTCCACTCTTCTATATCATAATGAACCTTCAGAACTAGAATATGAGGTTTTATATGTACATAATAAGGCTAGTACATCGTCAAATAAGGGCAAGTACAAATCAAAGAATGTTCCTCCAAAACCCAAATGTTTTTCTAAATTGTAAAAAGAGGGTAAAATATCTACTAGATGACAAAATAGATCAAAAAGCCCTATTAGTTGAAGAAGAAACTGATTGTGATGAATATTCTAAAGATGAAGAACTTTCTTGTCCTAGTGATGAGGATTTCTTATGGTAAATAGTCCACCTATTGAAGGTATTAGACAATGGAGGATGGAGGGCGATCAAAACCTCTCGTCAGTCACCAGCGACAAGGTCGCGTACGACACTAGTGACATCTTTTTATATTATTTCAGTTGTTTGTTTTGAGTGGTGTGCAAAATAAAATGGTGTGTGGTTTCTTTCCCCTATTTTGATTGAAATGAGAAGAATGTCTATTTTGGAATCTAAGAACAATTATATAGGAGGTAGATGAATTGGAGTAATTCTCTTACTATAGAGATTCTTTGATTGTTGTACTTCTAACATCGATCGACCGGTGATATCTAGTGTTCACTTGAAGTGAAATCAGAAACTGTTGAGTTCATGTATGTTGGTGAATCTATGGAAGTGTGATCATATGGTATGGGATTCGCTGTGGTGAAGTGGATTGGTCATCTACAACAAGATCCAAATAACAAGATCCAAGCCAGCAATATGTAGACCTAAAATTATGCTGAGGCATATGATTTTGTTTCCAATTCTTGAAATGTGCTTTCTTCCCATGTTCACACTAAGGGGGATAATGTTATGAAAATATATTTGATAAGTGATCCATTAATGTTTGGTTGAATTATGTTTTGTAATATATTATGAGTCGTAAATTACAACTCATAATATATTGTTGTATTCGGTATATTATTATAGACATGAATAGTATTCTTGGTTATTTGTTGTAACACCTCCCTATTTATTAAGAGGTGGTTTGGATATTGGTTTGAATATATAATAGCCATTGTAATAGTATCATAAGTATATAGTGTGGGTTATTTTTATTACATTGTTGTCTCTGTAAAATTTGAGTTTGGATCTCTCGGATTTCCGAAAGAGGTAATATAGAAAAGAACAAAAACCTGTAAAAGAAGACTAGATGAGTGAAGAAGTTGAGAAGGAGATAAAGGAAGAAGTAAAAGAGGTAGAACAACTTGTAAGCCATTTTGAAGGCTTGGAAATGGATGATGAGGATAAAATTCATAATATTGGAATGTTTATGAAGATAAAGAGAAGTTAGAGAGTGAAATAAAAGCTTTTGAGGAAGCTTTGTATGGTGAAAAAGGGAAGTTAAATGAAAAAGAGGATGATATAGTAGATGAAGGTGCAAAAATTTAAGAAGAAAAGGAAACGAACCATGGAGAAGAAGAAGATAAAGATGAAGAGAAGAAATAAGTGATGGAGGAAACAATGAATGAGAAAAAATGGTCTCCAAAATTTTCATCTAATATTATGTTTGATTATGTTTCTACATGTTTGTTAGATAAAGAAAGGAAGATTGTTGAAGAGAGGGATCTTAAGAGAGATTACAAGAAGAATATGCAAGAAGTTCTCATTTTAGGGAACAAATTCATGGACATGAAGATGAAATAGAAGAACAAATAAAAAAGCAAGCAAGAAGTAAAGAGGATAATTGAAAGAGAAGTGATTTCAAAAGCAACCTATAACTGGGAAAAATATGAAGGAAAAATAGTGGAGCTCGGTCTCTTCTTACCCCTAGAGTATGATGCAGGGGCATGACACAAAGAACATCAAAAAATGAGAAATTCCATCCTTGTCATCTTAGGGAGACCATGAAATAATTTTTGGGATCATCCTACAGTGTTAGGTGGGGCCAAGACATTCAAATTTCATGCTCTACCTCCCAATAAAGACAAATATTATTGATAAAAATGACAACAATGAAGATGATCAGGGTGTGGTGGTGGTTATGGTGTTTAACAATGATGAAGGTGATCGACAATGAGGACAACATAGAGGAAAATGATTGGGATCAAATAAAATGAAATAATGAGAATAATGATGATGGTGATGATGATGAAGATAATGATGATGAGACAATGATGATGGTGAGAACCACCACCCCCATAACCATAACAATGACAACGATGTTGATAATGGTGAAAAAGATGACAAGAACAAGGACAATTATTTTTTTCATTGAAATTTTAAACGTCTCTAAACATGGCACAACCAAAGTCTAAAATATTATATTAGATTTATAACATATATATTCACTTGTAAGTTTACAAGTTCTATATGTTGATGATGACAATTTTTGGACTAGTGTTGTCTATAAAACATGTGGTCCAATCACTCAAAACAAAAAAATATAAATTACAAAACATAATTCTATTAAACACTTTATCGCGAATGTTATACCTTAAAACGAACCATCAATTGTAAATGTAAACATGATCATTAGATGCTAATCAATTATGCAAGTCATGTAATATTTTGATTTGTCGTGAATGATGCAATTTATGCATTGTGAATCCTACATCTACATAGATGTGTCGACTATAATAGTTGATAAATTCATTTTATGAAATATGTATTTTGTTAATTATTTTTAACAAAGTTGATCATTATAAGATATTAAAAAACATTATTTTATAAAAAAAATCAAATTTTTATTCAATAGAAGTTTATAACAAATTATTTCTTCATTTTGTAAGGATGAAGGCATATACGCTAATAGAGATGATGACGAGGCTCACACTGTGCATGGAGGAAATTTTCAGCCAGGGGCTTCTCACACACCTAATTTCAATCAAGTCGGGCTACCCTAAACGACGACCACTGCCATACTGCTCGAAATTTACCCAGATTCACTTCAATTTTTTTTCATTCCCCACCCGAAAAATATTACTATGTGCATTCAACTCCATGTACTTGCTTGTGGGTTGGATTTAAAATATTTTCTTGCACAAAAACTAGGAAATAGAGTAAGGTCTTTTGGCCTCGTTTTCGCTGATAAGCTGCTTATTGATGACTCCATGCTCACTTCCTATGGGATAAAATGGGATTCCAGAATTTTTATGACAAGTAGCCTACTGGGTGGTACTAAAGCATGGGGCTCTACTCCATTCAAATAATCTCTCTTTTAAAATGTCCCTACCTTGGAAACCAAATGTAGTTCCTCCAACCCCTGCTGTACATTTGGAGGCAGTTACTGACCACCAACCCCAATTTTAAAAATCAATGATGAGGCTTCATTAGAATATCTCCAGGATCTAAAATCTAAGCCTCTTATCTGTAGATTCAATGTTTTTGGCCATCCTCCAATTCATTGATTCAATGGATTCATGTCTCTTGGATAGAAGATTGCTATTTACTTATTGTGTTCTCCGGGGCTTCTTCATTGTCCTCTTTAATGATCCCAAAGAGTATCAACAGATTAATGAAGACCAAATCCTTGATTTTGGGGATTAGCTTTTTATGTTTACTACCCTTTGGCTCCCCGAGTTTGATATGCATACCTTCTCGCATCACTCATGGTGTAGTGCCCACTTCCCTTCAACACCTTTTTGGATTATTGGATTTCAATACTGTCGACTACACTTAATGGACATTAATTGTAACTTTTGATTTAGCATGATACTAGATGTTAGAGATAGTGGACTGTAGTTGATTTCGATTCATATGAATCATGTGGATTATTATAGACATTTTATCTTCGGTAAATGAATTGGATTAAATTCTCTTACTATAAGAGATTCTTTGAATTGTTGTACTTCTAACAAACCTCGAAGCGCCGAATCACCGGTGATATCTAAGTGTTCACTTGAAAGTGAAATCAAACTGTTGAGTTCATGTATGTTGGTGAATCTATGTAAGTGTGCTCATATTGTATGGGATTCCGCGGTGGTGAAGTGGGATTGGTCCTGCTACCACACTTCCAAATAAACAAGATCCCAGCCAGCATATGTAGACCTAAAATTATGCTGAGGTAAAAACATATGATTTTGTTTCCAATTCTGAATGGTGCTGTCTTCTCTCTTTCTCTTCCATGTCACACTAAGGGGGATACTGTTTATGAAAATATATTTGATAGATGATCCATTAATGTTTGGTTGAATTATGTTTTGTAATATATATGAGTCGTAAATTACAACTCATAATATATTGTTGTATTAGGTATATTATTATAGACATGAATAGTATTCTTGGTTATTTGTTTGTAACACCTCCCTATTATTAAGAGGTGGTTTGGATATTGGTTTTGGAAGATATAATAGCCATTGATATAGTATCATAAGTATATAGTGTGGGTTTTTTATTACATTGTGTCTCTGTAAAATTTGAGTTTGGATCTCTCGGATTATCCGACAGAGGTAATATAGAAAAGAACAAAAACCTGTAAAGAAGACTAAGATGAGGGAAGAAGTTGAGAAGGAGATAAAGGAAGCAGTAAAATGAGGGTAGAACAACTTGTAAGCCATTTTGAAGGCTTGGACATGGATGATGAGGATAAAATTCATAATATTGGAATGTTTATGAAGATAAAGAGAAGTTCAGAGAGTGAAATAAAAGCTTTTGAGGAAGCTTGTATGGTGAAAAAAGGGAAGTTAAATGAAAAAGAGGATTGATATAGTAGATGAAGGTGCAAAAAATTTAAGAAAGAAAAGGAAACGAACCATGGAGAAGAAGAAGATAAAGATGAAGAGAAGAAATAAGTGATGGAGGAAACAATGAATGAGAAAAATGGTCTCCAAAATTTTCATCTAATATTATGTTTGATTATGTTTCTACATGTTGTTAGATAAAGAAAGGAAGATTGTTGAAGAGAGGGATCTTAAGAGAGATTACAAGAAGAATATGCAAGAAGTTCTCATTTTAGGGAACAAATTCATGGACATGAAGATGAAATAGAAGAACAAATAAAAAAGCAAGCAAGAAGTAAAGAGGATAATTGAAAGAGAAGTGATTTCAAAAGCAACCTATAACTGGAAAAATATGAAGGAAAAATAGTGGAGCTCGGTCTCTTCTTACCCCTAGAGTATGATGCAGGGGCATGACACAAAGAACATCAAAAAATGAGAAATTCCATCCTTGTCATCTTAGGAGACCATGAAATAATGTTTGGGATCATCCTACAGTGTTAGGTGGGGCCAAGACATTCAAAATTTCATGCTCTACCTCCCAATAAAGACAAATATTATTGATAAAAATGACAACAATGAAGATGATCATGGTGGTGGTGGTGGTTATGGTGTTAACAATGATGAAGGTGATCGACAATGAGGACAACATAGAGGAAAATGATTGGGATCAATAAAATGAAAATAATGAGAATAATGATGATGGTGATGATGATGAAGATAATGATGATGAGACAATGATGATGGTGAGAACCACCACCCCCATAACCATAACAATGACAACGATGTTGATAATGGTGAAAAAGATGACAAGAACAAGGACAATTATTTTTTTTCATTGAAATTTTAAACGTCTCTAAACATGGCACAACCAAAGTCTAAAATATTATATTAGATTTATAACATATATATTCACTTGTAAGTTTACAAGTTCTATATGTTGATGATGACAATTTTTTGGACTAGTGTTGTCTATAAAACATGTGGTCCAATCACTCAAAACAAAAAAATATAAATTACAAAACATAATTCTATTAAACACTTTATCGCGAATGTTATACCTTAAAACGAACCATCAATTGTAAATGTAAACATGATCATTAGATGCTAATCAATTATGCAAGTCATGTAATATTTTGATTTGTCGTGAATGATGCAATTTATGCATTGTGAATCCTACATCTACATAGATGTGTCGACTATAATAGTTGATAAATTCATTTTATGAAATATGTATTTTGTTAATTATTTTTAACAAAGTTGATCATTATAAGATATTAAAAAACATTATTTTATAAAAAAAATCAAATTTTTATTCAATAGAAGTTTATAACAATTATTTTCTTCATTTGTAAGGATGAAGGCATATACGCTAATAGAGATGATGACGAGGCTCACACTGTGCATGGAGGAAATTTTCAGCCAGGGGCTTCTCACACACCTAATTTCAATCAAGTCGGGCTACCCTAAACGACGACCACTGCCATACTGCTCGAAATTTACCCAGATTCACTTCAATTTTTTTTTCATTCCCCACCCGAAAAATATTACTATGTGCATTCAACTCCATGTACTTGCTTGTGGGTTGGATTTAAAATATTTTCTTGCACAAAAACTAGGAAATAGAGTAAGGTCTTTTGGCCTCGTTTTCGCTGATAAGCTGCTTATTGATGACTCCATGCTCACTTCCTATGGGATAAAATGGGATTCCAGAATTTTTATGACAAGTAGCCTACTGGGTGGTACTAAAGCATGGGGCTCTACTCCATTCAAATAATCTCTCTTTTAAAATGTCCCTACCTTGAAACCAAATGTAGTTCCTCCAACCCCTGCTTACATTTTGGAGCAAGTTACTGACACCCCAATTTTAAAAATCAATGATGAGGCTTCATTAGAATATCTCCAGGATCTAAAATCTAAGCCTCTTATCTGTAGATTCAATGTTTTTTGGCCATCCTCCAATTCATTGATTCAATGGATTCATGTCTCTTGGATAGAAGATTGCTATTTACTTATTGTGTTCTCGGGGCTTCTTCATTGTCCTCTTTAATGATCCCAAAGAGTATCAACAGATTAATGAAGACAATCCTTGATTTTGGGGATTAGCTTTTATGTTTACTACCCTTTGGCTCCCCGAGTTTGATATGCATACCTTCTCCATCACTCATGGTGTAGTGCCCACTTCCCTTCAACACCTTTTTGGATTATTGATTTCAATACTGTCGACTACACTTATGGACATTATTGTAACTTTTTGATTTAGCATGATACTAGATGTTAGAGATAGTGGACTGTAGTTGATTTCGATTCATATATGATGCATGTGGATTATTAGAGACATTTTATATTGATGTTGATATGTTGCTAGAAATTGTAAATAATATCGTATTTGCCTAGATGATATTTGATTCGTATATAGAGGATTTTGGATTTATATTGTATATTTTATCATAGAATGTTTTTAATGCGGCCACGAGGCCGAAGAGGGTATTTATGTGTTTTACAGGTAAAATTATTCACAATAAACATCGAGGGAATTTGAGACAAACCACATTGGAATTCTAGATGAATTCAAAAAAGGTCACCATGGCAACATGTAATTGTGTGTATGTTAGAATTATTTGGTTAGGGGAAAATTGTGACCAAGGGGTCATGTGTTGTATTTTATTATTAGTTACCTTTTTATTAATGTTAGTATGTGTTTCTTTTAGTAATGTAATTTACTTGTTTTAAGTATTTATATTTTGATGTATGTTTACCCATTTATTATTAATGAGTTGTAGTGTCTTAATTAAGCTAATTAAACCTTGTCCTAAACTAATTAAATATGTGACTCAAAAGGAGTTCATTTATTAGGATTGATTTACTCTTGGATTTTGTGTTGTGTGTTGAATGCTTAAGATCTTTAGTGTTGTACACTCTACCCTTCATGGGAAACTCGAATTTGGCCTTAGAGGCCAAATTTGGAAGCTTGTGGGACAAGTAAAACTTGTCCCACACCTATTAAATTTATATGCCACCCTACCTATGGGTTGGGGTTCTCAATTAGACCCCATTAGGTGTTTGGGGAAGATAAAAAGGTAAAATTTTATTGCACTTCTTTTCTTGTAATTAATTTTGTCCTTAGGGGGTGTGGGCTTAGATTGTGTGTGCAAGTATATTGTCATTCCTTCAACCACTTATTAATTGTGCATTGGAATATGAGGTTGAATAATGTTATGTGGAGTGGAGAGGAAATGAGGTGGCATCCTACTTGGAGCCACATCATCCTTCTCTCTCATTTTTCTATTTATTGAAATCTTTTTGCTTGTTTGGGGGTCACTTCATTATTTGGTGCTCTTGAACTTTTAGAGAGGGAGAGAATTGTTGAGAGTGCTTGTGGATTGTTGGAGCTTATGGATGCTTGCTTGGATTTGAGGAGCTTGGAGACTTACTCTTGGAACAAGCACTACTATGGAAAGGTAGGATCTTTACCTTGTTTATGTTATGTTTTATTTTGTGTTTATATGCTTGTTTTGAGTATTGTTTTCTTTGGAATACTTGTTGGGTGTGTGTAGATTGCCTAAGTTGGGAGCAGGAGGATACTATGGGGTTCATGTATGGAGGCATAAAATTTTACCCTTTTTATGGAGGGTGTTTGGGTTGGATACCCCACCTTGTACAAGGAATGCTTGCATTTCTTTCTTGTTTCTTTTATGAGGGAGGCATAAGAGATTGGGAGAGGCATACGAGATTGTGAGAGGTATAAGGGGTATTTGAGGGAGGCATAAGAGTATGTAGGGGATTTGAGATATGCATTGGAGGCTCTAAGGTGGGCATTCATTCCCATTGGGAGGCATAAGTGGCCTCCCCATAGGTCTTGCTCCTTCGGATTTCATTTTAAGCCTTGTTTTTGTTGTTTTGTTGTTCTACTTCCTTGTGTTGATTGTTGTTTTGAATGTGGTTGAAATGGATGTGAAATATTTGTGTGTGTTGTGTAATCTTGTTGTTGCCATGCGTTGTAATTATCTCCCATTGTAATGTGATTGGAGGTCGGGGGCCAATGGAGAGGATGACTTCTCCTCTTCATTGGATATCTTGGTTGGGTGGAGAGTTTTGCCTCTCCCCCTATTTTGTTGTGAATCAAAAAAATCTTGGAGGAGATATCTAGTTGGAGTTGTGAAGCTTGGAGTCTTGTTAGAGACCTTGTGAAACTTCCTTAGTATTATTCCCACTTAGAGTGGAGGAAAATTGTAACATGATATTTTATTTTAGCTTGTATTATTGTATGATCTTTCCCACTTCAAGTGGAGGGCATTGTATTTATCTTTAAAAGGAAAGTTGTATTCAAATAGTTGTTATTGATATTGTATTGTATGTGGAAATAAACAAATAAGAAAAGAACTAAGGAAAGAATTGTATTTCAGAGTTAGTTTTGCAAATAGAAAAGAAAGTAAATATCTTTGATGAAATATTGGTTGTATTGTGAGAAAATTTGTTCTTTGTGTTAAAATATATGAGCTATTTCAATGGAAAAGAAAGTTTACATTCATTGTGAAGTTGTTTTATTGTAAATGTGAAATAAGAAATATAGAAGTGTAGATGTTGAAAATGCATACATAGTAAAATCGGAATGGAAAATAAAGTTTTTATAGTTGTTTGAACATACATATGTTATAGTAAAAATGGGAACATGAGAATAAGTTTGAAGTATGCGGTTATTTGGAAATGTTGATTTTGTAGTAAAGAAATAACAATGTAAAAGTAGTTTTAGATTTCTTTTGCTCATGGAATTTGATAGAAGACTAGTTGAACATAATAGAATGACTTTGTAAAATAGATGTGTTTACTAGATAAGATAACACTTTAAAATGAGTAGTTTTAACTAAGATTTCTTTATGACAGAACTCCACGGATCAGGGCTTGTGCAAAAAATCTAACTGGTTTTTACTAAACTTAAAGATGTAAAACTTAGTCTTTAAGCAAAACAAGCAAACAATGTGTAATTTCCTTAGAGTTGAGAAATAAAAACATTCATGGTGGATTAAAAGCATTCTTTAATTTATAACAATGGGGGTAAGGGCCCATAATAAATGCTTAACTTAATGTTTTATCTACAACCTTTGTTCTCCCTGACAAGTAATCTTACCTCATGCATGGGTTCCTTGAAATTAAATAATACATAAACGTCCCTTGTGCTGATGTCAGTTGGAAGTTTGGTCGAAATTCTGGTCATTCCTTTAATGATCTTTAATGTGTATTGATGGAACCGCAACATAAGGTAGCGAATGAAAAGGAAGTGGAAAGAAATGAAGGGAGGGTTTTATTGAGAGGAAGGCCAAATTTCAACGGCAACAGAAAGGTATATGCATTTCCCTATTGCAGGCCTAGGAATGACCGACGGAAACAGATGCCTTTGTACGTTAACATCTGCAACTATTTATTTTTCCATCTAAGAAAAATATCTCTTTTAGATTGACAGCAGCTGCAGCGAAATCAACTTCATCTATTATGGAATAGGGGATGCAAAATAGAATGTCTTAAGGCACCTTGATGCAGCCACAAAAGACATGGCACTGACCTAGTCTCAGGGACCTAAACCTTGCACAATTATTTATTAATTACCTTATAATTAATAAATCCACATCTCCAAACCTCAAGCCACCCTCATTTTGCCAACTCGTCATGACCTAGTCCTAACCCTAAACTAACCTAATAAAGACCTATAACTTGGTCTACATCCACACCCATGACTAATTACTCCTCACCTGCACCAAAATCAACCTAGTAATGACTTGGCCAAGCCCACAACTAATTCCTCAGGAGAAAAGGAGAGAAAGTTGGCTATTTTAGTAAAAATAGCTTCCACTTTGAATTAACCGACATCAGTTCCTACTCTACTTACCATCGGTTACGTAACCACCATCGGTTCCCTATAAATGACCTCCCCCAACCAAAAATAAATGCCCTGGATCTGTATCCTGCGGAATTCACTTGGTTTTTCTGCGTGGAAAAGTGACTGGTGACAGGAGGTCTTGTGACAAGTGAAGGAAAGAAACAAGTTTGCAGAGAAGGATATCAAGCTCAAGATTGCAACTGAGTAACCAAAGCCCAGTGACACTCATCCCAAGCATTGGGAGAGAAGATAGACTCATCTTTGACTGTCAGATCATCCCACCTGAGCACCTACCTTCGCCATCACAGTCCTGCTGGACCATGATATCTGTCATCAGAAACTAGTAAGTAGTGTCTTGTACGTTCTTGTAATAACATTTCTTGAACTTCTGAATCACTAGTAATTTTAATTCTACTCCCAGATCCAGCTACCTTCGGAAACACCTTACATCTAACTAGTCATTCTTCTACCCATTTACATTGCCCCAAGAACAAGCCCCCATACTCTCTGAGTCTTCTCCATCACCCCATGTACCTATCCCCAATCATTTACCAACCTTATAAACCCCATAGCCACCTAATGGCCAACCTTCACTAAAAACCTTCTAAAACCACTGCCCCACCGATATCGGTTATCAGCAACCTGGTACCGGTGACAGTGACCGACATCGGTCACTGTGACTCAAAACCAAAACTAGCCCTTTCCTCTATTGTTTTAACGAGGTAATTAAATTGTAATTTTGCAATAATTTGTGTTAATTCATATTAGTAGGGGAACTGACCACCTTCAAAAGGAATTTTAATATTTCCTGGGCCCAAGGCAGTTCCCTCATTTATTGTCTAACTATAATCTGGTGGTCTTGCATTCTTATTCACAGGTAGTCCTTCCCAGACAAAAAGGAGTTCTTCGCAATCGATCTAATCTCTCTCTACGGTACGCGCACACCCTCCCAACATTCAATAGGTATTCCTCCTAGCCCTAACCCTTATCTGTTTCTCAAAAGAATGAAAGGATAGAAGCAACTCTATTCCAAGAACTGAAACATTCTGTGTGAAACATTTTAGCACGCCCGACTGGGACCCATTTCAGAGTTTCTTTGATTCTTGCTTGCTTTCATATAGGGAGCATAGCTTGCTTGTTTGTTTCTGCTAAGTATTCACAAAATATTTTGCCATTTTGGTAAAATCAATTTGTCTCGCTTTCACATCTTTGTATTAGTGAAAGTCATATCCTTTGCTTCATCGAATATCATTTTTGATTTGGTTTTAAAACACATGCATCACATTCTTGCTTGCTATTTTCAATTATAGTGAACATAGATTAAGTAACAGGTCGTACACGTGGGGGTGATATCCATGGTATTGACAAGAAATTAATCTTACTTTCACTGCACAACACATACCGAATCACGTCATAATCAACACAACAGCTCAAACATCCCCCCTTTTCTAGCAATATTCCTCCACCCGATTGAGGTAACCTTATAAGCCAGAACAAACTTGACATTTCCCTTAGGTCTTCTGTTTAGGATTGGTATCATCTTGCGTCTAAGGCATAAGCCCAACCAATAATTAAAACTAATCCTCTGGGTTAGTCTCTTAACGAGGTAACTAAAGTGTAATTTGCAATAACTTCTTGTTTTTAGTTTGTGTTAATTCTGTCATTACACTGTTTCAGTGATCACTTCAGAAAGTTTGATAGATATACTAAGCATTGTTAACCCCAAATCAGTTCAGCTCATTACATTGCTTCTTACACCTGGTCTTATTCTAACGACATCGGTTAATTGACCGACGCCGGATAAAGTCTGACCAGACATCGGTTATCAGACCGATATCAGTTACTGTCTTTCACAGTTCCTCGACAAACCAACAACCTACCAATTCCAACATTTTCCTAGGTTGTTTCTGTTTCCAAGAGAATGATTAGGATCAAATCAAATCTGTTATGTACTCTTGTCCATGGTTGTTATCACTCGGAAACAAGCCACAGCCATGGTTTCACATGCCTGTTCCGTGCCTTTTCCTGAATCACCCCCTTCACATTCTATAGGGAATCCTACGGACACCAGTGAGGTTCCCAAAATCCCTGTAGGAGATAAGGAATTTGCAAAATTTTTGGATGCTAATCCTAGCGCTGTACAGTACTATTTGTCTCATACCCCTGACCGTACACCTGACGGTCAGCTCCTTGTTGGTATGCCTATTAGTATAGCTGCTCATTTAGCTCCCTCTCCACCCAATAACTCCGCCTTACCTTCTTCATCCCTAGCCCTGTCTCCCAACTCAGTGGCTTCAGAGGTTCATACGGCATATATTGGCTTTCCTTTGGTTAATTTTGGGCCCCACATATCATTACCACTAACAAACCGTTGTCTCATTCCTACCCCGTCTCTCTCGCAGACTACCCCTTTCATAACTTGCTCTCTGCCACCTATCCACACGAGCTTTCCTTCTCAAGCTCCGCCCACCTTTTCATTTCCACACACTTATCCGGTGACTTCAACACCTTATATAGGACATCCCTATTCGGTCACCTCAACATATTCATCCTCAATACCTTATCAACATTTAACCCCACCATTGTCTAGTGGAGGCCCTTGGCCCAATCCTCCTCCGTTTACAACAACCGCACCATCATCTCATCCAACCACTGATTTTATCAAACAAATGATGGACAAGATGCAAAATCTGGAGGCTTCTGTTTCAGGAAGCCGTAGCACCCTGACATATGAGCAAGTTTGTCGGGAGCCTATTCATCCTTCTGTCCCCCTTCATTCATATCCTCCTCAATGGGAATTACCAAAATTCACTCGTTTTAATAGTAAGGAGGATCCTCAACAACACTTGCGATCATTTAGACATGCCTGCTATCTGATTGCTCATGACGATGCCTTACTACTCCGCACCTTTCCCATGTCCTTATCAGGACCCGCCTTGGAATGGTACAGTGCTTTAACCCAGCACTCAATCTTCTCTTTTAACCAATTAGCCCAATCTTTCTTGGATCATTTCTCCATTAATATTGCTAAGAAGGTATCTATCACCGACCTCTATGCCGTCTGACAATTTGAAGATGAATCTATCGCAGATTTCGTTGGACGATGGCGAGGCCTCATCAACCAACTTACTTATGCCTTACCTCAGGCTGAACTCATCGAACTCTTTACGTGGGCCTGCGCTAAGCACATTTCTCCTACCCTCCAAATTCAAACTTTCCACACCTTTGATGAGGCCTTTACTATGGCTCAAAAACTAGAAATTCGAGCCTTAGAGGAGGAGAAATTGAGGTTGCGCAACAAAAACCCTAATTTCCAAACCCAAGACTCCACCAACAAACCCAACACCACCAATTCTCACGCATCGACTGCTTCGAAATCAAAAGGAGCTGTACACGCGGTGATGGTCAAATCCCAAGCACCGTCTAGTACCCTACCAAAAACCACCTATAAGTATAAAGCCGAGCCCATCAACTACACTCCCTTGGGAGAAACTTATGGGGTGATTTTGGAAAAATTACTCAAAGCAGGGGCTATCACCTTGCCTCTTGTTAAACCTCACTCCAAGTTTGATTCCACCCGTGCTATTCCTTCTTGGTATAAATAAAATGACTTCTGTAACTTCCACCGCGTGAAGAGACACAGTCACGAAAACTGCAAGATGTTGAAAAACATAGTGCAGGAAATGGTTGATGCAGGGGATATAACTCTCGACAATCCTAATGCCCCCGCTAATCAAAATTTGAAAATCTTCAACAAACCATTCCCAAACCACTCATCTAACAGTAACATAAACCTAGATATCTTAGCCGAGGAGAGTGTTCATGAAATACATGTAGTTTTCAACTCCTAACCAAAATCTTCTATCGAGGAAATTCTGAATCAAGCCTCGTCACTAACGCAGGGATCCGCAAATCCCACTTCACCGCCATCAAGACAAGATGATAATCCTTGCCATTAATTTACCCATAAAGGAATTAACCGCCCCGAATTCTCTTCTCACGAATGAGTCTTCTTACACCACATCCCTGCAAGACTGTGTGTAGATGTTATCTAACTTATCTATTTCTCAAACATCTCCTTCTACCACTCTTGCTGTAAAAGAAGAAGGCTCACCACTGTTTCTGTCATCCTTAGAAGAGAAACCTCTCGAACCGACATCACCAAACTCCTTAATCATGACGAATCCCCTCAAACATGCCCTCCTACCTATTAGTTCTTCATCGCCTAAATCTTTTCAGCGACCAGTTGACCTCTTAACACCCATTGATACAGTGACTCATTTACCCCCTGTATCACACCCATAGTGGACCGGAATCACAACCCACCTCTCTTCCATATCAAAGTTCCTATTCACACATGAAGATTGTCATCCCTCAGAATATAGACGAGTCCTATGGGAGCGTTTGAGTACACCATGCTCTACTCAAATGCAGATGACCGATCCAGACACCTCTACTATATACCCGAAGTGTTTACCAAAAGCTCAAAATGCCTATGTCCTCATCTTCACCCCTCTCATCTCTACCGAATACCTCATCCACCTCTATTAACCTAACCAAACCTTCCCCTACGCTTGGGACTTCACCAATACCTAGCCTAACACACCCACCTAAACAGTTAGATTTATCCAAAAATAAAGCTGTTAATCCACCTAGGAGACAGAACCCAATCCCCTCAAGTCCAATCCCTATGCCTCTGTCACAACTAAAACCCTCACCGTCACACCTACCTTCCATATTGAGACCTCACCCCTCCACCTTGCATCAATACATCATACCTCCTGCATTTTCTTTAAAACGACCTGCACCTTCTGCACCCATACAGAGATCCATGGGTGCATCAACACCGTCACCCCAAGTATCCTGTCCACCTATCAACCCTAAACAAACTCCATCATCAAAGGATTTGTTTGCTATCACTCCTCTATCTCCGTGTTTGTTTCCTGCCACCACGTCATCTGTGGCCTCCTTATCTAACCAGCTAAACATGACTTCTGCACTAAAGAAGCCACGTTTAGTTAAATCTAATTATCAAAACCCCTTGTATAAACCACCACCCACACGAACCAACCATACCCAACCATTACCAAAACTCACCCAATCAATAGCCTCATCTTCCTCTGACTTGGACCCACTCAAAGGATCTTACGCCAAGATCCTTGATATGTTGGTGGAGAATGTGACCATTTCCCTACCCCCACTTAGATCCTATGATTCATCTAAACCTCGACCTATAGGTTATGACGAGTTTAAAATCTACACTTTCCACCGCACACCAGGACATGATGTAGAGGGATGCAAAGCTTTGAAATCCATCCTTCATCAGTCACCTCTCTCAGATAGAAAGGTTAAGAAAGACAACTTATGAAGGGAGAAACCTTTAGCTTCAATCCCCTCTCCTATACCACCTGTCCCCACCTCACCAAGATTTATCATTATTGCAACCCCACCTCTCGAAAACAATGTCTTATCCCTACCACCTTCCTCCTCTTGTGTTCACGAGATCAACATGATTAGTATTGCTACTCGATGGGTAGAAAAACAATGGGAAAGCTAAAGAAAGCAAACCTGCAGCATTTCTTGCTCCGTCCACCATCCCGATCGCACCACCACCTAAAGTGGTTATTTATGGACCTGCCTACCCTGTCTCTGATGGAGTTGCCCACCGAACCATGATCAAATAGCTTCACCAATCACCTGTAAAAATGACACTATATGATCTCATTCAAACCTCTGAATCTCATTGACAAGCTCTCGTTGAAATCTTTCAAGGGATAGAGGTCCTACCTAACGAAAACCTTGCCCATTGCCTCCATTTTAACACCCAATCACTTTGCTTCTCTCACCAAACAACCTACCTACCCAACTTCCATCTCTGTACAGCAAGACGCTGCTGTTAGTTTCTCCGTAGACGAAATTGTCGACTTTAGTATAGAAGATCCTGACCCTGCTCTTTTCATCTCGTCTTACGTCTAGGACATCTGAGTATGTCATGTTATGATCGACAGGGGTGCTATCTTAAACATCATCTCTTCCAAAGCCTTCTAACAAATGAATATCCCTTCTAGCTACATGTGTGCCAACCCCACCATGTTGCGTTCATTCAATGATGTTATTACTTCTACCTTAGGCACCGTGATCCTTAACATTCATGTAGGGCCACATACTTTACCCGAACTCTTCTATGTCCTTGAGGGAGAATTCCAATACAACATGTTGTTAGGCTGCCCTTGGATCCTGGCTATGGGATGCGTTCCCTCCACCTTACATAGATGCATAAAATTCAAGTATGAGGGGAGGTCTTACACCGTAAAAGTTGAACGCTCCCCCCTTTAAAACCTACAATATGTTATATCGCCCTAATGATGTGCTTGTACTATTCAAGGACACCAATTCATCCAACCCAACCATCTACTTCGACCACACCTCAACCATCCACCTCGATCGCACCTACACATTCAACTAATAAAACCGCTGTCGCACCAATACCACTTCCTTTCCCGCGTAGACAACATCCCAACCTAAGATCCCTTGGTAGATTTTTTTCAATTCCTTACACTGGGGGAGTATCGCCTATATAACATTAGCACTTTCCATACCCCACAGGAGTACAGACAATTACAGGAACATCCTACCTACAACCGTCGTGTGGGGGAATTAATCTCCTATGAACTACCTAATTGCCATACCAACCTAACGTATGGGGGTGTCGACGCATCCTCTGTCACCCCTGAACCTCCCCTTGGTGTGGTTCCCTTCCAATCTGATTTTCAATATCTAACTAATCGTCGTTTCGCCCTTACCTTCCTAACGCGCTGTGCTTGGAAGGGCTTCGGTGTCAGTCTTTATGAACAAGGCTGACATACGATCATTCCTATAACTACACGCAAACACAAAGATCGTCAGTGGTCTTGGATTTCTCTGAACCACCTACATCGAATAAATCTGCATATCCGTTGTATCCAGGAAGACGACGAAGTGACCCTTTCTGAACCATCATCACCCATTTTGCCATCGTCACCCACAGAGTCGATAGACCCGGAATCTATCCCTCCTAACTTTTTTTTTTCATAAACACTATCTTCTTGAGTCCTCTCACTTATCAACGTGATAATGAAGACCCATCTTCTTTTCCCCTTCTGTATCCAAACATGATCGAAGAAGACTCACCTTCAATTAATGTTGTTGAGTGCCAGGATGATGATTCTATCCTTACTTATCTTGGTGCGGACAACTCTTATATTCAATGCGCCTTACCATCTGAAACTCAAACCATGTTGAATGAGTCGACTATAGAAATCAACATCCACACCGAGGACGATCCTCACATTGTGAAGATCAGACAATCTCTTACCATGCATCAGAACAAACTGCCTTCACTACCTTCCTGCGTGCCTGTAACCAAGCTTTCGCTTGGTCCTACGCTGACATCGCCAGGAATTGATCCTAACATTGCTATCCATAACATTACTTTGAAACCTGAATGCCAAACCAGTTAAACAGAAGCTAAGAAAAATGCATCCACGCATTGCCCTCTTGGTCAAAGAGGATCTTCAATGACTCCTTTCTATTTCCTTCATCTTACCTATTGAATATCCTCAATGGATTTCTAACATCGTACCTGTCACTAAAGCAACAGGGGGACTTTGGATATGTACAGATTTTCTGGGACCTTAACCTCACTTTCCCAAAGGATGAATTCCCCCTCACAAGTATTGATCAACTCGTTGATCTCACTGCGGGCCATGAGATGCTTTCTCTCATAGACGGCTTCTCGGGATACAATCAAATTTTTGTAGCCCCGGCCGATCAACATAAAACTCCCTTCATAACTCCTTAGGGAACCTTCTGCTATTATGTCATGCCATTTGGCCTTAAGAATGCTGGTGTGACCTATCAGCGGGCTATGACTTACATTTTTCATGACATTATGCACACTATCCTTGAGGATTATGTCGATGATCTTCTTGGAAAATCTAAACATCGAAGTGAAAATCTCGACATTTTAACCATTATTTTCGATCACCTGTTACAATACTATGTTTGTCTTTAACCAAATAAATGTGTCTTTGGTGTCCTTTCAGGAAAAATCCTGTGTTATATCGTCTCTTTGCATGGCATCGAGGTCAATCTAGCTAAATTCAAAGCTATCCTAGAAATGCCCCCACCCACTAACCTCAAACAATTACGTAGTTTACAGGGCAAACTCCAATCTATCCGGCGTTTCATCTCACAACTCTCGGATCAATGTCAACCTTTCCATCATCTCCTTAAAAAGGACATTGTCTTTCAATGGAACGAAGAGTACCACCAAGCCTTTGAGGCTCTTAAAGCCTATCTCTTGTAGCCACTCGTGCTTATCCCACCTCAGGACGATCACCCTTTCTACCTCTACCTTTCCGCCACCGACCATGCTATAGGAGCCATGCTCGCACATCGTGAATCCGAGCATCAAGAACAAGCCGTTTATTATATAAGTCATACTCTTGTGGATTACAAGACTAGGTATACACATGTAGAAAAGTTGTGCCTAGCCCTATCGTTCATGGTAACCAAACTCTGACATTACCTCCTGAATCACAAAACTTTTGTCATCACCAAAGTAGACCCCATCCATTATATGTACGCCAAACCTCATCTAAACCAACGCATCGCCCGATGGCTTATGCTCCTCACCGACCTCGACCTTGAGTTTGTACACCAGAAATCAATCAAATGAGAAACTATTGTTATCCAAAATTCACCCCCCTAGGGTAAATTTTGATAACATGCATCAGAAGATTCAAATCCCAAGCAAATTGATTGATTCAGAGCAAAATCAGGTTTCTAGGGTCCCTTCAAGTATTTTTCTAACTCCCCTGGCCGAAGAAACAGGGAGCAAGCTCTGAGAAAATGCAAAAAGGTTGCAGAAAGGCAAATAGGTTGATCCAGGAAAGAGTATGAAAATTGGCTAAGTCCTGCTCAAGGTAGCATTTGGGACAAGTGGGACAAATGGAAGCGGATCGGCTGAAAAGCCTCTAGGCAGCCCAAATTGCATTCGGGACAATCGGGCTAGAAGTACGCGGCGGGCGCGAAAAGCCGATCCGGCCGAAAGAGGAAGAAAAATTGGCTTAAGTGTTGCTCGGGACGTTTGGGACAAAAAGGCCCGAACCGGCCGGTTCGGCCGAAATGAGCACAGACAGCCCAAAAGAAAATGGGACAAATGGGATGATAGTATGTGGTGGGCGCGAAATGCTGGTTCGACTGAGAGAAAATCGACTAACTGCTGCAGCAGCTCGGGACAAGCGGGCCGGAAAGGCGCGAACCGGCCGAACCGGGCGAAAGAGGTCAAAACAGTCCGAAGGCAATTGGGACATCCGGGGCAAATGGACGCGAACCGGCCGGTTCGGCTGAAATCAGCACAAGGAGCACTAAGCAATTGGGACGTCTGGGACAAAAGGACGTGAAGGGCGCGAAAAAGCCGGCAGGGCCGAGAACCATTCAGAAGCCGCCACGTGTCTCAGGGAAAAAGGGTCAAAAAGGTCAAAGGGCAAGTTTTAAAAGGTCAGCCCGAACCAATGAAATAGCGCCACGTGTCCAGTTAAGGGCCCCACAAGTGAATTTCAAAATGAAAGCCCGCGAAAGACGGAGGAGAGAGAATTGCTCATCCAATCAGCACGTGCCACGTGTCGTCCAGGTGGCAGAGCGCGGGAAAGGATTTCAAAACACGTTTTCGCCTGTTTTGTGCCCTAGATCTTCAGATCGCCATAACTTTTGATCCAGAGCTCGGATTTGCACGTTCTTTACATCAACGGAAAGCTGGTGAAATTCTCTACACGATTCTGGGGTCAATCTTGCGTTTTGGAGTAGTCTGGAGGGAGAAAAATCGAGAAACGGATCTGACGCGTATTCATGGCCGGAAATGACATTCCAGCGACCAGAGTTAATGCAGAATGGGTCGCATTCTCCTACAATCCGGTCAAAATGACAGGTTATGGGTTTGTAAGGTCCTCCATGCCATTTTAATACACCTGCAGTCAAGAAAGAATGGGCTCCCATGCCTTTGTACGTCTCATGTTCCCTGGGTTCGACCCTTGCATTTTAAAAGCCAGTTTTGGGCTCATTTCAAGAGGGGGAACATTTTCGGGCATAGTAGACTTCTTCTTTCACCTTCTTCAAGGGATTGATAAAGTATCAGACCTCTCCAAGGATTGTAACAGTTTTCTTTACCTCTTTGAGGGTGTAATGCGTATTTTGATATTAAATTGATAATGCAAGCTCTGTGAATGGGTTTCAATCCTCTGTTTGTATTATTTGCTTGATTTCAGATGCTAAATTATACATTATCAGTCTGTGTATGTTTTTATGTTGTGAACCTTGGTCTGTGTCTATTTGCATGACTAATATGTTTCACCACTCCTTTTTGGTGCATCACCATCTTTAGTTAGTTTCAATTTTTTGCACTTCTACCCCTGTCTCCTTGCAAGTTAGAATAGGATTAGGATCTAAACCTCTGTAGTTTTGCAAAATATAGATCTAAATCAGAGGAGTTTGAGGAACCAGCCTCTAATCTAGAGATTCCTCTCTCAGTTTCCAAGTCCCACACTTAGAGAGAGGTTTCCATGTTGTGTAATTACACTAGATGCAAGAGTGATCAACCTAGAAATCTGATCAGCATCCAGGGGTGCTGTAATTTTGCACTAACAACTATCGCAGACCAACTCGCGGAAGCCCCTTTACCTGGGGAGCAATTTACCAATTTTACATTTCCTGACGAACTCATTGCTACTCTTTCACTCAGTGAGGAGTCGTATTCAATGACCCTATTCTTCGATGGATCCAAATGCCAGCGCGACGGAGGGGTCGACATTGTTTTCATTCCTCTTGACGCTGAGCCTATGCCTCTTTCATTCCGGCTCGATTTCCCCTGCACTAATAATACAGCGGAATACGAGGCCCTTGTTTTGGGTCTCCAGGTTGCGTTACACTTAGGTGTAAAATCTATTAATATTTTCGGCGACTCTCAATTGGTAGTCAATCGAGTTCTGGGCATCTACCAATGTAAAAATGAGGAACTTCAAAAGTACAAACATTACGTGGCTTCACTTTTGACCTTATTTACTCATTATTCTATCCAAACCATTCCTCGCTCCACTAACAAATTTGTGGATACTATGGCTTGCTTGGCCTTGCAAATTCCTACCTCACCCACTGACTCTGATATATTTGTCTTGGTCCAACAGCTCTTTGCCCCATCTTACTCAGTCCCGGATGTTTGTATGGTAAATAACGTATCTAGTAATTCGCAGGATACCTGGTATCACCAATTTCACGACTACCTTACAACCTCTGTTCTCCCACCTGACCTTACTAGTAATGGCAAACATGCTTTTCTTAAAAGTGTTTCTCGTTATGTCGTCATGGGGGGACTCCTCTATAAACGTGGCTTTGATGGCATCCTCCTTCGATGTCTAACCGGTGCAGAGATTACCTATACCATCCAACAAGTTCATGACGGAATTTGTGGTGGACATTTTAGTGGCCTTGCCGTGGCTAAACAGATACTTCGCCTAGGCTATTATTGGCCTACTCTTAATAACGACTGCTATGAATATGTTAAGCATTGTGTTATGTGTCAACAACATGCTAACCTTCAACATACTCCTAGCCATCTGCTACAGGTCGCACGAGATCTTTGGCCTTTCTCACAATGGGGTTTAGACCTTATTAGTGAGATTTACCCACCCTCTTTGCAACGTCACCGTTGGATAATCATAGCAACCGAATATTACACTAAATGGGTGGAGGCCATTCCACTCATTTCAACCAAAAAAGAGAAAATCATAGAATTCATCAAACATCACATTATTTTCCATTTGGGTGTTCCTCATCGCCTGATAACAGATAATGGAAAATCTTTCAAAAATAAGTTCTTACAAGACCATTGTGACAACTTTGGCATCAAACTTAGCTTCTCTTCACCTTACTATCCACAAGAAAATGGTCAAGCCGAATCCTCTAACAAAACCCTGACCAAAATTCTCATGAAAGTCGTTAACGATTCTAGAACAAATTGGTCTGATCACATCCCTTTTGCCCTTTGGGCTTATCAGACTAGCATTCATACCTCCACCAATGCCACCCCATTTTCTTTGGTATATGGTACCGAGGCTGTCTTACCTCTTGAAATACAAATACCCTCCTTAAGAATATCTCTTAGGATATTCTCATCAATGATGATTTCCGCCAAGAGCAGTTAGCCCAATTAGAGCTTCTTGATGAGCGTCGTCTTACAGCTCTTGACCACCTTCAAATCTATCAAAAACGCATCAAGCGTGCTTATGATAAGTGACTTCATGAGCGTACCTTTAAGGTTGGTGATCTTGTCCTCAAAGAGAATCAACATGTAACCAAACTAGAAAAGAGCAAACGTGGTAAATTTGCTCCAAATTGGATTGGGCCTTACATTATCACTGACACTTATGGATCAGACACTTATCATTTAGCTTTGCTTAATGGTAAACCTGAGCCTAAACCCCTTAATGCCTTGCATCTCCGACCATTCTACTGTTTAATTTAGTGTTATATCACTTCTTATCTACCTTGCGCTCGTCCCTTGAGCTCATGTACCACCTCATACACTTTGTTTCATGCATCTCAAAATCGAATCAAGCTCACATGGTTTGGTCATCACCTCCCCTTAAAGATGCCTTCCCCTTTTTAGTCTAGTCCATGACTTAAAAGTATCAAAATAACATGTTCTCAATTATACGCTTATGGGATATTCTTGAGTCAAACTTCCTATAAAACTAGATGCTTCATGCTGAACGGACATCTAGACCTCTAAAGTTATACATAGACTGCTCCCTCGAAGGACAGCTATGTGTAAAGCCATTTCTACTATTATAAATAGACTGCTCCCCCGAAGGACAGCTATACACCAAAACTGCATCTGCTACTATAAATAGACTGCTCCCTTGAAGGACAGCTATACAAAGTCATCCTTTATCAGAAGCTTCTCGCATTGATCAGCTTCGTGAAGCACTCAAGAACAACAAAATGCATATCCCCTATGGACTTCCCGCATCGATCAGTCTATATCCAGAAGGCACAAGCAGTATTCAATAGCATTTTGAGTCATGGACTTGTCTATTTAGGTCTGGTTCTCTTTAGTCAGCATAATCACCTTATAACAAGTTCTCCGTGCCCTAGCTCTACCAACCACCTCACTTCACCATTTGTCAAAACAACAACACTCAAGGGACGTGACGTATATCTGATACATTGTGATTATACGACTCTTTTCACCTATCGACTTCTCACCTATGCAAGGCACCTAGGGATTTAAGCTCATCCTATGTTAATAAGTGGTTTGTTTAGCTCTTCTCAACTATGGGACACTTTTGCCTCTTTTCCTCGAATCTGGGATTATGTGTTGATCTTAATCAGGACACGGTTTCCTTATAGGGTAAGTGCACGAAGTTGGTGGACAATTCCGTGGACATAAAAACCCGAAATAAAGGTACCGCGATCGCGGTTTAAAAACCGCGATCGCGGTCATAAAACCGCGATCGCGGTTCTTGAATTCTAGGTTCGGTAATTACCGAACCTAATACCGCGATCGCGGTTTTTAACCACGAGCGCAGTTATAAACCACGATCGCGGAACTCTAAGACAAAATCACATGGTAATTCAGACATTAGGATGTGTGTAAATATGTTTTATAAACCGCGAGCGCGCTTTACAAACCGCGAGCGCGCTTTATAAACCGCGAGCGCGCTTTATAAACTGCGAGCGCGGTATTGTTAAAAACTGCGATCGCGGATCTATCTGCCAAACCTAAGCCTTGGAAAATCTTTGTTTTTCCCCAACCAAAGCTATAGAAGGTCATTATGAAGTGCAAAAGGTCAAAAAACCTCAAATCTGCTCTTCCAAAGACTTGAACCATGCTAAAAAACTGAAAATTTTTCACAAAAATGGTGCCATCACGTAGGGTAGACTCTTAGCTTTGTAGAAATATTGTTTTTAAAGTGAATAGAATAAGATAAATATCATTTTATAATTTATTACTAACAATAGGTCTTTAAGACATTTTTTCCCGTGAATGTTCATGTCTACATTTAAGACTATAAATTTTTTTTCGCTTATCAAAATATGATAAAACTTATACCATCCCAAGTGTGGACAAATTCT
The DNA here is from genome assembly GCA_019776745.2 of Taxus chinensis. Taxonomy (NCBI): domain Eukaryota; kingdom Viridiplantae; phylum Streptophyta; class Pinopsida; order Cupressales; family Taxaceae; genus Taxus; species Taxus chinensis. Next base: position 287,026,133 of record CM034146.1, read on the forward strand.
ATACACCTTAAGAAAAAAAAAAATTTGATTTCGATATTTTTTGATATAGTTATGGCGGGCAAACGGAAAGCGCTCCATTTTCTAAATATTTTCAGACCACTTTCACGGAAAAAATCATAAAAAAAAAAATATTGCTAAAAAAAATACAAAATAAAATCCATCCCAAGATAGACAACTACATCTAACTTTTCACCAAAGGAAAAAAAAAAATAACAAGATTTGGTCATCCAAAATGCGGGCAAACGGACTACAATCTTATAAGTTTTTTCGAAAAAAAAAATTAAGTCATACAATTTTAAGTGTTTAATATAGCTAAACTTGTCCGTTTTTTACAAAAATTAGTATTTTAGAAACTAGATTCCGAATGCTACGATTCATATTTATATAAATTTTTCTAATTTAGAGTGCATGTATAGCTAATAATCCCTACAAGTTGAGATTTCACTGTTTTTTGCAATATGACGTCCACGGATGACCCTATATTTGTCCATCAACTTCCTGCACTTACCCTATACATGGGTAAGCTAACTTTCATTTCACCTATACCTACACCAACATTGCCAGTCCCTTACCAACACCAACAATGTTACCCTACCAATATCAATATTTTTACCAGCCCACAAATTGCCTAACTATAACCAAATTGCCTGAATTCACCTCTCCCTATTCATAAGGTAGAACTACATCGGTCTGAGGCCCCTCCTTAATTTTTGCAATGGGCTATGTAGGCAGCACTTGGGAGACATGGGGTCTCCTAAGGTTAGCTCGACCATCCCCTACCCTAACCTATCATGTGTGGTACATATAAATCTTTTTGCATATTTCTATTTGCTCACATTCATCTTTATCCTTTTTCAAAACAAAACATTCAAAACACAACCATTCTTATTATTATCATAACTCAAATCAACATACATATTCAGTTTTATTTAGATGTTAAACACATACATCTTCTCTATCATTGACGCGCAGGTCGGCATCCTCTTTTATTCCTATACCTCTATGAAATTCACCTAGATCCTGGTGCCTCCTTCCGAACCAGGTGATGATCGTGATCGTCGACTCCGCTCGCCTGGCCTCTCCATCCTCAAAGGTGCCACTACTATTGGTTCCTCCCATTGATCTGCTAACCTTTCCTGTAACATATGTATATGCCCTCTCGCGTGGTGGAATCTCACCTCTAGTCTCTCCACTCTTGACTCTGCACCGCTAACAATCCCATGGTCTCATTCACCCACGTTTGGAGCTGATGAACTAAACCTTGCAGGAAATCTCTCTCCGCTGTAATCACAGCTATGTCAGGACGATCACGTACACCTCGCATATCTGCTACCCACCATAATCTATACGCCTCTGTCGTTCCTGTCATCCATTACCCTGCGATCGGCTGCTATCTTCCTCTGCCCTGTCGACACTAAAATTTTCCTCCATAATTTCTATTTCATTAATGTAGGTAGTAGATAGGATGTTTGTTAAGTATAATTAGTAGTAGCGTCTGATAGAAGATACGGCACCGTCAGTACGGTGCCGCCAATAATGTGGAGTACGGTAATATTCAAAATACAATAAGAATGTTGTAAAAAGTAAATATTTGTCGTAATTGGTCCGGTAATATTAAAATGTCAAAGTTTGGGTAATTAGAGAAGTAGGGTCTACATGATTAGGAATTAGAAATATTATATTGGTAATAAGGACAAGGAGTGAGGTCATAAATATTTTGTGTATTTTATTTGTAAAACGTCTAAAAATGTGGAACCCATGTAAAATGATAGGTTTATCTTATCTTAGAAGATAAGCTTACATGTACAGATAAGAGTTAAGTTATGGAATATGATTTGTCAGCGTGATTTCTTATCCTATCTTAGAGATAAGATTGCATATCCTGGAAGTTCTATAATAGAGAGGCCACCCCTCTCATTTAGCATAGAAGGAAGTAGTTGGAGAAATATTGTAGGAAGTGTGCTGAAGGAGCCACAGTTTAAAAGGTGTGTAAGAAGCCATTAAGAGTGTAATTGTAGTTTTCTCCCCAAAATAGTCTTGTGTAAGGCAAGTGAAGTCATCACACTTTGAGTACCTCTGGTTGAGATTGTAACAATTTTATGTGTAATTATTATATTTACTTTGATATTTCAGATTTGTCATCTTTCGCCTTAAATCCTAGTCATGTATTCTTGTGTTATGTTGTTGTGTTGTGTTCAAGTATTCATCCATCCACCAAACTCCATTTTTCTAAATTTTTCAGACCACTTTCACGGAAAAAATCATAAAAAAAAAATATTGCTAAAAAAAATACAAAATAAAATCCATCCCAAGATAGACAACTACATCTAACTTTTCACCAAAGGAAAAAAAAAAAATAACAAGATTTGGTCATCCAAAATGCGGGCAAACGGACTACAATCTTATAAGTTTTTTCGAAAAAAAAAATTAAGTCATACAATTTTAAGTGTTTAATATAGCTAAACTTGTCCGTTTTTTACAAAAAATTAGTATTTTAGAAACTAGATTCCGAATGCTACGATTCATATTTATATAAATTTTTCTAATTTAGAGTGCATGTATAGCTAATAATCCCTACAGTTGAGATTTCACTGTTTTTTGCAATATGACGTCCACGGATGACCCTATATTTGTCCATCAACTTCCTGCACTTACCCTATACATGGGTAAGCTAACTTTCATTTCACCTATACCTACACCAACATTGCCAGTCCCTTACCAACACCAACAATGTTACCCTACCAATATCAATATTTTTACCAGCCCACAAATTGCCTAACTATAACCAAATTGCCTGAATTCACCTCTCCCTATTCATAAGGTAGAACTACATCGGTCTGAGGCCCCCTCCTTAATTTTTGCAATGGGCTATGTAGGCAGCACTTGGGAGACATGGGGTCTCCTAAGGTTAGCTCGACCATCCCCTACCCTAACCTATCATGTGTGGTACATATAAATCTTTTTGCATATTTCTATTTGCTCACATTCATCTTTATCCTTTTTCAAAACAAAACATTCAAACACAACCATTCTTATTATTATCATAACTCAAATCAACATACATATTCAGTTTTATTTAGATGTTAAACACATACATCTTCTCTATCATTGACGCGCAGGTCGGCAATCCTCTTTTATTCCTATACCTCTATGAAATTCACCTAGATCCTGGTGCCTCCTTCCGAACCAGGTGATGATCGTGATCGTCGACTCCGCTCGCCTGGCCTCTCCATCCTCAAAGGTGCCACTACTATTGGTTCCTCCCATTGATCTGCTAACCTTTCCTGTAACATATGTATATGCCCTCTCGCGTGGTGGAATCTCACCTCTAGTCTCTCCACTCGTGACTCTGCAACCGCTAACAATCCCATGGTCTCATTCACCCACGTTTGGAGCTGATGAACTAAACCTTGCAGGAAATCTCTCTCCGCTGTAATCACAGCTATGTCAGGACGATCACGTACACCTCGCATATCTGCTACCCACCATAATCTATACGCCTCTGTCGTTCCTGCATCCATTACCCTGCGATCGGCTGCTATCTCCTCTGGCCCTGTCGACACTAAAATTTTCCTCCATAATTTCTATTTCATTAATGTATGTATTAGGAATAGGATGTTGTTAAGTATAATTAGTAGTAGCGTCTGATAGAAGATAACGGCACCGTCAGTACGGTGCCGCCAATAATGTGGAGTACGGTAATATTCAAAATACAATAAGAATGTTGTAAAAAGTAAATATTTGTCGTAAGTGGTCCGGTAATATTAAAATGTCAAAGTTTGGGTAATTAGAGAAGTAGGGTCTACTTGATTAGGAATTAGAAATATTATATTGGTAATAAGGACAAGGAGTGAGGTCATAAATATTTTGTGTATTTTATTTGTAAAACGTCTAAAAATGTGGAACCCATGTAAAATGATAAGGTTTATCTTATCTTAGAAGATAAGCTTACATGTACAGATAAGAGTTAAGTTATGGAATATGATTTGTCAGAGTGGATTTCTTATCCTATCTTAGAGATAAGATGGATAATCCTGGAAGTTCTATAAATAGAGAGGCCACCCCTCTCATTTAGCATAGAAGGAAGTAGTGAGAAATATTGTAGGAAGTGTGCGAAGGAAGCCATCAGTTTAAAGGTGTGTTGAAGAAGCCATTAAGAGGTGTAATTGTAAAGTTTCTCCCATAGTCTTGGTGTAAGGCAAGTGAAGTCAATAACACTTGAAGTACCTCATGGTTGAGATTGTAACAATTTTATGTTAATATTATCATTTACTTTGATATTTCAGATTTGTCATCATTTCGTCTTATCATAGTCGATGGTATTCTTGTGTTATGTTGTTGTTTTGTTTCAAGATTACATCCACCAAACTAAAGGCTGTGCATTAGTAAATAATCATAGCACGAGGAGTTCCCGATGAAGAATTATCATAGTGCCGGATTGGTGATGACATTTTGGTTCCGTTGCCGGGACAATTCCTCGTTGGTGGATTTTCTAGAGAGATATTCCCACTTAGTCAAAAATCAATTGGAGGGTAACCTTGTTTTACCGTGCATAGTAGTTACCATGGTAAAGTCATTTTTGCCATGAATAGTAGTTACCATGGTAAAGTCATTTTTGCTGGGAATATTATTTACCACAGTAAAGTCACTTTTTACGGTGAATAGTATTTACCGCAGTAACTTCACTTTTTACCGTGAATAGTGTTTACCATAGTAAAGTCAGTTTTTACCGCAGTAAGTCAAGTTTTACCATAGTTTACCGTGGTCATTTCTATTTTACTGAAAGGTGTAAAGTCAAGTTCTAGTATAGTGATTCCAATTATTTGTGCACATAAGTTTTGTTGATTGTACTTGTGGGTTGGTATTTCACGGTGGTTACTTTTGAAACTGGGAAAGATTCCTATTTTTTCAGCTCAATCTAATGAAGATGCTTCTTCTTTCATTCAAGAGTTTAAGCGATCTTGTATTTGTAATGGCCTTATAAGAAGGGAACAATGGACTAAATTTTTTCCTACCTTTTTGGATGGTTCAGCACTTAGGTGGTTTGAAACACTAGGTGATAATGTGAAAAATTCATGGGATTTATTAACTGAAAGTTTTCTTGAAGAATTTGGTGAACAACAGAAATATGTAGATCTCATGATCAAGATCACAAAGCTATCCCAAGGAGAGAAGGAGAAGATAAGGGATTATCATGCTCGTGTTCTAGAGCTAAGGAGGAAGCTTGATGCCCAGATCCGCAAGGAAGGATTAGTGGATGGGTTGATGAATGGCGTGGATAATCTCCTCTGTAAGCACTTCATTCTTGGGATGAAGCCAGAGATCAGACAACGAGTGAAGTATGACCGCCCAACTACCATTGAACAAGAAAGGGAGATTGCAAGAAGGCAAGAAGAAATCATGGAAGAGGAGCCCAAAGAAATTGTTGCTAAAGTAGAGCCTACACCAACACCTTTGGTCCAGAATCCACAACCACTCCCGGTGAGCACAAATATTTCTCCTAGTACATCTACTGAGTATGAATATCTGCTCAAAAAGATGGGTCAGTTAACTATTAATCTTCTTCAAGGAAAGGAATTTAGTTCTCAGGGAGGAGATAGAGGTCCAAAAAGAAATATTTCTGAAATTGTATGTTATGGTTGTTATAAAAAAGGTCATTATAAGTATAACTGTCCAACTAGAGCTTCTACATCTAGTAAAGGAGATAATGATAAAGGAAAAGCACCTGTGAATTCTTTTGATGTAGTAGATAAGAGCAGAAATAATGAAGTAGATGTGTTTGTAACAAAAAGAAAGAAAGAAAAAGATAATCAAGATGGAAATGATCCTAAGAAGATGAAAGAAGAAACTAGTAAGAAACATAGGAGAAGAAAGTTGGGTGTGCAGGATTTTCTGATTTCACATGGGCAAGGACCATACTCCATCTTGGAAGATCTGTCTAAAAGGCCTATAAATATTACATATGGTCAACTCTTGGCTATGTCTTCTGAGAAGAGGCGGGAGTTGCGAAGTGGACTCAATGCTCGACGAAGGAAGGAGGTTGAGGTCCCTGTTTTGGAGGCAGAGGCGGATCCCTATGCTCCACAAGCTGAGGTATTATGTAATGGTATTTCAATTCATGATGTCTTAGTTGATGGAGGTGTTGTAGTTAATGTAATAACCGAGTTTGTAATGAATATGTTGGGTTTAAAAATTGATCGCCCTTCAACACTTATGTTAAGGTCATTAAATAAAGGAAAAACTAAACCAGAAGGTGTAGTTTCAAATGTGGCAATATCTGTTATGGGTGTTGTATGTGTGGTAGACTTTCAGGTGATGAAAAATGGTACTGTTGCGTATCCAATGCTACTGGGAAGACCATGGCTAAGGAGAGTTCATGCAAGAAACTACTGGAATGAAGGCTTCATGACACTTGGACGTGGTAGAGAGAGGGTGAAGATAAATGTGATCCCTCGACATCATAAGACAGAACCTGTGGATTCAAGTGATGAAACTGATGATTGGACATCCTCTGATTACTCTAGTACCATGAAGTGGACACTGAAGATGAAGAAAGTGAGGTTGATGTTTCAGTCATGGATATCCTTCCAGTCACACCAACTCATGACCCCATAAAATTATCTGAAGAAGAAGTTGATGATCGTCTCCAACAAATAAAGATTGGTGATGCTGTGCTGGAGAGTGAGAAGGAATCCTACCTCCAGCTCTTTCGAAGGTACATACACCTATTCACTTTTGATTACAAGGAACTCCATCAAGTAAGTTGGGTAGAACATTGTATTGAGCTGGTAGATGGTGCTAAGCCCATAAAGCAAATGCCATATAGAATGAATCCTAATTTTTCCAAGACTGTAAAAGAAGAAATAGATAAGTTGCTTGATGCAGGATTCATATTTGCTATGGAGAATTCAGAATGGGTTTCTCCCATTGTGATCTCAATAAAAAGAATGGGAAGCTACGCATTTGTGTTGATTACAGGAAGCTCAATAAGGCAACAAAGAAGGATCATTACCCTCTTCCATTTTCAGATCAGATCTTGGACGAAGTAGCTGGCCAGGAGTGCTATAGTTTTGCTGATGGATATAACGGCTACAACCAAGTTCATATAGTAGAGAAAGATCAGCTGAAGACCACGTTCACCACTCCTTGGGGAACGTTTGCTTATAGAGTTATGCCTTTTGGGTTGTGTAATGCTCCAGCAACATTCTAACGTTTGATGAATAGGGTATTCGAACCCTACATTGGGACCTTCATCAGAGTATTTCTGGATGATTTTTGCATTTATGGGAGCAAGTTGGACCACCTGCACCAAATGGAGACAACATTTCAAAGGTTAGATGAAGCACAAGCCTCACTAAACCCTAAAAAGTGTGTCTTTGGATGTTCTAAAGGCGTTTTGTTAGGGCATGTTGTATCCAGAGATGGTATTGGTACTGATCCTGATAAAGTTTCAAAAATCAAAGATTTACCATTTCCTCTTAATGGCCATGTGGGTTACTATAGAAGGTTCATCAAGAATTTCTCAAAGATTGCACAGCCACTAACCCAGTTCTTAAAGAAGGATGTTACTTATGAACCAGGAAATAAGGCACATGAAGCTTTTGGACAACTGAAGGAAGCCCTGGTGTCTTCACCTATTTTGAAGAATCCAGATTGGAGCAAGGCATTCATTGTGTACACTGATGCCTCAGATGCAGCACTAGGAAGTACTTTGAGCCCAAAGGATAAAAATGGGAATGAACATCCAATTTACTTTGGGAGCAGACAAATGAGCAGTGCTGAGGTAAATTATACTGTAACTGAAAAAGAGGCTCTGGCTATCATTTTTGGTGTAAAGAAGTTTAGAAATTACTTGCTAGGGCAAAAATTTCTAGTTGTAACAGATCATCAGGCTCTAAAATATATTGTAAATAAGCCTAACCCATCAGGGAGGATAGCAACATGGATAATTTTGCTACAAGAGTTTGAATTTGATATTATAGATAGGCCAGGAAAGAAGCATGTCAATGCAGATGCACTCTCTTGAGCCTATGATGGTTTAGGATCATTTTGTGATGATGATGATTTCCCCGATGCAGCATTGTTATCCCTTGACACAATCCCTAGTGAATACATAGATATTTGGAATTATCTGAATGAATTCAAGTTTCCTGATGGTGCCAATGCAAAGACTAAGAGAAAGATTACTCAATTCAGTCGTCCATATTCTATTCTACATGAAGTATTATTTCGAATAGGATCTGATGGATAGTTACAAAGAGGGCAGTTGGACGTGATCAAGGGAAGGAACTGCTAGAAGAATTCCACAATGGTACATGTGGAGGGGCACTTCTCTGGACAACTTACAACAAGAAGGATCTTGGGATGCAGGTTATCACTGGCCCACTCTTTTTAAAGATTGTTATAATTATTGTAAGACATGTGATATTTGTCAAACACATGGTAACCGTAAGACTTCATCAGCTCCATTATGTCCTATTCTTCCTCTTGGTCCCTTTGAAAAGTGGGGAATAGACATTGTAGGTCCACTTCCAACTACATCACGCCAAAATAAGTATATTGTAGTTCCACAGATTATTTAACCAAGTGGGTTGAAGTTAGGCCATTGAAAACAACTTCCATGGATGAAGTGGCAAGGTTCATGTATGAACGCATTGTCACCAGATTTGGTTGCCCATTAGAAATTGTAACAGATCAAGGAAGCCACTTCATTAATGAGGTGGTAGAAGCCCTAGTCAATAAGTTTTCTATTAAGCACAGGAAGGAAACAACATTAAAGCCAAGCACAAATGGATAAGTGGAATGAACAATTTTTTTTGTTGTGTTAAATTCTAGCAAAAGATGCAGCCTTGCAGGTACATAAATGGGATAAAAGGATTCATGCAGCATTATGGGCATATAGGGCAACATCAAATTCAGCAACATGATACTCCCCATTTTAGTTGGCCTATGACATTGATCCAGTTCTTCCTATTGAGTTTGATATTCCCACTGTGAGAATTATGAAAAATGAAAGGATGGATGAAAGTGATTCAGTAAAAGAAAGGTTGGTACATCTTCATTTGCTGGAGGAAATGAGAGAAATAGCAAAGGATACAAGCCATAAGAAGAAAATGAAGCAGAAGGAATACTTTGATCAAAAGATCCGGTGGTCTCCATTTCATGTGAATGACTTGGTTCTAGTATATGATTCCAGATACAAAAAAAGAAGATAGAAAAAATTTCTTCCAATATGGATGGGGCCCTAAAAAATAGTAGATGTGCATGAAAATGGTATGTACCGATTGGAGGAATTGGATGGCACTCCCATTATGAAATGGGTCAACCACGACAAGTTGAAGATTTTTCAAGCACCAGAATAGTCTACTCCGAGGACGGAGTAGAAGCTAGGAAGGGGAAAGATGTCGACACTACAATTTTCCTCCATAATTTCTATTTCATTAATGTATGTAATTAGGAATAGGATGTTGTTAAGTATAATTAGTAGTAGCGTCTGATAGAAGATAATGGCACCGTCAGTACAGTGCCGCCAATAATGTGTAGTATGGTAATAGTCAAAGTATAATAGGAATGTTGTAAAAAGTAAATATTTATCGTAAGTGGTCCGATAATGTTAAAATGTCAAAGTTTGGGTAATTAGAGAAGTAGGTTATACATAATTAGGAATTAGAAATATTATATTGGTAATAAAGAAAAGGAGTGAGGTCATAAATATTTTGTGTATTTTATTTGTAAAAAGTCTAAAAATGTGGAACCCATGTAAAATGATAAGGTTTATCTTATCTTAAAAGATAAGCTTACATGTACAGATAAGAGTTAAGGTATGGAATATGATTCGTCAGAGTGGATTTCTTATCCTATCTTAGAGATAAGATGGATAAGCCTGGAAGTTCTATAAATAGACATGCCACCCCCCTCATTTAGCATAGAAGGAAGTAGTAAGAAATATTGTAGGAAGTGTGTGAAGGAAGCCATCAGTTTAAAGGTGTGTTGAAGAAGCCATTAAGAGGTGTAATTGTAAAGTTTCTCCCATAGTCTTGGTGAAAGTCAAGTGAAGTCAATAACACTTGAAGTACCTCATGGGTGAGATTGTAACAATTTCATGTTAATATTATAATTTACTTTGATATTTCAGATTTTTCATCATTCCATCTTATCATAGTCGATGGTATTCTTGTGTTATGTTGTTGTTTTGTTTCCAGATTACATCCACCAAACTAAAGGCTGTGCATTAGTAAATAATCATAGCACGAGGAGTTCCCGGTGAAGAATTATCATAGTGCCAGATTGGTGATGACATTTTGGTTCCGTTGCCGGGACCTTTCCTCGTTGGTGGATTTTCTGGAGAGATATTTCCACTTAGTCAAAAATCAATTGGAGGGTAACCTTGTTTTTATTGTGCATAGTAGTTACCATGGTAAAGTCTTTTTTATCGTGAATAGTAGTTACCATGATAAAGTCATTTTTGCTGTGAATAGTATTTATCACAGTAAAGTCACTTTTTACCGTGAATAGTATTTACCATAGTAACTTTAATTTTTACCGTGAATAGTGTTTACCACAGTAAAGTCAGTTTTTACCAGCAGTAAGTCAAGTTTTACCATATTTTACCGTGGTCATTTCTATTTTACTGTAGAAAGGTGTAAAGTCACTTTCTAGTATAGTGATTTCAATTATTTTTGCACATAAGTCTTGTTAATTATACTTGTGGGTTGGTATTTCACAGTGGTTACTTTTGAAAATGGGAAAGATTCATATTTTTTCAGCTCAATCTAATGAAGATGCTTCTTCTTTTATTCAAGAGTTTAAACGATCTTGTATTTGTAATGGCCTTATAAGAAGGGAACAATGGACTGAAATTTTTTCCTACCTTTTTGGATGGTTCAGCACTTAGGTGGTTTGAAACACTAGGTGACAATATGAAAAATTCATGGGATTTATTAACTGAAAGTTTTCTTGAAGAATTTGTTGAACAACAAAAATATGCAGATCTCATGATCATGATCAAAAAGCTATCCCAAGGAGAGAAGGAGAAGATAAGGGATTATCATGCTCATGATCTAGAGTTAAGGAGGAAGCTCAATGCCCAGATCCAGAAGGAAGGATTAGCGGATGGGTTGATGAATGGCATGAATAATCTCCTATGTAAGCACTTCATTCTTGGGATGAAGCCAGAGATCAGACAACAAGTGAAGTATGACCACCCATCTACCATAGAACAAAAAAGGAGATTGCAAGAAGGCAAGAAGAAAGCATGGAAGAGGAGCCCAAAGAAATTGTTGCTAAAGTAGAGCCTACACCAGCACCTTTGGTCTAGAATCCACAACCACACCCGGTGAGCACAAATATTTCTCCTAGTACATCTACTGAGTATGAAGATCTGCTCAAAAAGATGGGTCAGTTAACTATTAATCTTCTTCACAGAAAAGAATTTAGTTCTCAGGGAGGAGATAGAGGTCCAAAAAGAAATATTTCTGAAGTTTTTTGTTATGGTTGTTATAAAAAGGGTCATTATAAGTATAATTGTCAAGATAGAGCTTCTAAATCTGGTAAAGGAGATAATGATAAAGGAAAAGCACCTGTGAATTATTTTGATATAGTAGATAAGAGCAGAAATAATGAAGTAGATGTGTTTGTAACAAAAAGAAAGAAAGAAAAAGATAATCAAGATGGAAATGATCCTAAGAAGATGAAAGAAGAAACTAGTAAGAAACATAGGAGAAGAAAGTTGGGTGTGCAGGATTTTCTTATTTCACAGGGGCAAGGACCATACTCCATCTTGGAAGATCTGTCCAAAAGACCTGCAAATATTACATATGGTCAACTCTTGGCTATGTCTTCTGAGAAGAGGCGGGAGTTGCAAAGTGGACTCAATTCTCGAAGAAGGAAGGAGGTTGAGGTCCTTGTTTTGGAGGCAGAGACAGATCCCTATGCTCCACAAGCTAAGGTACTATGTAATGGCATTTCAATTCATGATGTCTTAGTTGATGGAGGTGCTGCAGTTAATGTAATGACCGAGTCTGTAATGAATATGTTGGGTTTAAAAATTGATCGCCCTTCAACACTTATGCTAAGGTCATTAAATAAAGGAAAAACTAAACCAGAAGGTGTAGTTTCAAATGTGGCAATATCTGTTATAGGTGTGGTATGTGTGGTAGACTTTCAGGTGATGAAAAATGGTACTGTTGCGTACCCAATGCTGCTAGGAAGACCATGGCTAAGGAGAGTTCATGCAAGAAACTACTGGAATGAAGGTTTCATGACACTTGGACGTGGTAGAGAGAGGGTGAAGATAAACGTGATCCCTCAACATCATAAAGCAGAACCTGTGGATTCAAGTGATGAAACTAACGATTGGACATCCTCTGATTACTCTAGTACCAGTGAAGTGGACAGTGAAGATGAAGAAAGTGAGGTGGATGTTTCAGTCATGGATATCCTTCCAGTCACATCAACTCATGACCCCATAAAATTATCTGAAGAATAAGTTGATGATCGTCTCCAACAAATAAAGATTGGTGATGCTGTGATGGAGAGTGAGAAGGAATCCTACCTCCAGCTCTTTCGAAGGTACATACACCTATTCACTTTTGATTACAAGGAACTCCGTCAAGTAAGTTGGGTAGAACATTGTATTGAGCTGGTAGATGGTGCTAAGCCCATAAAGCAAATGCCATATAGAATGAATCCTAATTTTTCCAAGACTGTAAAAGAAGAAATAGATAAGTTGCTTGATGCAAGATTCATATTTTCTGTGGAGAATTCAGAATGGGTTTCTCCCATTGTGATCTCAATAAAAAAGAATGGGAAGCTACGCATTTGTGTTGATTACAGGAAGCTCAATAAGGCAACAAAGAAGGATCATTACCCTCTTCCATTTTCAGATCAGATCTTGGACGAAGTAGCTGGCCAGGAGTGCTATAGTTTTGCTGATGGATATAGCGGCTACAACCAAGTTCGTATAGCAGAGAAAGATATGAGCTGAAGACCATGTTCACCACTCCTTGGGGAATGTTTGCTTATAGAGTTATGCCTTTTGGGTTGTGTAATGCTCCAGCAACATTCCAGCGTTTGATGAATAGGGTGTTCGAACCCTACATTGGGACCTTCATCATAGTATTTCTGGAAGATTTTTGCATCTATGGGAGCAATTTGGACCACCTGCACCAAATGGAGACAACATTTCAAAGGTTAGATGAAGCACAAGCCTCACTAAACCCTGTAAAGTGTGTCTTTGGATGTTCTAAAGGCGTTTTGTTAGGGCATGTTGTATCCAAAGATGGTATTGGTACTGATCCTGATAAAGTTTCAAAAATCAAATATTTACCATTTCCTCTTAATAGAAGTAAGTTGAGATCATTTTTAGGCCATGTGGGTTACTATAGAAGGTTCATCAAGAATTTCTCAAAGATTGCACAGCCACTAACCCAATTCTTGAAGAAGGATGTTACTTATGAACCAGGAAATAAGGCACATGAAACTTTTGGACAACTGAAGGAAGCCCTAGTGTCTTCACCTGTTTTGAAGAATCCAGATTGGAGCAAGCCATTCATTGTGTACACTGATGCCTCAGATGCAGCACTAGGAAGTACTTTGAGCCAAAAGGATGAAAATGGGAATGAACATCCAATTTACTTTGGGAGCAGACAAATGAGTAGTGATGAGGTAAATTATACTGTAACTGAAAAAGAGGCTCTGGCTATAATTTTTGCTATAAAGAAGTTTAGAAATTACTTGCTAGGGAAAAAAATTTCTAGTTGTAACAGATCATCAGGCTCTAAAATATATTGTAAATAAGCCTAACCCATCAGGGAGGATAGCAAGATGGATAATTTTTCTACAAGAATTTGAATTTGATATTATAGATAGGCCAGGAAAGAAGCATGTCAATGCAGATGCACTATCTCGAGCCTATGATGGGTTAGGATCATCTTGTGATGATGATGATTTCCCCGATGCAGCATTGTTATCCCTTGACACAATCCCTAGTGAATACATAGATATTTGGAATTATCTGAATGAATTTAACTTTCCTGATGGTGCCAATGCAAAGACTAAGAGAAAGATTACTCAAGCCAGTCGTCCATATTCTATTCTGCATGGAGTATTATTTTGAGTAGGACCTGATGGAAAGTACAAGAGGGCAGTTGGACGTGATCAAGGGAAGGAACTGCTAGAAGAATTCGACAATGGTACATGTGGAGGGAACTTCTCTGGACAACTTACAGCAAGAAGGATCTTGGATGCAGGTTATCACTGGCCCACTCTTTTTAAAGATTTTTATAATTATTGTAAGACATGTGATATTTGTCAAACACATGGTAACTGTAAGACTTCATCAGCTCCATTATATCCTATTCTTCCCCTTGGTCCCTTTGAAAAGTGGGGAATAGACATTGTAGGTCCACTTCCAACTACATCACACCAAAATAAGTATATTGTAGTTGCCACAGATTATTTAACCAAGTGGGTTGAAGCTAGGCCATTGAAAATAGCTTCCATGGATGAAGTGGCAAGGTTCATGTATGAACGCATTGTCACCAGATTTGGTTGCCCATTAGAAATTGTAACAGATCAAGGAAGCCACTTCATTAATGAGGTGGTAGAAGCCCTAGTCAATAAGTTTTCTATTAAGCACAAGAAGGCAACAACATACAAGCCAAGCACAAATGGACAGGTGGAACAAACAAATTTTGTGTTGTGTCAAATTCTAGCAAAAGATGCAGCCTTGCAGGTACATAAATGGGATAAAAGGATTCATGCAGCATTGTGAGCATATAGGGAAACATCAAAGTCAACAACAGGATACTCCCCATTTCAGTTGGCCTATGGCATTGATCCAGTTCTTCTTATTGAGTTTGATATTCCCACTGTGAGAGTTATGAAAAATGAAAGGATGGATGAAAGTGATTCAGTAAAAGAAAGGTTGGTACATCTTCATTTGCTGGATGAAATGAGAGAAATAGCAAAGGATACAAGCCATAAGAAGAAAATGAAGCAGAAGGAATACTTTGATCAAAAGATCTGGTGGTCTCCATTTCATGTGAATGACTTGGTTCTAGTATATGATTCCAGATACAAAAAAAGAAGACAGAGAAAATTTCTTCTAAAATGGATGGGGCCCTACAAAATAGCAGTTGTGCATGAAAATGGTACGTACCGACTGGAGGAATTGGATGGCACTCCCATTACAAAATGGGTCAACCACGACAAATTAAAGATTTTCCAAGCACCAGAATAGTCTACTCCGAGGACGGAGTAGAAGCTAGGAAGGGGGAAGATGTCGACACTAAAATTTTCCTCCATAATTTCTATTTCATTAATGTATGTATTAGGAATATGATGTTAAGTATAATTAGTAGTAGCGGCTGATAGAAGATAACAGTGCCGTCAGTATGGTGCCACCAATAATGTGGAGTATGGTAACAGTCAAAGTACAATAGGAATGTTGTAAAAAGTAAATATTTGTCGTAAGTGGTCCGGTAATGTTAAAATGTCAAAGTTTGGGTAATTAGAGAAGTAGGGTCTACATGATTAGGAATTAGAAATATTATATTGGTAATACAGACAAGGAGTGAGGTCATAAATATTTTGTGTATTTTATTTGTAAAAAGTCTAAAAATGTGGAACCCATGTAAAATGATAAGGTTTATCTTATCTTAAAAGATAAGCTTACATGTACAGATAAGAGTTAAGGTATGGAATATGATTCGTCAGAGTGGATTTCTTATCCTATCTTAGAGATAAGATGGATAAGCCTGGAAGTTCTATAAATAGAGAGGCCACCCCCCTCATTTAACATAGAAGGAAGTAGTGAGAAATATTGTAGGAAGTGTGCGAGGAAGGCATCAGTTTAAAGGTGTGATGAAGAAGCCATTAAGAGGTGTAATTGTAAAGTTTCTCCCATAGTCTTGGTGAAAGTCAAGTGAAGTCAATAACACTTGAAGTACCTCATGGGTGAGATTGTAACATTTTCATGTTAATATTATAATTTACTTTGATATTTCAGATTTTTCATCATTCCGTCTTATCATAGTCGATGGTATTCTTGTGTTATGTTGTTGTTTTGTTTCCAGATTACATCCACCAAACTAAAGGCTATGCATTAGTAAATAATCATAGCACGAGGAGTTCCCGGTGAAGAATTATCATAGTGCCGGATTGGTGATGACAGCCCTTCTGGAGGTGTTGGCCGGGGAGGTGAGAATGCTACCTCGGCGTCGATCCTCATGTATGGTCTATAAGCCATAGGTATATCCTACACAAATCCAAATTATCACCACACGCGATCTAGAGGAATCCTCTTGTATTCACCTGGCATGTGCCCTGCGATCCACCTCAATCGCTCTACACCCCTCAACTCCTCAGCTATGTGCTCCGTCACCATATAGTTCCCGTAAGGCCTCCAACGGATATCTGCAATCATCACCATCTCCCACACCTACCTTTAATACTCGATGTTATCTGTCATGGCTTGGGATCTTGCCTCTTGTTCTGTCTGGACCCATCGTCTGAATCCCAACCTCTGCACTCCTATCTCTCCCGACTGGACGGTTCGGCCTATCATTCACACACAAACAATGTGCTCATAGGCCCCAACAATGTAATAAGTATGAATAATCCAGTGTCGTCCTGTAATTTAACCTGCAGGCCCATAAACCCCCTGTATAGCTCCGCCAGATATGCGGGTGCCCATGTAAAAGTCACGCTCCTTTCTATTATTTCCCAAATAATACACATCAATGCTTTCGGAAATCTTCCCCCATCCTGCCCTCGGTAATGCATAATACCCCACCGCTATCATTAATACTACTGCCAACCTTGTTGCCTCAATGTGTGTTGCATACATTATACCATAAGTGAATGTTAAACCTCGCTATGTGACAAATCTCATGCAGCTGGACCAAATACTACTGTTATTGCTACCCTGCGCTGCACTCGGCCCTTACCTGATACACTGGTCTTCCTGTAATTGGGAGCCTCAAGATCCTAAACACATCTTCCAACGTCATTGCCATCTCCCCTATTGGAAGATAGAAGGTATTCTTTTCTGGATTCCATCTCTCAATCAACGCCTGCAACATAGCGTGATTGTGTGCGATTCGTGAATAATAGCAGATCCCATTTAACCCCACACAGTTTATCAATGCCCATTCAGCTGGTGTTATATCCACTCGGATTCGTGACAACAAAGGTAGCACACTATCA
The DNA here is from genome assembly GCA_019776745.2 of Taxus chinensis. Taxonomy (NCBI): domain Eukaryota; kingdom Viridiplantae; phylum Streptophyta; class Pinopsida; order Cupressales; family Taxaceae; genus Taxus; species Taxus chinensis. The sequence continues at coordinate 287,043,341 of CM034146.1, forward strand.
TTCATCCTCAACCCGGCCTCTGCCTACATACATCAAAATGGTGCACAACCATTCAATAAATCACACCCACAAGTGTTTTTTTTTTCTCACATTCTGGAAATTTCTACAGTAAATGGTATCGGTTATAAATAACCGATACCGGTCTACTAACTGATACCGGTTATTTCTAACCGATACCGGTCACTGTCAATCCTATACAGCCTGCTTAAAACCACCACCTACGATAATTATTTGCTCATTTACCCCTCAATATACCTACGACCATACCCGAAATCCCTACTTACTTACCCCATAACACTCACCCCATCCCAGACATTTGCCTATTACCTTTTCTTTTTCATCTCTACCCACTTACCTTCTCTCATCTTATTATTAAAACATGAAAGAATTGAATCACAACCAAATAGTTTACCTCCTGGGATGTAGCAGCTTGGGGTGGAACCTGTCTTCCCTCTCGTCTTTGCCTGCTGGATGCTTCTCCTCGTTCAGCCATCTTCACCACCCTCTTTGATATAATTTGCCTTTCCACCTCCTTAATCTCAGCCCACAATCAATTTACCTGTCTTTTTCTTCCTTATCACTTAATTTTTCCCATGAAATTACCTGTATAAATCACCAACAACATCGCATTCTCGTATTTAACTTGTTGCATGCTTCTAACAATAAGAACTTAAGTTGCCAACCAAGCATTTCTATTTTTAGGGAAAACTAGTTTTGGAATGACCGATATCGGTTAGCTAACCAATATCGGTCATATATCTACTGACATCGGTTACATAACCGATATCGGTCACGTGTCCCATTTTGCTTAAACCTAGGCCTTTTCTTCGTTTTTGCAAATTTTTGTGGCACCCGCCTCTTTTTCCTACATAACAACACCATTATCAATATTTGTCATCAACATCACATCAATATATCATCACAATTTCATCAACATCATCTATCTACAATAAAACAACCATTAACAAAATACGTATGACATTTCAATATCTAAATGAAACCCATCAATATATACACCATTTGGATCGAACTCATCATCTATACACATTAAATTTCACAAACCATCGACAAAACACATAACACATTTTATATACACCATGTGGGTCAAAATCATCATATATATATATATATATATATATATATATATATATATATATATATATATATATATATATATCAATGTTTCAAATATACAACTTGTCTTGCATAGGGGCCTCTGTGATCGCAACATAATACAAAGCCGGCATGCAGGCCGCTATCACTGTAAAAATCTTGACTCGGCTCGCAGGCCAGTCACTCATGTCAAAAATATACTCAGCTCGCAGGCCGGGTATCAACTATACAACTTGTACTTGGCTCACAGGCCGGTATATACAACAAAAATGAATAAATGGGCTTGCAGGCCGGTATATACAACAAGAATAAATGAATGAATCATATGTGGGCACGCAGGCCTCTATATACATATCCGGTGTCTATATCTAATATCCACAAACCCTTCTCCGCTTTAGGGATGTCTCAGCTGTCCCCACCACCCTCAGTCCCTCTCCCTACTGGTCCTTGTGCTGGCTCCCACCTCCTCCCTGTCACCGACCCACCGGCTGTGGCTGCACCCCCCTGGGATCTCTGGCTCTATGAGGTCTCAGCTCTGTGCACCACATATGGCTGATAGTCAGCTCCGGTACCATCAAGGACGTCCTGATAATACCGGGCCTCTGCTCTCACCTCCATATAACGGGCCTGTGCCACCATGGCTGCTAGGGCTAGTCCCTCGACTCCTAATAGCAAACCCTACCCTGCTGGTGCACCCTGTGCCTATGGAGGTACCTATACCTATGCCTGCGGCAGTGCTGGTGCCTGTGGTGGTGCCGGTGGCTGTGCCGCTGCCTGTGGTGGTGCCTGTGGTTGAGCCTATGCCTGAGCTAGTTGCCCCTGTAGGACCCCAATCTGTTCCTGTGCAGCAGCAAGCTGCCCCTGTAACAACTGCACCTGTCCCAAAATTTGGTCCCTCTCTACTATAACAGCCACTAAATCTAGCTGTGTGGGCTGTGCTCTCCTCGCTGCTCTCTCCCCCTACCCACCATACCAAAAATGACCCTGTGCAGCTGGCGTCATCCACGGTATCATCCGCCGACCTCTTTGCTACCCAATCTGGGTCCACATGCTGTGGTGCAGGAAGTGGGGCCTCTACATCATCCCTCTGGTACTAAGGGAAGGGAGGTGGCTCATCCTGTCATAGCCCCAACTGCCGTTGTACCCTCTCCAGGGGTATCCGCTCATGCACTCCTGGCCTCCGTCCAGCTAACCAGAAAGTATACTGGATCCAGCGCATTTATGATCGGGCTCCTCCTCAGGGCTGATGGCCTCTATAAGGCCTCCATACAATATCAAGTGTGGTCAAGACCTCTAGCATATGACGGTAGTAAGCTACATCCCGTCCTGCAAGCACCGCTCGTGGCTGGCCCACGATCCCTAACCACCTCTGAAAGCCATACCTGTATATAACCTGTGGCCCCTGGTTGCTGCGGCAGCCCTACTAGTCGTATACATATGATGTGCTCATATGCCTAGCAGTGTAACAAAAACATGGAGCAAATTCCAAATCACCTCATCCGGTGATAACCCCACAGCTCTCTGTATAGCTACACCAGATATACTAGTGCCCAGGCATAGCACGTATGCTCCTCTACCATCTCGTGTAGCACTCCCATCAAATCCCGTGGGAAGCGGCCTCCCTCTGAGTCCGGGAGGTTGAAGCATGTGATGCCCATCATCATCAACACAGCAAGCCGTGTCTCATGTCTATGTGCGCAATACATATTGCCATAAGAAATACTCGCGCTGTGGTAGGTCAATAGTACGGCTGCATCCCCAAATACATGTAGAATGTTGTCCATAGCCGTCTCCACATCTACCTGGAATACTACCTCCCCCACGATTGGCAATCTCATGATGCGATAGTCATCTCTCTGGGGTAATAGTCATCTCTCCGGTAGGGAGATGGAAAACATTGGTCGCCGGATCCCATCTCTCGATGAGGGCAACCATAAGGCTGTGGTCCCTATCCATAGCCCTATACCGCTAGACTTCGCCGAGTCCCACCTCACGCATAATGGCCCACTGCGCTGCGGACACATGTGGCTGCATCCGTCTCAATAACGGGGGCATCTGATCCCGCATCGTAAGCTGCTGACGTGCCTGTAAAAACAACCCACTTCATTAGACCTACCCTTTACAAAAACAACTACCTTAACCCTCTATACCCCCTTTTTAACCACCTGATCACACCCCGAATCTATAACACACATCTACACCCACCTCTCTTACCCTAAAAACATCTACGATACCCCCTTTCCTTATCTCACACCCTACCAATCACCCCGATCTACTCTCACCATCTAACTATACCCCTACCAATTTAACACCTCCTCATTCATACCCAACACCTAATCTATCCTAACCACACCAACCACACAACCGCCCCATTACCCCCCCCCACCAATCACCTTTCCTATCATACTCTACCCCCTCCCTCTTCACCCCCAAAACAACAAACAACCACAAACAAACCAAAAAACACAACACACAAAACCCAACAATAAATACAACACAACATACAAATAACAACAAAACAAAACAAAACAAAAACTACCTACTGACCGGTACCGGTCACCCTCGACCGACACCAGTCCCCTCTCCAACATTTCGCCACCAGTGCCGGTTGACATACGACTGACACCGGTCAACAAAAACTCAATTTGTCTGGAACATTCGGTGACCGACATCGGTCACTGTACAAACCCGGAGCCGAACCCGACGCGGCCCCCTAAACAAGTTTTTTCCTATTTTTACACCTTTTACCAATTAGAAAAACCTAGAAACCTACCCACCCTACCGTTTTAGCCTAATCAACCTAGTTACCCACCCCATTTTCCCAAATTATTTCAATTTATTCATTATTTCATTAAAATTAGGATTCCTACCCAAACCACACATCTAATTTAAAATCATTAAATTCACAAAGGTTAGAGGTTTAGAGCCTACCGGTACGACTACACGTCATCGTGGTGGGATAGGTGGCGGTGGTCCAGCTGGTCTAGCACCTCCTGCTCCTCCTGGCTATGCCATGGCTCCAAATCACCTCAGTTGGGTCCTCCACCAATCAAATTCTACCTCCTACTCACTGGGGTCTACCAACAACTCACTTCTCCACTCAAATACTACCACCTCAGCCGAAAAACTCAACAATATCATTAAAACACCTCAGACAACTAAATTTGGTTTTCAAATTGACAATGTGACAATGACAGGCCGTATTTTTATTTTTATAGGTTTTTGACCTATAACCGATATCGGTTATATTGTGCCCTAAGGAACCGGTATCGGTCACCTAACCGATACCGGTCATATCTAGCCGATATCAATTTAATACCTAACTTCACCCAAATTCTGCCCTTATTCACCAATCTCCCTTTCTCGCCACATTGCCTATTCACCACATCGCCTATACCCTCCATTGCTAATTACCCAAGGCCTTTTTTGACTTCATTGGCCCGACCCAAGGCCGCAACCAACCGTTTGGCCCGACCCAAGGCCCTCACTAATCAATCGGCGTGACCCAAGGCCACACCACTTAACTACCTCGACCAAGACCCACAAATTACAATTTTATCCATCCATCATGTAGCTTTTTGTTCAATTGAGCTCACCTGTTCGTGTTTTAGCATGATTGTGGTACTTAAATTGATCATCCGACCAACTTTTCCTAGACCAAGACCGTGACATTTATCTCAACCAAACCAACCATTTGGTACTGCAGAACATGCCCAAACATTCCTGTACCTTACCCTTTATATTCCTTGGAGCTACTTCCTATGCCTTGGATACCAGGATTATATCACCCCTATTTGGATAAACTATCGACCTTTGCCTATGAATTTCTTGTTTGCTCTTCAAATCAAGTACCCCCAATCGCACTACTGCATTTCAACATGTGTCTGCTTCCTTGAACTTAGGCCACCCATCTTAACATCATCTCAACACCATTCACCCTTTATCAACCCTATCCCTGATTTCACGTCGCCTCAATCTGTGATAGATTTGAGGGGGATTACCTATATCCTTAACAAGAGTAACCACTTCTTATTATTGTCAGTGCAGCTTTATAAGACAAGCTACACGACAACAAGGGGCTAATGTAGATACCAAATTTGTGTCTTACGACACCCTGTGCCCCACATCTCATTTCACAACCTAGTCTCACCACCTAAACCTTGCACAATTATTTATTAATTACCTTATAATTAATAAATCCACATTTCCAAACCCACCACCTCATTTTTCCACCTCATCATGACCTAGTCCTAACCCTAAAATAACCTAATAAAGACCTATAACTTGGTCTACATCCACACCCATGACTAATTACTCCTCACCCGCACCAAAATCAACCTAGTAATGACTTGACCAAGCCCACAACTAATCCCTCAGGAGAAAAGGAGGGAAAGTTGGCTATTTTACTAAAAATAGCCCACTTTGACTTAACCGACATCGGTTCCTACTTGACCACCATCGGTTCCCTATAAATGACCTCCCCCAACCAAAAACAAAAGATCAGGAATTCACTTGGCCAAGCAGAGACAAGTGAAGGAAAGAAATGAGTTTGCAGAGAAGGACATCAAGCTCAAGACTGCAACTGAGTAACCAAAGCCCAGTGACACTCATCTAAGCATTGGGAGAGAAGATAGTTCATCTTTGACTGTCAGATCATCCCACCTGAGCCCTACCTTCGCCATCACAGTCCCTGGACCTGTATCTTCATCAGAAAGAAGTAAGTAGTGTCTTGTACATTCTTATAATAACATTTCTTGAATTTCTGAATCACAGCCATTTTAAGTCTACTCATAGATCCACTACCTGGAAACACCTTACATCTAACTGCCATTCCTCTACCCGTACATTGCCCCAAGAACAGCCCCCATACTCTCTGAGTCTTCTCCATCACCCCATTACATATCCCCAATCATTTACCAGCCTTATAAACCCCATAGCCACCTAATGGCCAACCTTCACTAAAAACCTCTAAAACCACTGCCCCACCATATTGGTTATCAGAAACCAGTACCGGTGACAGTGACCGACATCGGTCACTGTGACTCAAACCAAAACTAGCTTTTCCTCTATTGTTTTAACGAGGTAATTAAATTCTAATTTTGTAATAATTTGTGTTAATTCATATTAGCAGGGGAACTGACCACCTTCGAAAGGAAGGTTTATATTTCTTGGGCCTAAGGCAGTTCCCTCATTTATTGTCTAACTATAATCTGGTGGTCTTGCATTCTTATTCACAGGTAGTCCTTCCCAGACAAAAAGGAGTTCTTCGCAATCGATCTGATCTCTCTCTATGGTACGCGCACACCCTCCCAACATTCAAAAAGTATTCCTCCTAGCCCTAACCCTTATCTTTTTCTCAAGGGAATGAAAGGATAGAAGCAACTCTATTCTAGGAACGGAAGCATTTTGTGCGAAACAGCCAAGATGGATGTGATCCAAGGGTGGAGGATTGACCCTCATTTTATTAGGTGGAAATGTATTTTAAATGTTTATGTAAAAGCCTTAAAGGTATATGTAGATGAGTGAGTGGGGCCATTTAATTGCCCAGGGGCATTATGTCCTTAGCAATCCTTAGCATGTTGTAGGAATTTACATTAAAGGAATTTTAATCTATTAGGATAATGAAACTAGAATAAATTAAGCATGTGGTTAACCATATCTAAAGATTGAGTAATATTAGCTATAGGGAAGTAATTGTTTAACTAAGTGAATTAAACCTTGTTACCTTCATTTTGTATGATCAGTTAATGGACCCTAGGGATAATTTTAAAAACATGTTAACTTTCTAACTAGACTTGGTTCTTCAACCGTAGAGCTGATTTAAGTACTTTAAGTTAAGTTAATGAACCCTAAGGGGTTAAGCACCCTTGTAACATTCCTTTATAACTTAAGAAAAAGTAAATAAATAATAATAATTAGTTGCACTTTTCAGGTTAAGTGTTAGGTTGGAGCGTGTTCCTAGAACATCATTTTTGCGAGTGCATTACACTTTGGTATCAGATCCATGAATTCAAATCTTGGACCCTTGGGCACACCTAAAAAACATGAAACATGAACTATTAACCTAGTGCAAAATTGGTTTCTTTTAATCTAGGTAAAACCACAATGTCTATATAATTGTATAATGTAGAAAACATAGAAAACTGAAAACAAGACCTAGAATAATGAACTAACTCCTGACTTAGTATGTGCAAGAGACGTAGATCAGATGACGGTTTTTTTTACATAGACCTAGATATAACACCTCCAAAGTAGGCTGTAATAGCCATTCTACCTCAAATTTTACAAACGCTTTAGAATGTTAATGCCACTATACACGGAGGGTCCCTTAGGAGGACAACTTTGCTAGACGTGATATGGAGCCATCAGTTAGAGGCCCATGTATCCCCTCGACACAATGAGGAGAATAGGGTAGATAACTTCCATGCGGAGTTGGCTAGGGCAGAGTCGCCACAGAGAGGGCATGGAGACAAGATCTTAGGTCATAGGGACAGGTCTCAGAGCCCTAGACAGAGAGAGGAGCATACAGAGAGACCTAGGGGTCATCAGACATCAGCTGCAGACCATATCAGGGAGATCCTAAAGCTACAACCATCTCACTATTCTGGTGATACATGAGGTTTTTAGGAAGAGGCCTGGTTGGTGAGCTTGAGTGGATGCTTCAAGTTTTACCCTTGTACTAGCAACACGAAAGCTCATGTTGCGATCCATCTTCTGAGGGATGGAGCAGGAGTCTGGTGGAGGACCGAGGAGTAGAAGCTCCATGTTGACTCAGAGATAGTTACCTGGGAGCTATTTGAGGAGATTTTCAGGAGTAGGTATTTTCCCAAGAGGTTTATTCAGCAGCGGATAGACGAGTTTCACGACCTTCATCAGGAATTTATAACTGTAGCCGAGTATGAGAGTCTATTTCTGGAGCTACTTCAATATGTTGACTATATGCATGATGAGCATGTACAGATTCACAGGTTCATCTGGGGCTTGAACTTGGATTTGGGTGGCACGGTGCGCATTCACTGCCCACAGACATTAGATGAGGATCATGGAGAAGGCCTATATTGCAGAGGAGATGTGGGGGAAGATATGTAGCAGGCTAGAGATAGAGTTTGAGCCGTATCCAGTAGATGTAGGATGGTAGATCAAGGGGGTCAGTTCCTCCTCCACATGGTGGACAAAGTTCAGGACAGGCTTCATTTAGGCCACCACAATAGCCACCTCAGCAGTAGCAGACCCACCCACCTTACAAACATCCTCAGAGATTTGATGCATAGAGGGGGCGGAGTATGGGGCCTCCTCCTAGGGGTCCCATTAGGACACAGGGTGCATTGAGAGCTCATTCAGTAGGAGCTTGTTAGTAGAGACCTCTGCAGTCCATAGCCAGATCATCAGGATCCACAACTCAGACCTCTAGAGTACCGGCTAGAGTTGCATCCCACTAGAGAGGACCAGGCAGCTGTTATGGTTGTGGTGTTGCTAGACATCATTGGAGAGATTACCCATAGAACCCTAGCAACAAGGGTAAGATGCAGATCTCAGAGCCTACTATTGGAGATATGGCACAGAGCCATCAGATCTATGCAGTAGTCGAGAACTGCCAAGCTGAGCACCAGAGTACCGTGATAGAGATGACAGGTAGTATTGGTGGTATTTCTACCTCTATATTATTTGATTTTAGTTCATCTGATTCCTTTATTGCACCATCCTTAGTAGAGTGTTACAGGCTAGTGGCAGTTAGGCAGGGTTGTAGTTGGGACGTTGAGATGGCTTCTGGGAGCCAAAATTTCTAGTAGAATCCTTAGTTAAGGAGTGTGTAGTGGATATGGGACCCTTCATCACTACCTCTGATCTTCGAATCCTTCCGTTAGGTTCTTATGGTGTCATCTTGGGCATGGACTGGTTGTCTACACACATAGCTAGAGTGGATTGTTACCATAATACTATTGCTTGTACAGATGATCTAGGAGTGGAGTCAGTGATATCAGGAGTTAGGAGGCCCATTTCTATTCGCACCATCTCTGCTATGCAACTTAAGTGGTGTGTGCGACGGGGTTGTCAGATGTATGTTGTTATGGTTAGTGAAAGATCTAAGGATGAGTCTAGTAGACCATCCCTTGATGACCATCCCATCTTGAGAGAGTTTGCTGATGTTTTTCCAGGGGAGCTACCAGGGTTACCTCCCCTGCGTGAGATATATTTCCACATAGATCTTGGTTCCGGGATCAGAGCCTATCTCACGAGCACCTTATTGGATGACTACTCCTGAGCTATGTGAGCTCAAGTTGTAGCTTGAGGGCCTTCTGGAGAAAGGCCTAATCTATCCTAGTGTATCCCCTTGGGGTGCACTAGTGATCTTCATGAAGAAGAAGGATGGATCTCTGTGGTTGTGTATTGATTACCACCAGCTCAACAAAATAATGATCAATAATTGTTACCCTCTTCCACGCATTGATGATTTATTTGATCAGATGAAGGTGCCACAATTTTCTCCAAGATAGATCTTAAGTCATGCTATCATCATCTAAGGATTACGGAGGTAGATATTCATAAGAGTGCCTTCCATACGAGATATGGCCACTATGAGTTCACAGTGGTACCTTTTCATCTGACAAATGCCCCTGCTATGTTTATGAGCTTGATGAATGGGGTATTCAGGAAATTTATAGATTGCTTCATGCTCATTTTCCTTGATGACATTCTGATTTACTCATGTACACATGAGGAGCATGAGGAACACCTTCGCCAAGTTCTTTAGTGCCTTCATGAGTAGCATCTTTTTGAGAACTTGGAGAAGTGTGCATTCTTTCAGAAAGAGGTGCAGTATTTGGGCCACATCATTTCTAGGGAAGGTATCACAGTCAATCCTTCCAAGATTTGAGCTATCATGGATTGGCCAACACCCACTAGTGTGACCGAGGTGCGCAGCTTCATGGGTTTGGTAGGTTATTACAGGAGATTTCTTCAGGACTTTTCTCGGATTACGCACCCCATCACTTCCCTTCAGCGGAAAGGGAAGAAGTTTGTTTGGTCAGATAGATGTGAGCAGGCCTTTAGGACACTGAAGGAATGCCTCATGACAACACCTATTCTTGTAGTGCCAGATCCTCAAGGTGAGTTCTACATTTGCACAGATGCTTCTTTGACAGGACTTGGAGGTGTGTTGATGCAGGAGGGAAGAGTAGTTACTTTTGAGTCTCAAAAACTCAAATATTATGAGCTCAATTATCTGACTCATGATCTTGAGCTTGCAGTAGTTGTGCACACCTTAGAGCGGTGGAGACATTTTCTTCTTGGCCGGAGATTTACACTCAGGACTGATCACTTGAGTCTTCACCACCTCTTCACGCAGCCCAATCTCAATGCTCATCAGTGGCATTGGATGGAGTTGCTTTGTGAGTATGATATGGAGATAGAGCATGTGAAGGGGAAGGAGAATGTGGTTGTAGACACCTTGAGTAGATGGAGACATGTGGCTATGGATACTTTAGTAGTTACAGATTTACGGAGCAGGATTTTGCAGCAGCTTCCTCATGACAGTTTCTACCTTGCAGCCAGAGTAGAGATTAAGTCTCAGAGACCCCTTGAGGGGAGATTTGATGGATTTTCATTAGAGTTAGATGTTCTTCTCAGACACAGAGGTTCGATATATGTTCCTATAGATGGAGGCTTGAGATAGGACATTTTGAGAGGCTCATCGTGCACCTTATTCAGCCCATCCCTAGTCACAAGAAGATGCATTTTGCCACTTTGAGACAGCCTACTGTATCCATTGGAGAGGAATTCGAAGAGATACGTGGTGCGTTTGTGTCATGTTGTTTAGAGTTTCAGAGGGTGAAGGACCGAGCATCACCCATCCCCTTGGCCTTCTCTTTCCTCATGCTATCTTCAGAGTGGAAGTGGGACACCATTTCTAGATGGACTTCATCATTGGGTTAGATTTTTTCAAGATACCACCATGACGCCATCATGGTCATTTAGTGGATAAATTGAAAAGTGGATCATTTTTCTCAGTGAAGATGCACCTACTAAGTAGCCAGTGCAGTCATGGGTATATCTTGATGAGATTGTCAGATTACACGGGACTGAGAAGATCATTTGGACAACGATCCTTTGTACACTTCCCATTTTATAGACCACCATGAGCATGACATCAAGGGATGAAGATCAATTTTAGCATTTCATATCACCCTGAAGGAAGATGGATAGACTGAGTGGGTGAATCAATTCTGGAGGACATGCTTAGGATGTACGTTATGGATCACTACAGTTGAGATGGGAGGTATTGTATCTATACATTGGTGAGAGTTTGCACAGGTAAAATAATAGTTTTAGAGTTCCAAATAGGCATGGCTCCTTTTCAAGAACTTTATGGCAGAGAGTGTTGGACACCTCTTAGTTGGGACAGGTTAGAGGACAGGTTTTCTCTTAGGTCAACATTACTACAGGATATGGAGAAACAGGTTATCTTGATCAGACATAGATTGCAGGAGGCACAAGACAGGCAGAAGAAGTATGCAAACTAGCATAGGATAAGATTGTAGTTATGAAGTGGGCACGAAGGTGTTCCTTGCACTGTGTTAAAGTATAAGATACCTCTATCTAGTTGTAATGGAAATTTTCTAAGCTTTCCCTAGGTTTATGGGTCCCTTTGAGATCTTGGAGTGCATGGTCCCTTGGCCTATCATCTAGTGTTGCCACCTAGCTCTTGTCTTGCATCCATGATGTGTTTCATGAATTTAACCATATGCTTAGGAGATATATTTTCTGATCCTTCACACATGCTAGATTGGACCAATTGCATTGATGTGCAAATGGGTAGGTATTTGGTGATAAGCCCTAATTCACATTATAGAGCATTTTTAGGACTCCTGGGCCTTTTCAATTTTGTAGAGAGATTGACTAGGTTCGGGTCCATGGGATAGATATGATGAGACTGCTTTGACTACATGGGAGGATGCGGTTACACACCCTTAAATTACAATAAACAAAAGGAGCCCAGAGTTGCAGTTTCCATTCCCCCTGCAGATTTTGGTGGTAGATTTAATCCAACACACCTGTTGTTGTTGTAAAACACAACATATTTTGACTTCATAGGAGGAAGTCGACATGACTCCTATACCAACAAGGACTTGAGGGGGATGTAGTAAAAGGGTTTCCCACTTCCCTTTGGACACTATTTTTCATTATTATTGTTTCATTTTATCCAATAAATGTTTCGACATGACACTTATCTTTTTATTGATCTCTTCTATTTGGTGACACCCTTGTAGCTTCATTCCAAAATTTAGTATTCATATTTTATAATATTTTATGTATCCTTTTGTTTCTAGGATGTTCCAGATATCCAGTGTTATTGGGTGACATTGATTTTTACGATTCCCTATATGATCCAGCTTCATATGCTTGAGCATCTAATTGTGTTTATATTAGAGCATTACATATTTTTTACATTGTCAAGCCGTGTAACATTACTATATTTTTTTACATGTAGTGCCCACTTCCCTTCGACACCTTTTTTTGGACTATTGATTTCTATACTTTCGATTACACTTATGAATATATTGTAGCTTTTTGATTTAGTATGATGTTAGATGTTAGCAATACTGACAATTGTTGAACCAATTCATACATGGTTATTTATCTATATGATATTGATATGTTATGGACATGGTTATATATATACATATTCTGACATACGATATACTTTCATCACCATGAGTAGGCTTTGATAATTGAATTAATGTTGTGATCATTTTGACATGGATGAAACGTGGATAGAAATGTTGCTAGAAATTTGTAAATGATATCGTATTTGCCTAGATGATATTAATTTGTATATAGATGATTTTAGATTTATATTGCATATTTTGGCATAGATGTTTTAATGCGGCCATGAGGCCAAAGGAGGTATTTATGTGTTTTTTAGGTAAATTTATTCACAACAAACATCAGGGGGATTGGAGACCAACCACATTGGAATTCTAGATGAATTCAACAAGGGTCACCATGGAAACATGTAATTGTGTGTGTTAGAATTCTTTGGCTAAGGGAAAATTGTGACCAAGGGGTCATGTGTTGTCTTTTATTTAGTTTCCCTTCTTGTTATTGTTAGTATGTGTTTCTTTTAGTAATGTAATTTACTTGTTTTAATTATTTATATTTTTGTATGTATGTTTTCCCCTTTATTATTAATGGGTTGTAGTGTCTTATTAAGTTAATTAAACCTTGTCCTAAACTAATTAAAGATGTGACCAAAAGGATTTCATTTATTAGACTTGATTTTCTCTTGGATTTTGTGTTGTGTGTTGAATGCTTGAGATCTTGAGTGTTGTACACTCTACCCTTCATGGGAAACTCGAATTTGGCCTTAGAGGCCAAATTTGGAAGCTTGTGGGACAAGTCAAACTTGTCCCACACCTCTTAAATTTCTATGCCAACCCTACCTATGGGTTGGGGGGTCAAAATTAGACCCCATTAGGTGTTTTGGGAAGATAAAAAGGTAAAATGTTTATTGCACTTTCTTTCAAGTAATTAATTTTGTCCTTAGGGGGTGTGGGCTTAGATTGTGTGTGTAAGTATATTGTCATTCCTTCAACCACTTATTAATGGTGCATTGGAATATGAGGTTGACTAAGGTGATGTGGAGTGGAGAGGAAATTAGGTGGCATCCTACTTGGAGCCACATCATCCTCCTCTCTCCTTTTTCTATTTATTGAATTTTTTTTGCTTGTTTTGGGGTTACTTCATTATTTCGTGATATTGCATTTTTGGAGAGGGAGAAAATTGTTGAGAGTGCTTGTGGATTGTTGGAGCTTTTGGATGCTTTCTTGGCTTTGAGGAGCTTGGAGACTTACTCTTGGAACAAACTCTACTATGAAAAGGTAGGAGCTTTCCCTTGTTTATGTTATGCTTTATTTTGTGTTTATATGCTTGTGTTGAGTATTATTTTCTTTGGAATGCTTGTTGGGTGTGGGTAGATTGCCTAAGTTGGGAGTAGGAGGAGACTATGGGGAGATTTCATGTAGGGAGGCATAAGAATTTACCTTTTTGTTAGAGGGAGTTTGGGTTGGGTGCCCCACCTTGTACAAGGAATGCTTGCATTTCTTTCTTGTTTCTTTTATGAGGGAGGCATAAGAGATTGAGGGAGGCATAAGAGTATGTGGGAGGTATAAGGGGTACTTGAGGGAGGCATAAGAGTATGTAGGGGATTTGAGATATGCATTGGAGGCTTTAAGGTGGGCATCCATTCCCATTGGGAGGCATAAGTGGCCTCCCCATAGGTCTTGCTTTTTTGGCTTTCATTTTAAGCCTTGTTTTTTTTCTTTTGTTGTTCTCCTTTCTTGTGTTGTTGTCTTTTGAATGTGGATGAAATGGATTGTGAAATATTTGTTTGTGTTGTGGAAGCTTTTTGTTTCCATGTGTTGGAATTATCTCCCATTGTAATGTGGTTGGGCTCGGGGGCCAATGGAGAGGATGGCTTCTCCTCTTCATTGGATATCTTGGTTGGGTGGAGAGCATTGCCTCTCCCCCCATTTTGTTTTGAATCAAACAAATCTTGGAGGATCTATCTATTGTTGGATGTTGTGAAGCTTGGAGATTTTGGTGTCCCTAAGAAGATCCTTCTTGTAAAAAAATCTTCCTTTGTGTTATTCCCACTTAGAGTGGAGGAAACTTGTAATATGATATTCTATTTTAGCTTGTATTATTGTATGATCTTTCCCATTTCAAGTGGAGGACATTGTATTGATCTTGTAAAGAAATTTGTGTTCAAATAGTTGTTATTGATATTGTATTGTATGTGGAAATAAAAAAATAAGAAAAGAAAGAAGGAAATAATTGTATTGTAGAGTTAATTTTGCAAATAGAAAAGAAAGTAATTCTCTTTGTTGAAATCTTGGTTGTATTGTGAGAAAATTAGTTCTTTGTGTAAAAATATATGAGCTATTTCAATGGAAAAGAAATTTTACTTTCGTTGTGAAGTTGTTTTATTGAAAATGCATACATAGTAAAATTGGAATGGAAAATATGCATAGTAAATTGAATAAAAGAAAGTTGTTGTAGTTGTTTTTGGATATATGAGTTGTAGTGAAAATGGGAAAGAGAAAAAATTTGAAATATGGGTTATTTGGAAATTTTGTATGTAGTAAAAATAACAATGTAAAAGTAGTATAAATATTTAATTTTGCTCTTGGAATTGATAGAAAATTAGTTGAACAAATGGAATAGAATTGTAGTTATTATTGTTACTATTGGTTTTCAAAACACTTTAAAATGAGTAATTTTAACTAAGAAATGAAAAATGAAAAAAAAAATCAAAACTGAAAATTTTAGGAGCATAAAATCAAGTTCAGAATGTATTTTAGTACCTTTTATTAACTTTTAGTTTTTGAGAAAATTTTGGATTTAAGGTTCTTTTTTTCAAGAATAGGACCACTGCCTTGTGCAAAGTGGCAGTATCGTAACTGCCGCTCAAGCTAAGGTGGCGGTCTCAATACCATGGCTTAGTAGGGCGGTGGTTCTTGGTTTGTCACCCAGGCACAACAGCGGTCCCAGGACTGTCGGTCTACTTTGGGCAGTGGTTCTGTCACTTACGATAGAACTCCACAGATCCGTGCTTGTGCAAAAAATATAACTGGTTTTTACTAAATTTATAAGATGTAAAATTTAACCTTTAAGCACCAGAAAGCAAACAATGTGTAATTCCTTGGAGTTGAGCAATAAAAAACATTCAAATGGTGGATTAAAAACATTCTTTCATTTATAACAATGGGGGTAGGGTTTACCCTAAATAGAAAACCCCAAATGCTCTTAGCATGGAAACAAAACCAGATTGGTGGAGGAAACCCCCTCCAAATCCTTAAATTGAAGTAATAACAAAAATAAAACTTTAATCTAAGCTAGTCTAAACTAGATCTTCTTGTAGAATCCTCCATAGCTTCTTCCTCTCTTGCTCCCATGGCTTCCTCCTCTCCAACATACAAATTTAACAAAAGGAAATAGACCAAATGAGAAGAATAGAATAAGAAAAGGTTTAATAGAAATTCATAAGGAAATTTAGGGCTAGTTTGGAACCCTAGGATCTAGTGGCCAAGATTGATTTGATCCAAGGGTGGAGAATTCAACCTAATTTTGTTAGGTAGAAATGTATTTTAAATGTTTAATTTAAAATCCTTAAGGGTATGTGTAATTGGGGAATGGGGCCATTTAAATTGCCTTAGAGTGCTTAATCCTTCGTTAGTTCTTAGCAAGCCTTGGGAAGTCATAAAATGACTCTTAATTATTAAGATAATGAATTTAATAAATTAACATAAGGTTAACCTTCTAGGATTGAACTTTAGCTAAAGAGAAGAAAATATTTAATTAAGTAAATTAATCCTTGGTACCATCCTAATGAATAATTGGTTAATGGACCTTTGGGATAAATTTGAAAATATGTTAACTTTTAACTAGACCTATTTCTTCAATCATAGAGCTGAGTTTAGTAGTGTTAACTAATTCAATGAACCCTAAGGAGTCAAGCACCCTTGTAACATTCTTAAACAAAAAAAAATTGTCACAATTTTTGGGTTAAGTGTTAGGTTGAAGCGTGTTCCTAGTATGCCATTTTTGTAGGCGTTACACGTGGCCCAATATGGGTGAGATCGCCAAATATCCCTCTACACTTCTTTGCCACATAAGAAATAGAAAATCTCCTAGGATGGTTCATTAAAGAGGACCCACAGTGATTTGCATACTTATGTCATAATTTGTGTTGAAATTGATCACAGCAAGGGGTTGCCGGATATAATGACCCTTAAGATGGGAGATACAACCCATTCACAGATTTTTGACTATAATAATACGACTATCAAATTTGGAACTTAAAGAATTCGAGCCACCTACATTCGGCTTGTCTTCAATACAACACCCAAGCTCCAAGGAAAAAAGGATCTATTCCCAAACATTAGAGGATGAGGACAAATCTGACATAGAAAACCAAAAAGTTACAACTGCTTCAGCTCCATCACAATCAGATACGACACCTGTTATGGAAGAGGGGAAGATTGTAGTTATTCCTTCTTGTTTACAGAGAATTAATTCAAGAATCAAGTGGTCTCATGAATAATGATTTACAGATCTCCACTTATGTGGAACAAGATAAGTTACATGCTTATCTCCAATCCTCTTCTTTCCATCTTCTTCTTTACTCAACTTCGCTTTCTCTTTTCCGTTATGTAGATTTTTATTGGGATGCAACTCCTTTTTCCCTTGATTTTTTTGCTTCTTTCTTGCCCCATGGGAAAGCCTCGTCTCTTCTCTTCTGCTACAGTTTTTGTTTCTCCATGCTTGTGGACCTTTAGGATCCCTTTGCCTTTGGGGTTCTTTTTTGTACTATCTCATAGATGTATCTTTGCTTAACAGGGTTTTTGTAGATGTATCAAGACCCTCAACTTTTACTATTTTCTAGAACAACAATCTATTATTTATTTATTTATATATATTTGCATTATTTTTTAATTTTAATTTTTAAAAAATTTAGTTTTTGTCTTTTTTTACTTTCTTATAAAAAAAATTATTCTTTTTTACTATTTACTATTTATATTTATTTACTTCAAATATTAATTAATTTTAGTTTCAAACTTTTGATAAAATTTTTATTTTTATTATTTTTTTATTTTTTATTTAATATTTTAAAATTTATTTATGATTGGTCTACAATATTAATTAATTTTGATTTTTGGCTTTATTAATTTATATTTTCATTTTAAAATATTTTGATAAATTTTTTATATTTTAATTTTTAATTTTTTTAATAAATTTAATTAAAAAAAAATTAATTTTTTTATTTTATTTTTAAATTTATACTTTCAAACATAAATTAATTAATTAATTTTTGTTTATTAGCTATTTCTTTATTTTTTGCAACATTAATTAATTATTTTCAGCTTCAAACATTAATTAATTCTAAATTTTAATGATTTTTTTGAAAACAAATTATTCTTTTATTGTTTTTAATTTAATTTTATCAATTATTTTTAGTTTCAAATAATAATTAATTTTAAGTTTTGATTTTTATTAATTTTCTTTTCCTATTTCGAGAAAAATAAATTGTTTGTTTCTTATTGACATTATTCTTCTTTATTTTTTATTTGTTATTTAATACTAATATTTATTTATTATTTTTTAGTTTCAAACATTAATTAGTTTTAATTTTCATTAGTTGATACTTAATAAAGATTTTTAAAAACGTTTCGATTAATTTTTTATTTTTTATTAATATTTATTTTTTATTTCGTATCAATACTTTTTTTTAAAAAAAATTCAAACATTAATTTTTTTTTCAAATATTAATTAATTTTGTTTTTGGGCTCTTATCAATTTAAATTTAAATTTTAAAAGTTTAAAATTTTATTTTATTTAATAAGAGCCAAAAATCAAAATTAATTAATATTTTGATTTTTGGCTATTTTTTATTTAATAAGAGCCAAAAATCAAAAATTATTTTTTTATTTTTTATTATTTAATGTTTTTTTAAAAAATTGAAATATTTTTTTCATTCTGTTTTTAATTTTTAATTTTTATTTTATATTTATTTTCTTCAAATTTTAATTAATTATTTTTAGTTTCAAACATTTATTGATTTTAATTTTAATTAAAAAAAATTCAATTTTTTATTATTTATTATTTTATTTTATTTTTAATTGTAATTTATGTATATATATATTCATTAATTTTAAACAGATTAATATAAAAGTCATACAAAATCCATACAAAATTTAAAAAAAAAACTTAAGACATCAAAACATTATTATCAATAGCATAATGTGCTAACACTTATAATTTAAATTACAATAAATTATTATATTAAATGTAAAAAGCAATCATTATATTACTTTAAGTGTATTTTAAATTCCTTAAAAAATTACATTTTTAACACACAATATCATACCATATCAATTTCAAGCAAATTATATACAACACATTACTATAATCAATTAATAACAATATTTTTAAGATACACAAACAAATAAATTTAAAAAATTAATAAAAAAATTATCAAAAATGTAATAACAAAACAACAATTACAATCTACATTGTAATAATTTATCTTATTAAATGTATTACAAAAAATCATTAAAATATTTTAAATGTATTTAAAATTCATTATAAAATAAATTTAAAACAAATTCAAACAACCCTCATAATACATTTAAAACAACATTAATAAGGTAATCATACAGAATCCATATTCATACATACATCATATAGAACATATATAATAAATTATAAAAATATATTTTTTAAACACAATTCAACAAATTTAAAAAATTAAAAATACATCATATTATATTTAGATTTTTTTATACATTTAAACAATTATTAAAAATTTAACATTTTTTCTGTCCCTTTCAAAAGAACAATTAAGCAACATATAAACAAGACAATAATATAATAATCATAAAAATAAAATTAACCACGTACCAATCTATCTCCCTCTCTCTCCCTATCTATCTCCCTCTCCCTCTATCTCTCTCCCCCCTCCCTCTCCCTCACCCTCTCCCTCTTTCCTTGTCTCTCTTTCTCTCTCTCTCTCTACTTCTCTCCCTCTCTCTAAACCTCTCCTTCTCCCTCTCTCTATTCCTCACTCTCTCCCTCTCTCTCTCCTTGTCTCCCACTCTCCCTCCCCTCTCTCTCCCTATCTCCCACTCTCCCTCCTTGTTTCTATCTCCTCTCCCCTCCGCCCTCCCCCCTCACCCCTCTTTCCCTCTCCCTATTAACCATGTACCAATCTATCTCCCTCCATGTCCCTCTATCTCTCTCCCCATGCCCTGCCCCCTCTCTCTATCCCTACCTCCCTCCATCCTCTCTTCCTCAACCTTCCTCACCCTCTCTCTCCCTCACGCTCTCCCTCTTTCCTTTTTTCTCTCTCTATCTCTACTTCTCTCCCTCCCTCTCTATCTCACTCCCTCTCCCTCTCCATATCTCTTTATGCCTCCCTCGCCCTCTCTCTCTCTCTCAGCCTCTCTCCATTTCCCTCACACTCCCTCGCTCTCTCTCTCTCTCCCTCTTTCCTTGTCTTTCTCTTTCCTTCCCCCTCCCTCCCCCCTCCCCCTCTCTCCCTCCCCCTCCCTACCCCCCTCTCTCTCCCTCTATATCTCCAAATATCAAAAATATTATTATAAAAAATGTAATAACAAGAAAACAATTACAATCTACATTGTAATAATTTATCTTATTAGATGCATTACAAACAATCATTATAATATTTTAAATGCATTTAAAATTCATTATAAAATAAATTTAAAACACATTCAAACAACTCTCATAATACATTTAAAACATCATTAATACAATAATCATACAAAATCCATATTCATACATACATCATATAGAACATATTAATATAATAAATTATAAAAATATATATTTTAAACAAAATTCAACAAATTAAAAAAATTAAAAATACATCATATTATATTTAAAAAATCTTATACATTTAAACAATTATTAAAAATTTAACATTTTTTCTATCTCATTCAAAAGAACAATTAACACACACACACACACACACACACACACACACACACACACACACACACACACACACACACACACACACACACACACACACACACACACACACACACACACACACACACACACACAAAATTAAGCAACATATAAACAAGACAATAATATAATAATCATATAAATATTATTAACCATGTACCAATCTATCTATCTCCCTCTCCCTCTATCTCTCTCACCCCTCCCTGCCCCCTCTCTCTTTCTCTCTCCCTCCCCCTCTCAAAAAAATTAACATTTTTTTCTATCCCATTCAAAAGAACAATTAAAACACACACACACAATTAAGCAACATATAAACAAGACAATAATATAATAATCATATAAATATTATTAACCATGTACCAATCTATCTATCTCCCTCTCCCTCTATCTCTCTCCCCCCCTCTCTCTCTCTCCCTCCACCTCTCTCCGTCGCCCTCTCTCCCTCTATATCTCCCCCCTCTCCCTCTCCCGTGCTCTCCCTCACCCTCCCTCACCCTCTCTCTCCCTCTCCCACTCTTTCCTTGTCTCTCTCTCTACTTATCCCTCCCCCTCTATCTCCACCCTCTCCCTCTATCCCTCACTCTCACTCCCTCTCCCTATCTCTATCCCACTTTGTTTCTATCTCCTTCTCTCCCTCCCCTCTCTCTCCCTATCTCCCACTCTCCATCACCCTCCCTCTCTCCTCTCCCCCCTCACCCCTCTTTCCCTCTCCCTATTAACCACATACCAATCTATCTCCCTCCCTCTTCCTATCTCCCTCCTCTCTTTCTCTCTCCCTCACTCCCTCTCTCCCCCTCTATCTCCCTCTCTCTCCTTCCCTCTCCCTCCCTCATCCTCTCTCTCACCCTCTATATCTCCCCACCTCCCCCCTCTCCTTGATCTCTCTACACTTCTCCCTAGCTCTCCCCCCTCCCTCTTTCTTTGTCTCTCTCGCTCAATTAACACACACACACACACACACACACACACACACACACACACACACACCTTTAAGCAACATATAAATAGGACAATAATATAATAATCATAAAAATATTATTAACCACGTACCAATCTATCTATCTCCCTCTCCCTCTATCTCTCTCCCCCTCCCTGCCCCCTCTCTCTTTCTCTCTCCGTCCCCCTCTATATCTCCCCCCTGCTCCCTCTCCCTCACCCTCCCTCACCCTCTCTCCCTCTCCCACTCTTTCCTTGTCTCTCTCTCTCTACTTCTCCCTCCCCCTCTCTGTCTCCCCCCTCTCCCTCTCCCTCCCCCATCTACCTCTCTCCAAACCTCTCCCTCTCCCTCTCCATGTCTCTATCCCTCTTCTGTTTCTATCTCCTCTCCCTCCCCTCTCTCTCCCCCTATCTCCCACTCTTCATCACCCTCCCTCTCTCCACTCCCCCCTCACCCCTTTCCCTCTCCCTATTAACCACGTACCAATCTATCTCCCTCCCTCTTCCTATCTCCCCCCTCTCTTTCTCTCCCTCCCTCCGTCTCTCCCCCTCTATTTCTCTCTCTCTCCTTCCCTCTCCCTCTCTATCTATTGTCCCTCTCCCTCCCTCACTCTCTCTCTATCTCTCTTTCCATGTCTCTCTTTCTCTCTCTACTATCCCTCTCCCTCTCCCTCCCTATCTCTCTATCCCTCCCTCACCCTCTCTCTCGCCCTCTATATCTCCCCACCTCCCCCCTCTCCTTGATCTCTCTACACCTACCTCGCTCTCCCCTCCCTCTTTCTTTGTCTCTCTCGCTCTCTCTCCATCTTTCTCTCTCTACTTCTCTCCCTCCCTCTCTCCTTCCCCTCCCTCTTTCTCTCTCTACTATCCCTCTCCCTATCTCTCTATCCCTACCTCACCCTCTCTCTTGCCCTCTATATCTCCCCCCTCTCCCTCTATATCTACCCACCCCCTCTCCCCCCTCGATCTCTCTACTTCTCCCGTGCTCTCTCCCCCTCCCTCTTTCCTTGTCTTTCTCTCTCCCTTCCTCTCCTTCCCCTCCCTCTTTCTCTCTCTACTTCTCCCCTCCCTCTCCCTCCCTATCTCTCTATCCCTCGCTCTCTCTCCCTCTTTCTCTATCTACTGCCCTCCCTCTCTCTACTTCTCCCCCTCCCTCACCCTCTCTCTCTCCTTCCCCTCCCTCTTTCTCTCTCTACTTCTCCCCCTCTCCCTCTCTATCTATCTACTTCTCCCTCTCTCTCTCCTTCCCCTTTCTCTTTCCTTGTCTCTGTTTCTCTCTCTACTATCCCTCTCCCTCTCCCTCCCTATCTCTCTATCCCTCCCTCACCCTCTCTCACCATCTATATCTCCCCCCTCTCCCTCCCTCTCTCTATCCTCTCTCCTTCCCCTCCCTCTCTCTCTACTTCTCCCCCTCCTTCACCCTCTCTCTCCTTCCCCTCTTTCCTTGTCTCTCTTTCTCTCTCTACTATCCCTCTCCCTCTCCCTCCCTATCTCTCTATCCCTCCCTCATCCTCTCTCACCCTCTATATCTCCCCCCTCTCCCTCTGTCTCCCCACCTCCTCTTTCCTTGTCTCTCTTTCTCTCTCTACTATCCCTCTCCCTCTCCCTCCTCTCTCTCAACCTCTATATCTCCCCCCTCCTTGATCTCTCTACACTTCTCCCTCGCTCTTCCCCTCTTTCCTTGTCTCTATCTCTCGCTCTCTCTAGATACTCTCTCCCTCCCCTCCCTCTCTCTACTATCCCTCACCCTCTATCTCCACCTCCCCCCTCTCCTTCCCCTCCCTCTTTCTCTCTGTACTTCTCCCCTCCCTCTCCCTCCCTATCTCTATCCCTAGCTCTCTCTCTCCCTATTTCTCTATCTACTTCTCCCTCCTCTCTCTATCTTCTCTATTCCTCCCTCGCCCTCTCTCTTTCCTTATCTTTCTCTCTCTACTATCCCTCTCCCTCTCCCTCCCTATCTCTCTAACCTCTCTCTGTCACTCTTCCCCTCCCCCTCTATATCTCCTCACCTCTCCTTGATCTCTCTACACTTGCTCCCCCGCCCCCGCTCTCTACTCTCTCTCTCTCTCTCCTTCCTCTCTCTCTCTCTCTACTCTCTCTCTCTCTCTCTCTCATCTCTCTCTCTCTCTATATCCCTCCACTCTCCCCCTCTCCTTCCCCCCCTCACCCTATATATCTCCCTCACTGCTTCTCCCTCTCTCCTCTGCTCCCCCCTATCCCTCTATATCACCCCCCTCTCTCTCCCTCTTCCTCTGATCTACTCTCTACTTCTCCCTCGCTCTCTCCTCTCCCTCCCTCCTTTCCCCTTTTTCTCTCTCCACCTCCCCCCTCTCCTTCCCCTCCCTCTTTCTTCCTCTCCTTCCCCTCCCTCTTTCTCTCTCTACTTCTCCCCTCCCTCTCCCTCCCTAGCTCTATCCCTCACTCTCTCTTTCTCCCTCTTTCTCTATCTACTTCTCTCCCTATCTCTCTATCTACTTCTCTCCCTCTCTCTCCTTCCCCTCCCTATCTCTCTATCCCTCCCTCCTCTCTCCCTCTCTCTCCTTCCCCTCCCTATCTCTCTATCCCTCCCTCCTCTCTCCCTCACAATCCCTCCCTCCCCCCCCTCCCTCTATATCTCCCCACCTCTCCCTCTCTCCTTGCTCCCCCCTCTCCCCTCCCTCTCTCTCCTTTTCCCCCCTCTTCACCCTCTCCTTGATCTCTCTCTACTTCTCCCTCGCTCTCTCCCCCTCCCTCTTTCCTTGTCTCAACCTTTCTCCCTCTCACAATCTCTGCACTCTCCTCCCTCCCTCTATCTATTGTCTCCTCTCCCTCCTTGCTCTCTAGTCTACCCCTCCCAACTCTCTCTCCCTCACAATCCCTCAGCATAATGCCCTAACAATCCCTCCCCCCTTAGTTATACATATACGTCTAGTCTACCCCTCCCAACTCTCTCTCCCTCTCCCTCCCTCATCATAATGCATTAACAATCATTTAAACATTAGTTATACATATACGTTTAGTCTACCCCTCCCAACTCTCCCTCCCTCTCCCTCCCTCATCATAATGCATTAACAATCATTTAAATATATTTTTTAAACACGCTATTCAACAAATTTAAAAAAATAAAAATACATTATATTATATTTCAAAAAATTTATACATTTAAACAATCATTAAAAACTTAACATTTTTTTCTTTTCCTTTCAAAAGAACAATTAACACACTTTTAAGTAGTAGCATATAAACAAGACAATAATATAATAATCATAAAAATATTTTTAAAATACATAATTCAACATATTTATGAACTTGTTAACAGTTAGATTTAAGACACCAAAATGTTATTATCAAAAATATAATATAAGACTGAATTTGAATTTTTATTTTTATTTCCCTAATTTACTCTTTCTACCAGTGAACTAATAAAATTGGCAAATAAATTATTATTGCATGCAAACAAAATTTTTATCAAATTTTATCGAATTTTTATCGAATTTCCCCTAAAGGGTGGTCTGACACCTGCCAGTACCTTAAATAAAGATGGGACAAGTACTAACAAACACTTTGCATAGACGACTGCAAACAAACCAAACAAATCAAACCATTATATTATATCGAGAACGAAGTAGGGAATAAACATGGTAAAAATATTTAGGGACAACATATTAAAATCCTACGCATATCCTTACAAATTGATTGAGGTGAAATACATTAGGAGTCGAACATAATAAAAACTTGTAGATTCTAAACTATATCCATGCATTTGTTTGAAAGACGGGAGTACAAAATCATATTTACGTATTGAAATATCTACTTAATAAAATTCTTGCAAATAATAAAAAGAAAACTGCGTACATTTATGTAATTGTAAAACAAAAGAGTACGAACTCATAGCTTATTGAAAAATGCAAACTAAACAAAACAATTAACCAGATCTACCTAGATTAAACTATGTCATTGCGAAAATGAAGTTATTGAACCAACTAAAACTGAAACTACCCTTATGGAAACATGGCAAAATAAAATTACTGAATCAACTAGCCTTATGGATATTCGATATGAAGTTAATAATACGATAATCGGTGAGCATTTAGATTCAAAAATTTTGTTCGTGAAACCTAAATTAAATTTTACACCTCTAAAATCAAATGATAGTTAAGGCATCTAAAATAGACTTGATCTGTACATCTACCTAAATAAAATTACTAAACCAACTACATCTGAAACTTGAATATGCTAAAATAAAATTACATACAAAAAATTCCAAATGTTCCAGAGGTAGATCATATCCCCTAACAGTAAACTACAAGACTTTCCAAAAATATTTTAACGACTACAAATTTGAACACAGGAATTATATCCCATGAGCATTTATTACAAAACTCCCAAAAATATCTCAAAAGAAGGGCAGCCTAAGCATGTGCAAGACAAACAAACAAGTATGAATGGTCCAAACAACCTAATCCAGTGCTGCAAAATCAAGTGATACATCTTCAATATTCATTAATAATCTACCAATAGAAGATAAAAGAAAATTCTAACAATAACAGTCAAAAAATATTTAACCTCCTAGTCTAAAATCTCTAACTGTACGTAGCCTGTAAATTTCCCCTTAAAATGTTTAAACCGTAGCCTAAAATCCTCCCCAAAAGACTTAAATATAAATTTGAGTAGGGTAAAGCCTTCCAGTCAGACGCGCAACAGGAAGAATTGCAAACAGTGGACTCTGTTGTGAGACTTTCATATGACTTACAATCAGGGGAGTATTACCTAATGGTGAAGTCAGTGTCACTGTAGGTGCACCTTGGTTTTACCTAATGGTAGCTCCACAGAGCTTGAACGGTGATTGCCAAAATATGCACTCGCCCTTCAGTCAGGCCTGTACTGTTCAGGGAATCAAGTAATACATTATTAACCTTACCTACAATTTATAAACCCTAATCTAAAAGATCAAGATAAAATTAAACCCTCTAAAATATGTAAACCCCCAAAAATCTATATATCGTAGCCTAAAAGTTCTCAATTATAGCCTGAAACCATCCCCTAAACACATAGATACAAATTAGCCTTCCCACCAGGCGCACTGATAATTTCTATGCACTTGGCCACTATTTATCTTCATTACAAACAGTGGATCCTACTGTGATATAACTAAGTGAACTTCAACCACTTTCACCAAGAGTATTACCTGGCTATCATAGCCTAAGGGCCAGGACAGTATCGCTAAATTTTGTTACTCGAAGGCTTTAGCTCAGGGTGGCTCTACGTTGATCGAACCTGGGGTTGATAGGTGATTTCTGAAACCTGCACTTTCCCAAATCAAGAAATCAGGCCTGTACAAATGAGGAAATCATTACACAGAAGTAACCTGAAACAAAAATCATATTCTAAAAACCCTTAAATTATCCCTATATGAAACACCATAAACGAGAGAGAGGTCACTCGTGAAAAACAAGCACAAATATACGTAAACATATAAACAAGACAATAATATAATAATCATAAGTATATTTTTAAAATACACAATTCAACATATTTATGAACTTGTTAACAGTTAGATTTAAGACACACCAAAATGTTATTATCAAAAATATAATAACTGTAAGACTGAATTTGAATTGTTTTTTTTTCCCCTAATTTACTCTTTCTACCAGTGAACTAATAAAATTGGCAAATAAATTATTATTGCATGCAAACAAAAAATTTATCAATTTTATCAAATTTTTATTGAATTTCCACTAAAGGGTTTTTCCACTAAAGGGTGGTCTGACCCCTGGCAGTACCTTAAATAGAGATGGGACAAGTACTAACAAACACTTTGCACAGATGACTGCAAACAAACCATTCATTATATTAGAAATGAATCACCAAACAAATCATTCATATTTCATTACAATATATCGAGAACGAAGTAGGGAATAAACATGGTAAAATAAATTAGGGGCAACATATTAAGAGCCTGCGCATATCCTACAAACTGATGAGGTAAAATAAAGTAGGAGTCAAACATAATAAAAACTTGGAGATTCTATACTGATTCCATGCTTTTATTTGAAAGACGGTAGTACAAAATCAGATTTACGTATTCACATATCTACTTAATAAAATTCTTGCAAATAACAAAAAGAAAACTCCGTGCATCTATGTAATTGTAAAACAAAAGAGTACGAAATCATAGCTTATTGAAAAATGCAAACTAAACAAAACAATTAACCAGATCTGCCTAGATTAAACTATGTCATTGCGAAAATGAAGCTATCAAACCAACTAAAACTGAAACTACCCTTATGGAAACATGGCAAAATAAAATTACTGAATCAACTAGCCTTATGGATATTCGACATGAAGCTAATAATACGATAATCGGTGAGCATTTACGTTCAAAAATTTTGTTCGTGAAACCTAAATTAAATTTTACACCACTAAATCAAATGACAGTTAAGCCATCTAAAATAGACTTGATCTGTACATCTACCTAAATAAAATTACTAAACCAACTACATCTGAAACTTGAATATGCTAAAATAAAATTACATACAAAAAATTTGAAATGTTCCAGAGGCAGATCATATCCCCTAACAGTAAACTACAAGACTTTCCAAAAATATTTTAACTACAAAATTGAACACAGGAATTCTATCCCATGAGCATTTATTACAAAACTCCCGAAAATATCTTAAAAGAAGGGCAGCCTAAGCATGTGCAAGACAAACAAACAAATAAGAATGGTCCAAACAACCTAATCCAGTGCTGCAAAATCAAGTGATACATCTTCAATATTCATTAATAATCTACCAATAGAAGATAAAAGAAAATTCTAACAATAACAGTTTAAAAATATTTAACCTCCTAGCCTAAAATCTCTAACTGTACGTAGCCTGTAAATTTCCCCTTAAAATGTTTAAACCGTAGCCTGAAATCCTCCCCAAAAGACTTAAATACAAATTTGAGTGGGGTAAAGCCTTCCAGTCAGATGCGTGGTAGGAAGAATTGCAAACAGGGGACTCTGTCGTGAGACTTTCATATGACTTACAATCAGGGGAGTATTACCTAATGGTGAAGTCAGTGTCACTGTAGGTGCACCTTGGTTTTACCTAATGGTAGTTCCACAGAGCTTGAACGGTGATTGCCAAAATCTGTACTCACCCTTGAGCAGGCCTGTACTATTCAGGGAATCAAGTAATACATTATTAACCTTACCTATAATTTATAAACCCTAATCTAAAAGATCAAGATAAAATTAAACCCTCTAAAATATGTAAACCCCCAAAAATCTGTATATCGTAGCCTAAAAGTTCTCAATTGTAGCCTGAAACCATCCCCTAAACACATAGATACAAATTAGCCTTCCCACCAGGCGCACGGATAATTTCTCTGCACTTGGCCACTGTTTATCTTCATTACAAACAGGGGATCCTACTACGATATAACTAAGTGAACTTCAACCACTTTCACCTAGAGTATTACCTGGCTATCATAGCCTAAGCGCCAGGACAGTATCGCTAAAGTTTGTTACTCGAAGGCTTTAGCTAAGGGTGGCTCTACGTTGATCGAACCTGGGGTTGATAGGTGATTTCCGAAACCTGCACTTGCCCAAATCAAGAAATCAGGCCTATACAAATGAGGAAATCATTACACAGAAGTAACCTGAAACAAAAATCATATTCTAAAAACCCTTTAAATTATTCATATATAGAAACCCATAAACAGAGAGAGAGGTCCACATAGATTAAAAACAAGCAGCAAATATACGTAAATCCTATGGTGCAAAACAAGGTGAAATTTCTAAAATACACCAGCAATAATCGAGGTGAAATTTCTTAAATACACCACCAATAATCTGTAATTTCAGAAGAAACACTAATAACATAAATTCAATAATACTAACCATCTTGAAATGCTAATGCTCACTGCTTAGTTCAATTCACTCCTTGCTTCGGCTATCAGCTTGGTCTGATTCGCTTCCTGCGTCATTTTTTTACCTCAAATAGAGCACTAACATAGATGCAGAGACTATTCTAACCATAAAAATGGGAACCAAAAAAACCCAAATCAAAAACACAAAAAAATCAGAACCACAAAAAACCAGACATGAAACACAAAAACATAGGCATGAAATGCAAAAATACAAACAATAACTCAAAGCACACCATTATTAAGACCTACAGAGCACGGCCGTGACACATAGCACACAGACCCAGACAAGCATAAACTAAAAACGAAACAAGTGAGTAAAGCTTCTTGCCAAGCCTGTAATTTTCCACAACGTCTCTTCCAAGTTCCACCGACTTTCTTTTCTAGCTGTCCCGCACTTATCCCTTCCCCAGTTCCTCCCCAATGCTTTTTTTCTCTGCGAATCTTCTAGTAAACCGTTTGGATGAAGCGCTTCTCAACGGTATAATTTTCAAATCCTTTTGGAACGATTCTTTTTTTAGGATTTTGAGAAATATTTGTATATTATAAATTTTTGGTATGGGCACATGGATTACGTAATTAGAGTAGCATATGTTTTATCCCAATACAAAAAGAGGAATGCTTTAATGTAGTATTTCAATTGATTAAATACTAGCAATCGTACATGAATTGTATGATGGGAACGTCGAAGGGGATCTTTTGAAATATTTAAATTGGAAGCAGAGAAATATTGGGAGAGGAAGAGGGGTGAAGATGAAGGGTTAGAGGATGAAAAAGTGCAATTCCAGCGAAAATAGAAAGTAAAAACAATGCGAAACTCAAACATAGAACAACATGATGACGTATTTGGAAATCCTTCAAAGGAGAAAAAGGGGTGTTGTTTAAGACGTTGGGGAAACAATTTATTTGAGATATGAAGGCAGTAACCACGGAACCCCAAGTTAATGTTGTAAATATATCAACATTGGACTACAATTCTTGTACAATGTAGAGAATAACTAAAATATTTGAAGTGTAAAAGTTATCCATTTTGGGAACAAGGTAACATGTGATGGGTGTGTTGAGTCTTTGTAACAAAAACTCAATCTACATCCATCTAAAGATGAAATTTGATGGAATCTGATAAAGGTATATCAATTATCTTTACTTTTATCGAGTCTTTTAAAAGATAGGTTCAATGTTGGACTGAAGATATTGTGAATGTCGAATGAAGGAGTTAACCTTTGCCTACTCTTTATGAGTATGTTTGATTCCAAAAATGAATAAGGAGAAAGATAATTAGGTGAAGTCATATGTGGAACACCAAAGAATTCATCAAGTGAAGAATGCTTTGTTGAAGAATGGGTTGTTCGACTAAAAACATGATCTATGTGAGTTTTAGTTAAATCCCACATAAGAGGAGGCCAAAAAAAGACATTAGACGATACAATATCGAACGATAAAGAACAATTTGTGGCATGTGAGGGCAATAGAAGAACCATTGTATGTGATGGAGTGTTTTCTACTTGTCAAAGTCACCAAAGAGTGTAGAATGTGCCTTCTTCAATAGGAATTAACTGTAATCGTGAGGCATACATAGCTCATACAAACCTTTCTTTATGTGAAGATCCTGAAAAGGTGCAAAATTAAAAGAGGTTGGGAAACAAAGACTTCTGAAAATATTCATGAAATTTTAATCATCTATATAATGAGAAAATGATGTCCAATCTCAGAGACAAGACATGGTGCCAATAGTGAAGGTGGAATTGCTAGGAGGAATATTGAAGAAAAATACAACTAAACTGGTTATCTCTTATCAATACTGCTTCGAGTGATATTGTTGTGTGTAGAAAGTCTACTCCGTATACTTATCTTCTTCAATAAAATATATTGAAAAATCAAATAAATAAATAGAACGTTAGGGAAACTATGTTAAACAGATCTCTCCCTAATAGCCATCCTATAATAAGCAACGTTATGGGTTGATTCAAACCTACAAACGAAGATATTTTTATAAAATAAAATCTTAAAACATTTACAAACCAAGAAAAATTTACCTCTATATTAAAAAGATGATAAAATAAAAAACTTCATTCATAAAGGTGGCGTAGAATCCTGAAGGGATCTATTTTGGCACACGAGAAACACATGAAAGAACCCGACAAAAAACCATTATTTCCCAAAAAAATCCACTTATTTATTTTATAAAATGTGACATTATACCTAGTTCTTAGGTAGGTACTCCCACATGTCTAGAAGGATTTTTTGGGCCCCACCAAACATAGACTTTAGGCATATGACATATATACATGTATTTGTACGCTAGTAACCAATACACATATGGTAATAAAACTAGCAATCGCACACGAGCGTGTGCGATGGGAATGCCGAAACGGATATCGGTAAAGAGCAAACTAAGAATTGTTACAAACCAAGAGAAGAAAAAAATAGAAAACAATGCGATAAAAAACGAGACCATTTGCGAGAACGTAAGGAGTAATGAAGAGCGGCAAAGAAGATAATATTGTTTAGTATAACAAACTAAATATGTACATAGGTGTTTGATGCAGAAGAAGAAGGGGAGGGGAAGGCCCGGAAAAAGGTTAATAGGAAATGGCGAGATTGTTATTGTGCGGAGGATGTGACGGGGGCGGGGAGCTATAGACGGTGAAGGTTACAGGGGATGAATTAGGAGGAGGGGGACGGCAGAAGGGATTGGAGGCGAAGCTCTTCTTGTTTTCGGAATTGCAGGAGGGAGGCTGAAGAAATTCTTGAGTAACGGTCAAAGGAGAAAGCTAGGGAGATACGAATCTTATCCAAGGAGGGCACACGCGAAAGAGCAGTAAAAGTAAGGCCTGGTCTCTCGGTGGATCCAATGTCTATGGTGGCATGACCAAGGGTGAGCCCTTGGGCTTTGTGAATCGTTAACGCCCATGCCATTTTTAAAGGCAGCTGTGTACGAGAGCCTCTCGAAATGGGGGGAATGGGGATGTGGGTGGGCTTTGATGGATTCCACGGTGGACCGGAATAGCGATCGAAGTCAACAATAACAAAAGAAGGCAAAGAAGGTGGAGCGGAGGAAGGGGAATAAACAATGTCAACGATAGTGCCAGTTGCGCCATTAACAAGCCTGGTAGCAATCCACAAATTAGCAGTGAGCATGATTTTTTGGTCTTTGCAAAGGAGCACTATTTGTTCTAGCTGGTCGTCATCAGGATCATTGTAGTCAGTTCTTCTTGTATTTAGAGCAATGGACAAGGCAACTGGAGAATTGAGTTCCTTCAGCATTTGTAAATTGTGGTTTTTAACAAGAATATTTGTTGAGAAGAGGTGGGGGGCATTGTGGAAGTATGAAAGTTCTTGTTGTGAGAGGCATGAGTCGGTGTGGGACATCAAAGTCTCCCAATCTGGAAGGGTGGCCACACCGTTTCGGATGTTGAGAAGCAAATTGCGAAAGGAAACTTGAGTCGGAGCAGAGCCTTGTTGTCGGAATATAGACGTTAACGAGATTGAATTAGGAAATTTGCGCCAAAGGGATCCACCGTAGGAATTACTGACATATAGTGGAATGTCCATAACGGGTGGAAGTTGACCAAGGTCTCCAACAAGAATCATTGATCTATTTCCGAAGGGGGAAGTACGGAAGTGCGGGAAGGCCTCACGCAGGCGGAAGTCAATTTTTGCAAGAAGTTTAGGACCAATGAAGCTCATTTCATCAATCAAAATGTATGTGACATGTTTTAAAGAGTCTTGAAAGGAGGCCAAAGCTTGCCCTTCAAGGGGTTTTAAATCTCGAACAGGAATTCGGAGGCTGGAATGAACGGTCGATGCGGAAATGTTAAAAGCGGCCACACCAGTAGGGGCAAGCAAAAGAAGGGGTGAAATGGCAGGGGCAGCGAGGGAGGAGAAGGCAGATCGGAGAGAGTGGATAAGGAATGATTTGCCTGTTCCTGCAGTTCCTTGAACAATGAGAAGAAGGGGTGATAGGCTGTGTGTCGAGGAAAAGTGGTGGAGTATTGTAGTGAAGGCTCGCTGCTGGCTATCGGAAAAAGTCGACAAAGAAGGCAAACTAGATGGATTTGTATGGTCAGGGCAGTAATTCGCCCTACTATTCTCGACAAAAGAGGGGGCGACGTCAACCAAGTGAACCGGAACGTTGTTTGAGGACCAATCATAGCAGGAGTCATATTCTCGGAGGCCAAGCATTTGCAAGTGGTCTAGACCTTCAGAATGTCCCGGACGGAGGCCTGCCAAAAGTTGCCATTCATAGATTCTCTCGCTTGTTTGCATTGGGTCTGTGTCAGATTCAGACGATTCATCTGGAGATGTATCAAGCTCCGTGTCTGTTCTTCTAACATGCCACGGTTTGTATGAGCTTTTGAACAGGTGCCAATTGGAAGAAACAACATCTGGCGAGGAACCAACATCCGAAGGAATGTTCCGGAAAGGCTTGTACAGCAGGAGCTCAGACCAACAGAAAAGGTGGAAAGCCTCTGTATTAGCCGGTGGAATGATGGAAAACCTTGGGTACACGCGGACAATTGCTGGTGTAGTGCGCTGTTTCCATTTCTCTTTTTTTCGGTATTTGCTGTAATTCCATTCTCGAGCAATTTGGATAAGGGAAAGGGATTCCATTGATGGTGGGCAGACAAGGTACGCATCAAGAAGCTGTGATGTATCTTGTTCCTGAGTAGCCGATGCAGAAAGGCGCCTAAGTATTTTTTTGCCCACATTTAAATAGACGGTTTGCCGGCTGGACACAACAAGAGGAAGTTTGAGAAGCAAGTGACAAGCTTCTTGTGCACTTATGTCATGTTCAACAACACTTTCAGTGAGCATCTTCCGTATTGCAAAAGACGAAGGGAAATCGGGGTTAGCATGCGAACAAAGCCTAGACAACATTTGGTGGTATGTCTCAGAGCGTTGCTCTGCTTTAGAGGCATACTTTGCAATGTATTTAAGAACAACGTGCCGAGATAGTACAGGCTGACAGTCAATGTTGGCTCTCCATATAGCTAGCATGGCTTTATTGTGAATGTTTAATCTGTCATCATTCCTGAAAGGAAGGTATTTAACGCTTTTGTTGGCATCCATGGTCAAGGAAGAAAAAGCCTGTGTTTCCCAAGGAGCACTGTAACGGCATATAGTTCTGGAACCTTTTTTTCGAAGACATGTCTGCGTAGAACATTTGGTGTGGCGCTGAACCCGGTTTATAAGTTCCTCGACATCGTGCAGAGGGTTGGAAGCTAGAACCTCTGAAGAGGAAAGCAAGCAGGGATCATCCTCGAGAGATCTTTGAAAGAATGTAGGTCTACATGCAGGAGCTCTAGGGTTCCATGCAGAAACATATTGATCAAAGTATAGTCTTGTTGTTTCAACAGAAGCATTGTCATTCCAATCTATTGTGTCAACATTGGGGGCGCCTTCCAGCCAAAGGAAACCGTGAACATGTGCGGACCCTCTATGTTGCCATTCGTACCTAAAGGAAAAAGGCGGTTAGAAATAAAGAGAATCAACAGAGTGGCAAACGAACCATTTAATTTTGTTTACCTGTACCAGTAGTCCTTGGCTCCAAGGTGTTTCTGCAGGACCTCCTCGCGGAATATCGTGAACCTTTGGTGCAAGTAAGCAGAAACACGATGGGGGTGGGCGATAATGCTCTCTGTTCTAAATTTCTGCGCGGACCGACGATTAGGAGGCGGAACACCAGGCATACAGGTATGCAAATCAGGCCATTTAGTATCTGCAGCACTAAGAGTGAAGAAGAATGTAGGTGCACCCAATTGTTCAACCATGTCTGATATCTCTCCTCTGTATTTGGACCAAAAGGAGCGTGTTCCGCGCAGGTTATTACCAAACCGCATCAAGGTATCTGGAAGCGAATATGCAGGGTCTTCAAGCAATTTTTTTCGGAGGTCAGCTATAGTTGGCGGTATGTCATTTTCTAGGTTTTGCTGCATGAAAACCGCTGCTATAGACTGGCTCCTATGCCGCATGATGAGGTTAAGCAAAAAATAGCGAAACCGGGGGTGGGAACCGAAGCGGTTATCGTGGAAACGGATTAAATGGAGGGCATATTCATGAAAAAGTACCTCTTTCATGCGAGGTTGTCTAAACATAGCCTTACCTTCAGGAAACAAAGTTGGGAATGCCATGGAAAAAAGACCCTCAGTGGTGTATTCATTTATGGGAGAAAGACTTATGTCTGGCCAAGGCATGGTAGAAGGCATGTTTTGATCATGGGAGAGAAGGAACTGTGAGATCTGCTCGTCTTCGGTGCCGAAGTTGTGGGCAGAAGGGACGAAAGAAGAAGAGTGGGCGTCAATTAAATTGCAGAGAGAAGGATCATCGCTGGAATCAGGTGCGACAGTGCCTGAAGAGGCTGGGATGTCCATCGGTATGGAGTTGAGGGAGGAGGAAATATTTGTTTGTTGTATGGGAAGAGCGTTGAGGGCTTCATTGTCAACAAGAACATCCTTGTAGTATGGGTCATGCAAAATTTTGTATTGAAGTGCCTGCCATACACGAGATCTACTAACGTAGAAATCGTATTTTGTTTGTTGGGAGCCTGCCTTTTGCACAAGAAGCAAATCCAAATCACCGAGACGTCGAGGGAGGTACTTTGCTATGGTAGAGATATCTTGGGGGAAGCTTATAGTGTGCCCAGAGTATTTGTATTGTCCACCACGTGCATGGGTTACTTGGAGAATTGGGTTAACTCTAGCAATCAACATTTCTTCAACTTGTGTCAAAGATTGTAGTACGGATGGCTGGACACCAGGGTCCATGTTGTTCCAAGAAGAAAATCGGTGTCCTTGTTTCTCAAGCCTGCACCTGGAGCAAAGGATAGATCCTGAACAACACTTAGTTAGAATGCCAGGGTAATTTTCCAAACAGATTGTGCATGTGCTTGCACCGGAAAGGGAATCTATCCTTTTGCGGAAACGCCTTTGTGCATCTGCGAAGGAGGACGAAGAAGTGGCGGATGGCTCGGAAGGGAACATTCTAGCAGAACAAAACCCGTCAAGATTTTGGCATGTATTGGAAGCTGGGGAAGGTAGCACAAATGAATGCGAAGAGGTCGACAGAGCATCAACAGGATGGGAGAAACCAAAGGACGTTGGAGAGTACATGGTTGATGGGGGGGAAGAGGAATGCGTCGATCGAGAAGGGAAGTGTTGTGTATCCCAGGGTACATGGGCCTCATAGAAGGGAAGGGTGGAAGTGTTGTGCGAAAGGAAAGGGCAATGTGGAGCGGATGGCGGGGAGAGAAAAACATTTGCGGCGTTGGATGAGGAGGCACCGTGAGAGCCAGAATGGGGCGATGGAAGGGCAGGTGCCGGGGGCCGGAACGGGGCGGGACGGGGGGAGAAAGATGTGCAATGTGTGTTTTTTCTAGCATGGTAACGCCGGCGCTGATCCGCATTTATTTGCTCTCTGTTTTTGGTGTAGATCTCTCTTCTTCGAGCTAATCGTTGCTCTGCAGACATGGGAAATCCTGCAACGCTTTGCAGCAGGAGAAAAAGTATGAGACAAGTAAAGGAAAAAGTGTGCATCTAGCCATACATGGAGTAAAACAAAAGAATACGAAAGTTGTTTTGCGCATGTATATTACAAGTAAAGGAACATAGCACCAACAAAGCTCATTCAACGAAAGCTATGAATACAGGAAAGTGTTCGAAGG
Organism: Taxus chinensis; assembly: GCA_019776745.2. Classification (NCBI taxonomy): domain Eukaryota; kingdom Viridiplantae; phylum Streptophyta; class Pinopsida; order Cupressales; family Taxaceae; genus Taxus; species Taxus chinensis. The sequence continues at coordinate 287,080,494 of CM034146.1, forward strand.
AAAGAACATGTCCATACAATATAAAAGACCATCACTAGTATTTATTTTTTAAAGGAAATGGCTTAGGAATTCCAATTATTGATATTCAAGAACATAGAGAGTGTGACAAAAATTACAAAACAAAACGTATATATATCGATATCCATTGAATCCGAGTTTACATAAGCAAAAGTAGAGCAAAAAGGAACAACTAGACATTCGTCTGTGCAAGAAAGAGTTATTGGAAAGGGTGCTAGCATATCAAGAGACCACGAGAGCTTTACAAGGGGGGAACACAAATGCAGTGAAGCCTGTACATTGTTACACAAACGTAATTCAGGGAAGGGAAGCCGCAGCTTCAAGTTTGTGCGACTTTATAATGACACATTTAAACTGCTTCTTCTCACGGTATGTTTCAAGTTTGATGGAAAGCGTAAATTGATATTCGTGGCCTATAACTTGGTCTGCAATTTCAGTTGTAGCACCATCATCTATGCTCAAAAACTGCAAGTCTTCAGCTTTGACGCCCATTATATTTTCAGCAGTCTCATCAAATGCAGTTACGGATTGAAGTTCTCCTGTGCCATCTTTTAAAGTGACACGGAGTGCATACCTGTAGTCGCATTTTTGGATAGGAATATTACATTTCCCACAAAACCAGGACCCGTTTTCCAGTTCTTGCACTTTCTTGCGACATTGTGTACCATTTTTCACTAAAGGGCATGCCAAGTAATAAAAATTGTCCAATGAAATGTCTGTGATTTTTGCTGTAATTGTAGCCCATTCATTTTTATCTGTGTTACCCATTTGCAGGACCTGAGCTATTGTTGCCGGAGAGGACAAGGCAGATGGAGGCCCTAGAACCCTGTTTGTGATAGATGGGCCGGGGACATTGAAAGCATCGGATGCAATCCATTCCTGTAGAGAGAGGCTTTCAGGAATCATTGGATTGACAAACCATTTTGTAGTGGATATAGTATCAAGAGATGTTCCGTTGAAGCTGGAAACACGAGCTGTTTTAAGAGCAAGAATTGGTTTCTGCGGAATTGAAAGGAATTCTTCTAGCTCTTCTCCAAGTACAGTTGAATGTTGACCCCACAAAGTGATGGAAACACTAAATCCGGACATGTCTTCAACCTGCACAGTTCGCTTGAATGTTTCTGTCTGATCACGTCTGCGAATGGTGGATCGTGGAGAAATAACAAGAACAACAACAAGAATGTCAACAAAAGATCCGGCAGGTCTTCCAGGTATGTCTTTGATGGGGACAAAGTGGAAGTTGTGTAAAGGTATGATTTCATTGTTGACATGTAGATGCCGGACAATAGATTCTGCTGAAAGGAAAATTTCGAGTTTGCTGTTCAGGTTGTTGAACTTTTCTTTTGCTTTTCCAATTCTTCCGTTAGAGATGGTGTACGTTTTTTCGTTCTCTATCGTGCCATAGAACTTCTCCGCAATCTCATTGAAACAAGTGACACGGATTTCACCACCTCTGCTATCCACGAAGTCGAAACCAAAGAAACAACCATTGCCGTTATCATTACTATATGTCCGCATGGAGTTTTTCGCGACCGCTCTGCCCTCTATGGACCAAACACGCATGGTTGTGTTTAAGTCGTCTATGAAAATGGCCTTCGATGCTGATTTCGAGGAAGCATAAATCTTTTGAGGCGGCGTTTGCGGAAACAACGTTTTGGGCACACCCTCAGGGTGGTCAACACAGGCTTGTTTGCCCCGAACAACATGGCCAGGGATCCGGGAAGGAGAACCAATTTGCGGATAAGTTTCTTTCGCTATTTCCATATCGGTAATTAAAACGGTCCTGCACGCATGCAATGCAAGGAATAAAAAGGTTAGGAAACATTGTGCGAGATAGAAAAGACGAAAGGGAAGCCAAAATGTTGGCTACTTACATTTCATGGTCGACCATCCTGCAAACGGTTTTGTGCAGCTGAATTATTGTGCCTTCTTTCAACGTTTTGTCTGCAACTAGTTGTGAAAACTTGGAGGGCAACAATGCCTTCTGGATGTGAATACCGTCGGAAAGGTCAACGCGATGCTGAGTGCCACTATTCAACAGAGACCGCACAGGACAAATGTTGAGGAGCTGGAACGTGGAACTCGTCTCCGAGCAACCGGACATTAGGCGCGTAATACCTCCTTCTGTTAAAGTTGTGTCCATGGTTGCAATGCAAAAAGTAGAGGAGAATGGATGCGCTGCACGACAAATGCAACGATCAACCAAGAACGTGAAAGAAAACACCAAAAGAAACAACCAAACCGAATGCTACGCCCCCACCTAGAAAATCGAACCCGATATTTCGTTTCACTAGAAGCAAATGCGGAAGGGAAGCTTGAAGCGGAACAAAAGAATGATGCCAGCGTAAAGGATAGTAGCTTAGAGTTCGCATAAAAAAGGTAAAATCTAATGCGATGTCACAAATCACAAAACCCCTTTTTTTTCGTTATTAAATTCCATTGTGGAAGGGAAGCCAGAAACGAATGTAAAGAACAATAACAGGCAAACAGGAAGTTGTGGTGAGCATGTATAATAAGTTTTTTAAAAAAGGAGGAAGAAACAAATTAATGAACGGTGAAGCAAACATGTTATTATTGAAAAAATCTAAAAACTGCGAACGGACACGCAGGCACACCAAAGGCAAAAGAGTTTGAAATAACAGATAGATGTGGAATTGTTTTTTTGAACAATCACTTCAAAAGGCAAGCAGAAAATGATCCAATGCAATACTAAGTTGAACGCCACCCCAAACATCAGCAGCAACATCAAAAATATAAGTATTGAAGCCAGTATTGCACAAGCACTTTTAGACGTTGCTCTTCTAAACATGATTGAATTAACAGCAAATTCTTAAACACCATCAAATTAACCAAAAAAGCAGGTTCAACTTCTGACATTCAACAGCTACAACAGCATCAGCTTCAGGTCAAATCTGGCACAACTAAAACCAGTGTTTCCACAACCTCAACTATCACAGCCCAGGACATGGTCCAAGGCAAGTTAGAAATACTCACTATTAGAACATTAATACTTATAACTATGATCAATAATAATTAAGATTTTGTAGATAAAAAGAAGTGGACAGTTCCTAACATCCATCCTAAATATGAATTTTCTTTTCGCCGCCACTAATATTAGATAATAACAGTGGAAACACCATCTCTAAAAACTCTATTAACCTAACCAGACATCCAAACATTTCCCGTTTTTCCCACAAAATGATGCACCAACGTCAAGGTTTTCCATAACAGATACTAAAAGCAATTCCTATGTTCAGGAGCTCCAATGATGAGATTGAGCCAAGTGCTTTAGATGATTTAGATTTTTTTGATGTAATAAGTAGACCTTAGTCCATACTACATAGGGAAGTTCACGACTTTCATCCATCACTTTTTGAAAACTTTTTTACAATTAGTATGCAGCTATGAGCACATGTTTTTCAACATTTTTCATGTCAATCGCATTATTATGATAGCTACTTAATGAAATGCGATATTATCTTTCTCTACTGAAATGTGAAATTATCTTCCATTTTTATATATTTAATTTAAATGTATATTTCTTACAGTTGAATTGAATCACGAATTTTATCGCTGATTTTTTTAGCAACAAATTTTTCATGAATTTAATCCTCAGCAAATTCGAACACAAATTTGAATGCAGCAACTTAGATGGTAATTGGACAAGGTTATTGTTATGAGTAAATTGTCAAGTAGATCTCAATTATATGCTAATTAATGCATATGTCACCCCTTTTATAATGAGTAAATATGAAACTATCGCCTTAATTACAAGGTATATATCCTAGTTGATGTTACATAGTTTCTGCCCATTCCCATATTGAGGTTGGGTTGAGTAAAGCAAACTATGCCTCCTCGTGAGTCTTAAAGAAAAGATTGTTGGAACGAACCCTTTGCAAAGCACGAGGCTGCTATACATCAGAATAACTGCAGGACTAACCCAAAGGACCGCAAACAAGGTAAATAATAATTGACAGATAATCAGGAATCAGTCACAAGCAGTTAGAGACTTGAGCAACGCAACCTATAATGGTGCTATTAGGTGAAGTTAACTACAAGTAAATTAATTAAGTAGCAGCTGCAAATCTAATTGAGTGGGGCTTCTCCTTACGATGGATGATATACGGAACAAAGATATGAATAAATTTTATTTAAAAATCAAATGTATTTTCAGATATCAGAACAGGGTTTGCTACAATCAATTTTTTTATGTGTAATTGGTTTTCCTCTACAAATATCATGTATGTGTGTGCGCGCGCGTGTGTATATGTATGTACATATGTATATATGTGTGTGTGTATATGTATATATATATCTGTATGTGTGTGTGTGTGTGTATACATACATATTTTATATTTGTAAATTTTCTTAACCGAACCGAAACTTTCAAGATTTCAAAATTTTCCCCATTCCGAATTACCCAAACTTTTCAAATATGGTAACTATGCAACAAATGCAATGAAACTGCCAAATGAGCTGATAACTGAATGGGAGGCATATGTGTTGGGCATTCAGAAATGTCATATTAGAATTAGAGATGAGCCAGTTTTGCTGGCTTGGGCCAAAAACAAGATCCATGGTGTTTATACTACAAAGTTGGGATGCAAGTGCATATTCAAAGAGGAAAATGTGGAACACTGATGGTGGTGGTTTTCATGTGGCTTGCTGTGGAAAATAAAGTTCTGACTTGGGAGCAGCTGCAAAAGTAAAACAAGCACAGCCCAAGTATGTCTTTTATGCAGGTGCAAAGAGGAAACTTATGTCCATCTTTTCATTGACTGTGTATATGCCAAGGAACCATGGAAAGTGGTTGAGGGAATTACTAGCATTGCAAATGTGTGGCACGGGTTTTCAGTTGAGGAATGTTTGTGGAACTAGTTCAATAAGAGAGAGTTAAAAATGTATAGTGCTATCCCCTTCGTCGTTTTGTTGGGTATTTGGTTGGCTAGAAACTCAATCATATTGAGCAAAAATTCATTCCAGTGTTCCGGACTTACACTCGGATACATGCCTTAACACAGAAGTACACCAATCAAGCTTCTGTTCCTAATGCCAGACAACTGACAGATGATGTTATTGATGAGTACGTCATGGCATTTCTTTGACAGTGCATCTCAATATGACAGAGTTTTTAGCAGTGCGGGGGGGCGGGGGGGGGGGGGGGGGCATCTTGTATTTCTCTGATTCTCATTTCATAAAGTTTAGAGCTGGCTTGGTGTTGGGATCAAACAACTATGCAGAATGTATGGCCCTAAAGCTTTTGATGAAATGTGGTCTGGATCGTGGTGCTAAGAAACTCCAGGTTTTTTGAGATTCGGCTCTGAATAAGTCTCAGTTGCACAATACTTCTCTTCAGCCTTTAGGTGATGTTTTGAAAGAAATCAGTCTTGGTTTTGATTACATATCCCTTCAGCATGTTTTCAGGGAGCTTAATACCATTGCTGATACTCTTTCTAAAGCAGGTCAAGGTCTTACAGATGGCTGTTTGGAGTTGGAAGAATTTAGGGAGGGGTCTTCTATAGTCACTCCCTCATCTATCAGATAAGGCTGCTCTGTATCGCACCTCTTTTGTACTTTTAGCTTTTTATGATTTTATTATGTCTTTTGTTTATCCTGCTGTTATCTGATGTAAATTTTTTACAATGCTATCAGTATTCCATACACAGTTTTTCCTTTGATTAGGAAAGCTTGCTCCTTTTTGGGATTATTTAGGATATTATATATGTAGTTCACAGGATGCCATTCTGGGGTGAGTTTATTGAGATGGTCTTCTTATATAAGCACATGACAAAGTGCATGGATTTTCTGAAAGTGTATAATGCACTCTGAAGAATGTAATTCCTTTCAGACTATGAATAAAAAAAATTAAAAATCTTAAGGAAAAGAAAAATTGCAGAATTCAGAACCCACGAGTTCACATTTGAGTAAATAATTGCTTAAGTGAGCAAAACGTATGTAGGGTACAGAGGGAGCAAGTCTGGAAAAAGCAATCAGAGTATGATGTTAAAATTTAAAACCCAAGAAGACTGTTGGCAGGAGGAATGTTTTTGATGTGGCGGAACATCTATCAAAAGTTTCTTAGTTGAAGGATAGATGCTGTACTTTCCAGAACAGCTAATCTCTTGTTATCTTTTCTTAGTTAAAGGATGGATGGACTGCATTTCAGAAAGGCTAATCCCTCATTGTCTTTTCTGACAAAGTGCATGGATTTTCTGAAAGTGTATAATGCACTCTGAAGAATGTAATTCCCTTCTGACTATAATAAAAAATTTAAAAAAATCTGAAGGAAAAGAAAAATTGCAGGATTCAGAACCCACGAGTTCACATTTGAGTAAATAATTGCTCAAGTGAGCAAGACGTATGTAGGGTACAGAGGGAGCACGTCTGGAAAAAGCAATCAGAGTGGGATGTTAAAACTTAAAAGAATACTACCCAAGCATCAACAGCATCATCAAAAAAACTGAAGTTCAGACAAAACCCCTACCCGAATATGCTTGAGGCGACCATGGAGATACTCTCAAAAAGCTAAAACTTATTGTCCTTTGAGATTATCCAATCATTGAAATGACATGGCAAAGATTTTAAAGATAGAACCGCGTCACATTAAGATTATCTGATGGAAAGATAGCACAAGTTAAACCGACTTTAAATTCAAGGCTAAAAATTCAAAATAAAGTATGACCACAACAAGAATATTATGGCCATTTATATATGTTTTGTCAAGAAACTTTTTTATTATAATTGAGGTTCTTTTGTCTATCTCAAAAACGAACGAACTGTTACCCAAATCAAATTCAACAGACAAATATGCTTGCAAACCTTGGAGCTTTACTCCAATAAATAACCGATAAGAATATGTATATTTCGAGCACCAAATATTATAATTGACGAGAATCACCTAGATCACTAAAGCTTTAGATGCATTATAACACACAATTTCTGTCAAGAAATCTGGATTCGAAGAGCACACCGCTTTACTTTTTTTAGAGTGATATATGGTGACCCATTCAAATTCTACATGGGCCTCCGATTATTTTCAGTTTCAGTTAAACATTTTCATTCCATATTCTATCAAATACGGCAAGGTAAACAATCGCATTCACAACAAATACAATGCAAAAGGTTACACGCTGGAAAAACAAAGTACATGCTGTTAGATAAAACAAAGTAGTATATTGGAATTAATATTTACAGATCCAAAATATGGCTCATTGTTTCACGTTTACTTGCAGAAAAGTATTACAAAAAAGCCTGTAGCTATATACAGTCTACAACTTCGTTTTCGTCTACAAGGTGTTTGGGGAGGAGGCTATCAAATGTTTTTTTTCTTTGTTTTTCTTGCTAGCACCAGCAATTTTCTTTGCAGCTTTGTTTTTTTTTTTCCACTGTCTTGTTTCGCAACAGCAACACCCATTTTTCTTAATTTGTAGGAAGGTTCACACGCCATTGCAGCCTCCTTAGTATCGTAGACCAAGCCAAACCCTCGGGAATGAGGCCCAGCAGTTCGAAATTTGGACAAGTACAAAGGGCTATGTGGCAAAAGGCAAAGTCGCTCTCTAACTAAATCAGCTATAACCGGTTTAGGCGGTTTTGGTTGCCTGCAGTGTAAAACGTTCACAACAAACTGAGTCCTCTTAAACTGTTCTTCTCTTTGCAAGTGCGGTGTCGTAACAGTTACTCCAACCGGGGGAGAGATAATTGTATTTCTAGTCTTCATTCTTTTAAACTGAACAGGAAAACATCCAAACATTAGGGAAAGCAGTAGCCGAAGCAAAATGTACAATGAGTCGAAAGAGAAGGTTTCTTTCCAGGCAGGCAGCTTCAAAAACCTTCCTGTTGAACATTTTAACGCTCCGCAAGGGTTGCTTGCGGAACGCTTCGAAGTGGCTTCCCGGGGAGATAACTCCCTCCGCACACTAGGAATCATGCTAACAAGAAAGGCACGTGCTCCTATATGCCATTATTATACAGGGCAAATATTGTTTGCATCTTTCCAAAGCATAAGGAAGGAGGCACACAAAACGATTTCCGAAAGGTAAAGCCACCCAACCATAAAAACAAAAACACACATTGAAAGTTCCATGCGATACTATCACAAGCGAGCCAAATGTACACAACATGAAAATAGCAGTCAGAGATATGGAGCGCAAAAAAAAAACAGCAATATATACGCACACAAGACAAAAAAAACCAAAGCTATTCATTCCAACAAACATGTTTACAATTTATTTTTGAAGTCCACGGCATGCTTAAATGAACAGCAAACAAAGGGACAAAGCATTAGTAAAGCAGAAGATGATTGCACCTTGCTTTCCTCCCGACAACCTTTTTTTCCCGCCGCTGATGAAAACCTTCAGAGTAAGTTGTTTTGCATGCAAACAAGGGTAAAAGACAGCCTGTATTTCAGCACCAATTTTCCTGTTTCAACCAGCAATAGAAAGGCAAAACGTAAGAAACAAAACAATATCCAAGGAATATAAATATAATAGGATTAGGCATGCCCAAACATCAAAGTCATGGATTAGGATAGCAGCAGCCCTTAACCTACTGGAGACAAAACAACAACGGTTGACCTGTGTTTTTCATTTGGTGTAACAAAGGCAAAGGAAATAGATATATATTTGAAAAAATTGATAGAACATCAATTTCAGAAGAATGGATCACAGCGGCAAAACAATTTCAACCCATTGTGAATGACACTACAATTTCAGTCCTCAGCATCAACACAATTTAGTCAACAACAATAAAAACAATCCTCAGCATCAACACAATCGAGTCTGAGCTGTAGTAGCTGGTTGGAGAGGAAAAGCCTGAAATTTACTTCATCTGGAACCGCTGCAGAGAAGCAACCTATACACTGCTTACTCTTCCTTAATACTGAAATATGGCTAATGATTATTTTCCCCTTTTTTATATATAGCAATGTATCTTATACTTTTGATTTCATTTGCATCATATACGTTGCTGAGATATTATATACACCTTGCTTATGATTCATACAGTCATTAGAATTTATGTCAAAGTGTTTCTTTATGAATAGTAGCCCTACCCTAACCAACAACAGAAACGTTGAAACAAAAAAAAAACATGTTTGTTTACCTAGAAAAGCAAACGCTTTTCCAGGTTGTTTCGAATACAAAAAACTTCCCGATGTTTCCAAGTCTTTCCAAAATCCTTAGGATTCCCCGATGTAAAAAATTTATCATCCAGAGAGCTTCCGAAATCTATATTATTATTTAATAGTTATACTCAGCTTGGAGGATTAGAGCATGTGGCTACAAACCACAGTGAATCTCCATATCCTATATTACCAAAAAAAGCTAGAAAATGGAGAAGGCAAGCAAAAGAAGATACAATACTGAAAAGAACAATGAGTATTACAGGTTTCTCCAAAAGCCACCTCAATGAGCAATAGCAGATGTTGATCCAAAACATGAATATCCATATACAAAATTCATGATAAATCTGTATGCATGCAAAACTACATATACTTGAACATATCATTTTCACATGGCTACAAACCACAGTGAATCTCCATATCCTATATTACCAAAAAAAGGCTAGAAAATGGAGAAGGCAAGCAAAAGAAGATACAATACTGAAAAGAACAATGAGTATTACAGGTTTCAGTAAAAAGAAATGATTTGGTAAAAAGCACAAATGTTTTCAAATAAAGCCTTCACGTTCAGCAATAAGACTTAGTAATATTCTGTAACATCAAAGGAATAAGATTTCGCCTTGTGTCCTCGTAAGAACCTTTCCACTTTATTTTCCTAGTTAGGTGTCTGTTTCAATCTTTAATTTTCTCTAAGACTCCTCTCTCTCAAATTTTCCTCTTTCAACTTTATTCTGGGCTTCTGTTATTTGCATTAAATCATCTTGTTTGAGACCTTTAGGGTCATGTCTTGCCTTCTCATTTTCCACATCCATTAATCTTTTAATTCTAGAGATGTCATTGCGCTCCTACAGTATTTCTTATTTATGTTTTTCTCCATTACTTTTTGTACTGGATCCCAATCTAAATTTACTTGATGATGCTTACTGGCGAGTAACTTTTTGCAGAAGCAGTCTTTCCTACAGTTGTAGAGCTTGACAAAGAGGTGCATGGGAGTTGCGTAGCATCCATTTGTGATTTGACCCCACTACATCCCAGGAATTGTTTCAAGCTTTTTCTTCCCTTCTACTCAATAGAAAAATATATGTTAGCTAGTATACAGGTGTGATTTGCTCTCCACCTACAAAACACTGAAATTTTTTAGGTTCATAAATCAGAATGTACACAAGGAGATGTTATACTAGAACTGCACATTCAAACTTTATTGTTGCTTCCAAACAAGAAGCACCATGCATCTCAGAGAATGCTGCATCATCTGCTGAACATTTCTTCAGATGGAAATGCATTGTCTGAATGTTGCTCGCCTGTATAAATTTAAGAAACCAACCAATACAGACTAAGACAGATGTACTAATTAAAGAGACAATAATGTTTGGAGTCTGGGAGCCAATCTTGTGCGGAAAAGCAGTTAGGGAAAATCTCTAGCCATAAAATACCCATGAAGCCCCAATTACCATCACCGTTGCTGAAATGTGTGCAGAGCCAATGTTTTATTCTTGTATATGTATGAAGCATCTTCCAAAACAAAACAAAAAGATAAGAAAAAAACAACCATGATTTTCCAAAGAAAATGAAATTGATGTTAAAATCACAGAGCAGCTGATAAAATGAGCAAGGGCAGAATTGCTACTAGACTCCTCTCTGAAAAATGGACATAGAACAGAGCAAGAGTTTGTTGTTAATAAATTATCAGTCGAAATCTTAATGCTCAAATACAACCATTACAGATTCCATAACTGATGGGTATCACTCAGGTCTGATTTGTAGAAGTATCGGGTGATTAAGATAAAGTGTTTTACATTGTAATAAACCCGCAAATATGATTCTCATTCAAAACATGAGGTTCGAGAACCATAATTACAAAATTTCCCTTACCCGACCTGCACTTACCAGCTAGAATTGTGTCATGGGAAGATCAATCATGTCCAGAATTGCTCCAAAAGCAAATAGTAGCATTTTATGACAAAAACACAGCGCATAAAGTCATGGGGCCTGATTTCTCAGTTGTGCCAACAGAAGGCACATTTTTAGTTGGTATAGATGCTTAACAATGTGGATTGGACTCTAAACAAGTCCAGTTAAAGTCATACAAATTCTGAGCAACCATCTCTCCTTTAAACTTCCTAAATTGGCGAGTTTGTAATCAAAACACATCCCACTTGACTGTACTTGACTGTCCAGATTCAAGTGTGGGGTTGGAAATGCATAAATTCATACTACACGTTAAAGAAGACAAAACAAACTCGCTATCGGTACACCATGCAAGCATTTGAGTTGTTTAGACATGCCGATATAGAGGTGATTTGGATCTCTCATACTCAGCCCTAAATTCTGAGTTCATGGGCATGTGAGGGTTGTCCCACATAATAACATGGCTATATGCAAGAGTTGCTTAGTATTTTTTATATTATTTGATTTATTATGTTTGAAGATGCCCTTTACGCATTGCATTTTATCCTGGATGCAGGTACAAGGATATTATCCAAAAAGATCATCACAAGTGTTGAAGTATGAGAAGGGTTCTCAGTTGAACCCTGTCATCTCTAACCAGGGTCAACTAAAAGAAGGAAGAAAACTTGGAAACAAGACAAATTCGCAGTAAATATCAGAGATAATGCAGGAATCACGTTAATCAACAGTAGATATCAGAGAGTCTGATGTAGATTCTGTGCCAGCTCCCTAAATCGACGGTAACATACAGGGCCACATTTTGGGCACATTATGCAAGGTTCCAAGTGTCACTAATGGTGCACAAAAGCTGAGTCTCCAGATTGTCCTCGGAGGATGAAGAGGTGAAGATCACAAATCATTAAAGAGACTAAAGACAACGTTTGAATTCATTGAAAATCGTCAGATTGGGGAATCATCCATTCATCTGAGTCTCCAGCAGCAGAGGAGAGGAGCATTAGAGGAGGATGCGGTAGCACTCCAATGGAGTAATTGCAGATGACTTCCAAGCTACAAAGAAGTCAAAAACATTCTATTGCCTCTTTCCGACTTATACATAAAATATTATAAAAAAAAATTGGGCATAATACGCACAGGTGAATCGAGTTGGGCATTTTTGAATATTTTACAGCAAAAAACCCTAGCTTTGTTGTTCATTACATTCTCCATGAGTTTGTGGATGATATGGGTGCGGATCTATGGCCAAAACCCTAAAGAAAGCTCGAGATATTGCACATTGGCTCATATTCAATTCCTAGTTTTTTCTCTTCAATCTGATTTCCAAAAAACCACAAAATACAACCAGTGATCTAATTTAACAACAAATAAAGAGAATGAAGGAAATACACGAGTGATGATGGACGACATCCGGTTCCTGTTTCTTTCTCCTTCTCTTCTTTCTCTTCCCGAACGCCTCCTTTCTAGATTTAAGCAGACTTTCTTTACAAATCAGTTCATGAACTAGCATACAGTGGCGACCGACTAAATGACATTTATCAACTCCGGGCAGCCATGCTTCAGCGTACACTGCCAAAATCCGTGCAGCAGATACTCCTTTGCGTATCAGGGTTTACAATCTCTGGGCAGGCATGGACGCGTACAAAAAATACACCGAACCCTTACTGGCGCGCAGACGAAATTTAACGAGCAACAGTGCCTTCGCCTAAAACAATTTATGGTCTCTGTCCAGGCATGGAGGTGTACACCGCATGGAGGGCCAGATCGCATCCGTGATCGACGTCGTCCTGAGCGACCTCATCTCGGCCGTCTCCTCTCTGACATGCGTCAGACAGCCCTCAGCTTGAACCCAGCTGAAGGAACGCCTTTCGGCGTCCTCGCGACCTTCCACAAACACCTTGTCAATGACCACGGTTAGGGTTTACGGGACAAATGAGAGGTAGGTGTGGTTGAAGAGGCCAGTTAGAAAGTGCATCAAATAATCACATCCTGGAGGGTCGTGGAACCACTACTCTAAATCAGGAGCTAAAATGGTCTACACCATCTGTGCGTCATATGTGCCTAACACCTCATACAACTATAGTATCGCATCCTCATTTTGACTCTATAAAAATTGATTGATTTGGCTTTGTATCTATATCTGAAGTGGTTTTAATGGTCTCTGAGAGAAAAGTTTTGCTTGCCTTTGTTTTCTTTGTTGTATTTAGAAGAAGAAAAATTAGGATTAGGAGGCGCCTCATTTGGGCATATAGTTATATTGATTTTGTTGCCTCTGCTTCTGAGCACCTGCGCCACTAACTTTTGCAGTAAAATTCTTGAGGTATACGACGCAATCCACAATCCGCAGTGTGATAGTCTGAAGCGACCACAAGCATTGGATTTCAACGCATATCCTCCAAATGAATAGTGCACCATTGATTTAATGCACTCTGTCAGACTTGGCAAGGCTTCACCCATATGGAGTCTAACTGAGTATATGCCTTCGGTGTAATAATTCCAATATATATTGAACATAAGAAATCAAAATAAAAAAAAAAAAATTATTAATAGAAGATAATGGATATGAATAATTTAAGGTTTTATTTAAGTGTAGATCTTTCTATATTTTTCAATTTAAATCTAAAAAATTTATACGTGTTCTAACATTTATAATTAATATAAAAAATATATTGTAGTTTATTTACATAATACATTGATTAATTGAGTTGGATGTAGACAAATTTATAAAAAATATAAAATTCAAAGTGCATAAATAATTTAGGTTTTTAATGGCTTTAATTTAGTTAATTTTAACACACATTTCAATATTGCATTTAATATCTTATGTTCGTGTGAATTTTTAAGTCTTGTGATAGGAAATTAAAAGGATTTGCAAAAATATTCAAATCTTTTGGACACTTCCACTGACTTTCTTCCTTCTTGTTGCTTCTACCAAAATTTCTTGATTTCTTTGATCTACTATTTCTTCCACCTTTTCATTCATTTAACCTTGTGGAATTTGAATAGTCAATATTTCAAATATAAGTTACATATTTACTTATGATTATTTATATGGTCAACGATACGTCTTTTTCTCTTCAATAGTGTAGTTTATCTTTGAAAAATACATCAAAATGTTTCCTCCATAATTTGTTGTTCCTTTTTCTTCTTCATAAACTAATTGAAAATTTGTTTGATTTTTTAACAAATTTAGAGAGATTCCATTCATTTACACAAAACTTATACAACAAAGGAGATGTTATAATCCCTCTCTCATGAGAAACAACAATAATAAAGGGATTTCTTGAGACAAACTTTATACTTTCAATTTTTCTTTACATAACAAAATAAAAATCATCAAAGATAACAACAAAACTTATTGCTTTTCCCTATCTTGTATTGAAGGTATTGTCACCACTATCGAATATGAGCGACTATCACTATACTGACATCCTATTGGAGAAATGCCATGGATCTACTAGTTCGAAGAATGCATAAGTGAATGATTCAAGACGTGAATTGTTCCAAGACTAAACAATGCAATCATACAATACTGCAAATTACGAAAAATACAAGAGAGATAATTGCAATAACACATAAATAGTTCCAAATCATTACTCCATAGGCTAGACTGATACAAGTCATGTACATATATAGGAGGTGAATGTGTAACCTCCTCCAAGATGATTGGTTAATAACTCTCACTAACTGATAGTGGAAGTAGAGTTGACTGCACACAACTAGTAAGCTATCTTAACACAGCTGGTAAGCTAACTCGACCCAAATGGCACATCTAAGCAAGCATATCCCATGAGTGTAGGAAAACTCTAAGTAATTAAAAAAATACAAGGAAAATAAATATTCTATACTAACACCCCCGTAAACACAACTTAGGTCGGTAGATAAAAAGGAAAGTGGGTCCCGACAACAAGACTTGATGAGGTACCCACGTATAATGCATCTCTCATAAAGATAGAGAAAGGAGAAAACCCAGTGGGAAAAAAATCCCCCTGAAAAGAAAAATAGAGAAGATATTTAGGTAGGACTAGAAATCCCCAATCGAAGCTACAACTGTCGGTAGCCATTCGATATCCTGCAAAGAAACATCTTGGAGTGACTATGGATTAGAAGTATATGCAGTGAAGAGTGGATCACCATGGAAAATTGAAGCTAGCCACCAAGTTCCTGATGGATCTCTAACTAAGGTGTAGTTCCTATCCAAAAAAATACTCTCCTCATATACGGTAGAAGTGCTAACTACTCCATGAAGGAATGATGTATTCGATGTAGAAGTGAAGAAAGAATGTGGAGGGTCATGTAACTAAGTAGAAGATTTCCTAATGTATGATGAGTCCTAAATCAAGATGACTGCTCCTTGAAAATCCTGAGGTGGACCAGAAGTAGGTGGATCAAGAAATAACTCCTCGAAAACTAGAAGATGGCGAGGAGATAGTGGAGGTGGGTCCCCATCACTATTGTAGTCATTGGTGCCATAAGAGAATTTCTCATCATAAATGTTCTAAAGATTAGAAGTGTCATCGAGTACAAGTGAATCTAGTGAAGAATCTAAAGGAGGAACAAAGTGAGATAAGGAATATAACCAAGTCTGATGATAAACCCACACCCCACCAAAATGATAGTGACATTGTGTAGCTCTTTTACATAGACTAAATCTGGAGTGAACTCAACTCGCATGCATTGACTAAGGTGAGGTAATATGGTAGACTGATAAGAGATTAGTTGACAGTGAGGGAAATACTAAGAACATTATTGAATGTTCCTCCATCCAATTCAACAAGCCCTCTCCTAAAAACCTGTGCAAAATTTTTGTCACTCAATCGTATGTAGTAGACATGTCACATGGCTCTAATGAAGTGAACTCTTACGTGTGAAGAAGCCATATGATGTGAAACACAAAAATCAATAACCCATGTAGGAGGTGGTGGTACAATTGTAACAAGGGATATCACTAGTTGATGAAGATTGTTTGGAAGACTTAGGGTCACCTATCCTTGTTCTTCTCAAGAAGAATTTTGAGGTGGTCAATCTGTTTCTTCAAGCATTTTTTTTCATCATGTCTCGATTTACAATACACGCATTTGATCATTTCTTTCTTGGATTTAACACTATAAGAGGAAATTTCAGAGTTTGATGTAGAGGTGGAAGAATGTTGATCCTTCTTTCTTTCTTGATCCTTGTTATTTTCTTTATACTCTTTGTTGTTGGAGGCTTTATTTTTTCCATTCTTGGTAATGAGAGCTTGAGGTTTGGAAGACTTTAAGGTTCCCATCTAGATTAACTTGAGCATCTCCTTAGTCAAATCAACAATAAAGTCATCTAAGGACTACTTTTTCCAGATTGGCTCTAATGGCTCTCTTACACGAAATAGAAAGTAGAGACAAAGGTAGAGTGGTCAGGACCTAGTTTGGAAAGCGCGTTGAAAGAACTAGTTGTTCATCCCTTCTTTTCTATTCCACATTCTTTTAAAGGCAATCACTAGGACTTGAGCTTTGTAAAATAAATCTTCCAAAGTTTTCAAAGTTTATATGACTTAAGCTGATAAGTTCTATTTCAAGCTCATGACTCCTCATGGTGTTAACTTTTCCAAATAAGGTTTTCCACACCTCATTGGGAGATTTGGATGAATCTCTGTGAAAAATGAGTTTGGGAGACACTAAAAGACAAAAAATACTAAAGGATTCATCACACTTATTAAACCACTTAACTTTTTCTGCATTTGTACTAGGCCTAGGTTCTAACCCCATTGTGATACGGTATAACCCTTTACTCCTTAGTGCAATGGTCACTTTTGATTTCCATTTATGGTAGTTAAAAGGTGTGAGTGAGTTAATTGAACTTAGATCCATTACTATAGAAATAAATATTGGGGTATTTGTTGTATAAAACAAAGAAATGTGTCGAAAGAAAGAAGTTTTGAAAAAAGAGGAAACACGCTATACACCCCTAATGGAAACAATATCAAGAAGCCTCCCCACCATTTTTGGCACTTCATAACTTAATGTGTTTTACAAAATAAATAGGTCCAACGCTTTGCGAAATGAAAAATATTTAACTTTTACAAAAAAAATGGCACTCGATATTGAGCAACCAATCAAAAATTTTACAATAATTTTTCCTCATAAATAAGCCCTATTTTAAATGAATTTGCACTAAACTTGAAATACACTTTTTTTCACTAAAAGATAATTTTAGTGAAAAAGGAGGTGGGTTTTGATGAATCTAATAAGATATGAGTGTAGAAAATAGCACTGTCATGGGACTAAAAAAAACAACGATTGAATCCCATATCTGATAATGCGTGTATGGGATATTGGAAAGTTTGTTACATGTTTGAAAATTCCTCTTGATCAGAAAAAAAATCCCTTTTCAAGTCTGAACATGCATGCAAATCATTTCCACAGGTGAAAAACACCCTTCACATTGTCTACAAATCAACCTCTAGATCTAAATAGATCTTCCATGGAGGCCTATAACAATAATTTATGGACTACAAAAAAAGCAATCTCCATAACTATATATAACTATGTGGGCATGTAAACCTCATAAGCCTGAAAATAGGTTATATACCCACAAACCAGGAAAAACCAACACCATAAAACACCCAAATAATTACAAATAATGACCTCAAATGATTTTAAACTTGTAGAATAATAACCAGACAAGCTCAATATCATCTCGACTCTTATACCAAATCGGAGAAATGCCACATATCTACTGGTTCAAAGAATGCACAAGTTAATGATGAAAGAAGTGGATTGTTCCAAGATAAAAAAATGCAAATACAAGACTTCAAATTACAAACTTACAAGAGAGATAGTTACAATACCATAGAAATAGATCCATCTCAATACTCCATAGGATAAACTGATACAATTCATGTGCATATAGGAGGTGAATGTGTAACCTTCTCCAAGATGAGTAGTGAATAACTATCACTAACTAATAGTGGAAGTAGAGTTGACTCCACACAACTGATAAGATAAATCAACACAACTGGTACACCGAAGAAAGAATATCCCATGAGTATAGGAAGTCTCCAAGTAAATAGAAAAAATCAAGGAAAATAAATATCCTACACTAACATATCCACCTTGGAACACAATGCAAATGATGAGGTTCTATATGTATGCATTATTATCTTTATTTCTCTTTGATATCTAGAAGAAAGGAGCATCACATTATCATGGATTATATGCTTCATGTGTATGTAGGTTGTGTGCTAGAAACACTTGTAAATTACATCCATGATATTAGGCCTAAAGAGGATCGTGTCTTCTCATAATATGTTTTAGTGCCATAATCGAAGTTAGGAATATGTGTATTATTTAAGGGATGAAGTGTCATAGAAATAATGCATATAAAGGGGATAATGTAGCTAGTGGATGCATCACTCATTTTAAATTACGAAAATCCAAGTAGATTATAATTTTATTCTTTGCATGTTTAAACTTTAACATTGTGCAGTCAAAAAACATACGGGTTATGAGCAGATGTGGAACATGTTGATGGGGTTTGGTTTAGAATCTTCATATCTTAATATATTTCATCAGAAATTTTTTGAATGAGTTTTCTTCTCACATGTATCCCCATACAATTCTTGAAATCATTTTATAAAATTTTACAGCTGAATCGAGGCCTTCTAGAGATATTAGAGAGAGAGTATTTATTTTATTCTCCTGTTGATTAAATGAAAATGAATTAAAATGGGATAGTGGAAAGTAGTTAATCTAATATAGGACATATAATGCAGTAGATATTAATGCACTAAAACAATATGTAAATTAATTATTTGAAATAAACTAATGAAATAAAAACCCTAATGTGCAAGGAAAAAGAGAGGAAAGAACTCATACTTATTTATGGAGACTGACGCAGAGTATCATAGGTTAGAATAGAAACTCTAGGTGTAGGAATGAATATGTCGAAGCCCTGAAAAGACTGAATCTAGATGATCTACATGGACTAGGGTGCATAGGGCTAGACTGGGGCATCCACAGGTGCTCTGGTGTGAATTATGGGTGCTATAGTTTAGGAAATATGTCTAGAGCTAGTTTTCATAGGGTTGAAAAGTAATCTGGAACTCTGCCTTCCTGTCACACTAAATTTTGTGTGTTACACCAAATGATTTGAATGTCTCAAGATGAATGAATGACCTGCAAGACCCCAAAACAAGAATCAAACCCTAAAAACAAATAATGCATATGAAGGGGTCAGACTATCCTTAGCTGCCACAATGGTGGACTTACTAACTAAACATTGCACTGCATCTCATACCTGATGTAGTTCTATGTGCAAGTGTGTGTGAACATTCCCTAGGTTTCTCTTGTGACAGTCACACTTTGTGAAATAACGAGTAATAACTATGTGTAGAAAATGTAATAGAATGTGTGCATTGAATAAAATGGAATCCCTCCCCCTATGAAGTGTGATGCAGATGTCCAAGCTTGTGCCTTGATGATGATGGAGCTATGCGGATGCCAATGCAATAGATGGATGTAACTCTAGATGGAGTGATGGTAGATAGTGATGCTAGGTCCCTCATTATAGTATCATAACTTTATATTTATAGGGTTCTCTTGGTCTAGTTTCGTAATTAACTTTGAAAAGAACAATATTGTTGTTACGACGTCGTCTTTATTGCATTGACGAGGGTAAAAATTTCACATAGATATCTTGGGCTATTCTTCTTCACTGATCTGGGGACCGTGCAAGAACCAAAAAAGAGGGAGATTGTTTGTTGCAGGGTGAAATCCCTTAGTTTGAATTGTATTATTAAATTTCTGTTTTGGAGGATAGAGTACACATTATCATGGTTGGTTGTTGAATGTACCCTAACCACTGTGAGTTCATAAGATAAATTGTGAGAAATAACGAATCATTCCAAATATGCATTGAATATATAACTCAAATATTATATATCATTGCCTACCCATTTAATTAGATTTGTAAATGTTGTTTATTCACTTCATAATTCTGAATTCATATGACACCATTAAAATCCTATTATTAGTCATTTATTCTTGTCATATACCATCAAACACGCCATCATTGCAAATAATAGTAGAAAATGAAATCAATGAGAAAATAGAAGCCTCCTTTCTCTCATTTAGCCAACTGCTTGAAGGATTTGAATATTAATGATTTTTTTTCTGTCAAATTTTCATGTGTGCTTACACGATCTCGCCTTTATTATTAACATGAATGCAATTTTTGTTTAAAGGGAAAAAAATTAAAAAATAATAAAATCCCAACAAACATCATATATTATTTGAGGGGAACAATCTAACTTGTGGAATAACCATTGGGCATGCACATATTAAATTATCCCATTTTCTTTCAGACCTTAGATTCATGTCTTTGTGTTCCTTGAACATTAATTTTATGCATCCTTGCTACCTGATCCAAGGAAAGTAATTTTAGTTGTTGGGTTGCCATCTCAGCACATCTCTTGATTCAGAAACTCCATTTCCAAAAGCACGTTAAATTTCCCTTCAGGCTTCCAATGTTTGCTTCACCTACATCATTCACATCTACCTAAACTTCGTGCCTCATGACTAGAGGAAAACTATATTTTTTGTTGATAGCTATACACAAACTGTAATCAAAATTCTGTATGAAACCACTTCCATTTGGTTGCAGGTCCAATTGATGTATCCTTGTTTCTCAATTATCCATTAAAAACACAAGTGAATCCCCTTTGCAAGGGTTTAATTCCCGTGTTTTTACTAATTCATGGAGTAGGTGTGGGACATGTAAGTATTTCATTCTAGGGTGTCCTTCACCTACATTATCCATGCATGTAAAAACTATGTGCCTCATGGCTAGAGACAACCCTTGTAATGCCCACATTTTACACACACAATTACAACAGTAAAAATACCAGTATATTTTTTTATACATACATTGCTCACTACACAACACCACAAGGGCTCAAAGTAGAGAAACTCAACAATGCATTAGACACTTACATAAACATGAACCCACTCATACAATAGGATAACATAGGGTACCCATCAATGTCATACACAACGACATAGACCAGGACAATGACCTAATTATAGTAAGAAACGTCAGGTAGGCATACTCCACAACATGGCCTGTTTATGGTTTACATCTTCCTTAAATTTAAGTTTCCATTGTATGACCTTATAGTTTTCAAGTGAATTAAACACATAAGGTTTAAAATGTCCTAATTTACAATCTTCAATTACTTTACTTTGTAAGGCAATATTCTTTAAAGGAGAATGTACGATTGATTCCTTTATTGAACCTCATTAATTACCATAGATCATCTGTTAATTAAAGTCAATTTTAAACAACTATGAGTCTCCCAATAACTCGTTCTTATGTTAAACGTTTGTTTCTCAAAATATGTTTAGTTGATGTTTAATTTTACCCTCATTATGCAAGGGAACCAACCTGAAGTTGTCGAGGAAAAAATAATACGATTCAAAGGAGGTAAAGGTTCAAGTTGCCCTTTCCTATAAAATTCCTTCCATTAGAAGCATGTTTGTTCTCATACTATGGTTGTTTTAGTTCCAAATTTAGTTTGATTCAATTTAGCATTTACACGTCATAATTTTTATTTTTATTTTATTTTTAGTGGAATCTATATTGGCTCAAATGCCTAGTCCCACCAGGAACAATTTGTATCCATTCTTAACTAAATTCAATGCTTAAATCAACCATAAGGACTTCAAGTGAAATATTTTTCATAAACCATTATCATATATACTATTTTTTCATCTCGTTTACATTGTTTCATAGGTCTCTTATAGGCACCACTGGAACAAAAGAGTTATGAAAGTACTTGTCTAACATCTTTAAGAAGTACATGATTGGAAGCATTACAACTACACATGAACCAGAAGAGACTTATTTTCAAGGTAAGATCCCATGTTTCTGCATTTCATGATTCTGCATGTGAAATTCCTTTTATTTTTAATGTCATAAAATGGCATAACAAATGATTACGAGACCAAGTTTTCAGTTTCCTGGTTTCTCTTAAGTCAACATATTTCAAATCAATTTCATTTGCAAGGAGTTAATTATAATATTCTACCCACAAGTTAACCTCCTAATCAATTGAGGCTTAGTTTAACTCCAATATGCATTCAAGGCTCTACGCCCAACTATAGATCAGATTAAGGTGTGAAAATATATTTACCCTATAAACCATCTATAAAAGACCAAGGTGATATATTGTCACTAGCCAAGATAACACATTTAGCTGTGAGGAAATAAAAATATCATTAACAAGAGTTTAATTCATAGAACAACTATTTCACTAGGTCTATTTGTGTCGTCTGGATCCCACAAGGAATTCATTTGATGATGAATTTGAGTTCTAGATCTAACTTTGTAAGACTTGTTAGTCCACTAGGATACTAAGGAATTGTTAGTTCTACTTACTCCATATATGGTAAGGTTACACCGCATAATCGTTGCTTCAAGCAATGACTATTAAGGTGACTTATAAGGCGGTCTTCGCCACTCAACATGGTGTCGGACCTGAAGAGAACACAATCTCCTTACCACATGCATGGTTAGCAATCCTAGAAGGGAACCACATAATCCAGATAAAAGGTTGACCATGTCGTTCCTAATTAACGGGTTCATGACAATGTCGCTAAACATACGACTATGGTGATAACTCAAACTAGGGATCTTATTTACTTAAGCCAGAAGGTGTCATCGAGTGTAGAGATTTAAGTTCATTATAAGGTTTTGGTTCTTTCTGTGTTAAGAAAGATCATGCGAGAAGGGTAGATATGCACAAGTTTTAAACTAAGGTTAACTGTTATAATTAGGTTTCTTTTCTATATTTGCTAGTTAAGTAACACAACACTCTGGAGATTTCATCATAAATTTCACAATAAGAATGCAATATAAGATATTAAACTTGATTTCATTTAACATACATAACCAGCTTTTTTTACCATACGTAAATCTGAATCAAAATGACACCTATGATTAAATGCACATTTCCCAAGGCATTCCTAAAATTAGCATCTCATACATATTACCAAATTTCAAGTATAAAATTTTCTATTACATGACAATTACATTATACATATATACATTTTCCAATAACATATATAAATTACAATAATAAATAATGAATTACACCACGCCTTCTCGTCATCTCACTTCCATCCTGCAAAACCATGTGAGCATGAAATTAGCGATAAATCGTTGGCATGGCATCAACCTAGATATAGCATAATTAACGGTTTTTAGTTTCCCATTTACATAATGATAATAATAATAATTTTCATTCGAAATAAGAGGGATAAAGACACAAATTTATTTCATTTCATTTCACTACATTTCTTAACCAAGGAGAGAGAAAGAGGTAGGGAAGAGAGAGAAATACTATTTTCCCAAAAGTTAATTTCACACAACAAGCCACAAGATAAAGTTACAAATATTTAATTGCAAGTGTCAACAAGTTTCCACGATGGTTTGGTAATTCGACGGGGGGTCCTAAAACTTTCTTTTTACATTTTCCTGCTAGTTGTAAAAATGCTTAATTTAGGCTCAGAGGCTAAGAAACCACTTTCAAACGTTGTCTTCTAATGAGAAAACACACCATGGGTAAATTTATATATATCCCCCTATACACCAGAAATTCACAGGAACTGACAGAATTCAGATCTAGCGAACTATTTATGATTGGCGGAAAATATTCCGAGGACATCGGTTGCAATTGGCCTATTTGCAAATGATCAAAAGATAGACCGAGGGCTCATAAAACCAAGTCCAAAACTACAGTTTGATGGACGAACACGTAACGATAAATTTCTTACAAGTTCCCCTATATATGGAGAATTCATCAGAGTCGACGGAACTGAGAACTGGAAAATGGGTTTCAAATGGCGATGGTTTTTCCAGAGTCATCGGTCAAAATTGCTCCAGTTTGACATAGTCAAACTGCGACCGGAGGCCTACAAAATGCCTTTTCCAAACTAACCAGGAATGTGATTTTCCCAAACCGAAGGTTCCAGGTAATTTTCTAGTAAATATACTAGAGGTTTGCGAAGGTAGACAAACATTTCATTGTGAAATATCCCTTGTGGGATACCCCTTAAAAAAGCACAAAAATATTGAAAAATTGCAGCCAAATAAAATACTATTTTTTTCGGATTTTTACCAGTTATGGCAGCGAACTAAAGAAAATTAATATCTCCCAAAATATCCACCCGAATTACTTGAAAATTTAAAGAGAGCTTGCTAATATTATAAAGAACATAAGAAAACTGTTTTTGGAATTTTTCAGATAATAAAATGCTACCAGAAAATTACAGCATGCCCTAGACAGCTGGAAAACTTCTAAAATTCGTAATTTCTCCAAATACAAGTGCAAAAATTATGAGACTTTGGAAATAAAATTTACAAATATAGGAGATGATATTTCAACCTTCAGATCTAAAAATGGCCAACTGGAAACCCTCCAAATAAAGGTTGCAATATTCTGAACAAGTCACCTAGCTTGGAAAAAAGGGTTGGAAATTGATGAAAAGGCCTTTTAAGTGATGTTAAACCCTACCCAAATGGCTTCCATAAATCTGATCTAAAAACCCTCATATTATCTTCCCCAAATGTCCCCAAAACCCTTCCTCTGAAACCTTTGAAACTATCTCTATAAACCAGCCCTGAAAAACATCTCCAAATGACAAGCTAGGGTAGATCTCTCACTACCAAAGAATGCCCTGCTAGCTAGGGATAGATCTCTCACCACCGAAGCTAGGGTTCTTATGGGATTTCACTCCACAAGCCATAGATTTTCAAACCACAATTGCACATGAAGGAAAATAATTATGTCTATAAAAATTCCCTTTTCCTTTCTCCCCCAGCTCCTTATATGATTTCTCTAAGGCCAAAGAGCCCCAATAAACCCTAGTCACATTTCTCCCTTGGAAGGGCCAATAAAATAAAAGTAACTTTAAGTTACTTTTCCCTTTTTAAGTCACTATGGACCAAAAGTGACCCCCAAACATAAAATTTGATTATTAGTACCATGTGGCCCTTTCCTAACGACAAAACATAACATCTATTCCTTCCAACACACCTTTTTACATATGTCAATGAAGAATTATAACAAAATGGACTAGATATTCATACCTAATAGCTCCCAGCGTCCACAGCCCCTTGGGTATGACCAAGGCTTGGACTCGAATTGGCCCTTAGGCCTTTGGCATAGGAAAGGGGACATTACAGTCCTCCCTTCCCATATTTTACATGTCCTCAAGAAAATTCAAATTAGGATGCTGCAAAATTTGCTCTCCCTCCCAAGTAGCATCCTCAAGTGGAAATCCCTTCCATCACACCAAATACTCGGTGATCACTCTACTCCTAAGCCCCCTTTGTCTCTCTTCAATAATGGATTCTGGTTCTAACACCAACTTCCCCTCCTCATCTAGTGGCAGAAAACTTTGTAGATGGTACAATATGTTGTCTGAGTGCCTTCTTAAGGCATGAAACATGGAAGACATTATGTATCTTACCATGCTCCGGTAGCTCTAGCTCATATGCAACTACCCCAACTCGATGAACTACCCGGTATGGACCATAAAACCGTGGTTTCAATTTCTCTGCACCCTTCTGCTTCAGTGAGGACTACCTATATGGCTGCAAACGTAGGAATACTAGATCCCCAACCTCAAAAGACCTCTCTATCCTGTGCCAATCTGCATATACCTTCTTTTGATTCTATGCCTTCTAAAGGTTCTCTCTGAGAGCCTTCAGAATATCCTAGTTCTCCTGTAACCAATCTCGAGCTTTGGGAGCTCGGCTATCTAGTAATACTAAATCCACAAATGTCATAACGTCGTACCCATACAAGGCTCAGAAGGGAGTCATACCTATGCTCATCTAGTAGGTGGTATTGTAGCAATACTCACCCATGTGTAACCATCTAATCCATGCCCTCTGATGTCCTGTCACATAACTCCATAAGTAGCCCTCTATCCACTTATTGACTATCTCCATCTACCCATCTGTCTATGGGTGGTAGCTAGTGCTAGGAGTCAACTCCATACCTGCTAGTCTAAAGATCTCCTGCCAAAATGTGCTCATGAAGATCTTGTCCCTGTCATTGAAAATATTTTTAGGCAACCCATGTAGCCTAAAAATACTTGTATAGAAGATCCGGGCCACATCCACTGCCTCATGCCCCTTGGGTAGGGAAAATAAATGAGCATACTTAGTTAACTGATCAACTACAACATAAATGTAGCTATGCCCATGCACCAAGGGAAGCCCTATGATAAATTCCATAGATATGATTTCCCATTTCTATTCGAGAATGGGGAGAGACTGAAGTAATCCTGCTGGAAAAGACTACTCGGATTTGGTTTGTTGGCAAACCATGCACTCTCTGACATGATTAAGGACGTCATCCTTCATCCCCTTCCATGAAAATCTCTCCCTAACAAACCTGTATGTTTTGAAATACCCAAGATTCCCAGATAATGGTGTATCATGTACTGCTCGAAGGATCTTCTCCTTCATTTTGGATCCTGGTACAAGGAAAATCATATCCTTGTAGAAAATGAGATCATCCACTACTCTATATTGGCCATCCTACATAATACCATCTATGATCTCACATGCAAACTAATTTTTGGAATACTCAACAAGTATATGAGCCTTCCAATCCACTGAAATCTCAGACATAGAACTAAGCATAGAAGTGAGGTAAGGCCTCCTAGATAAAGTGTCAGCAACAATATTATTCTTACCTCTAATATACTCTATGTCGAAGTCATATGTTTTTACCTTGTTCACCCATCTTTGTTGGTGATTGTTGAGACCCTTCTGTCCCAAGAAGAACGTCAAATTGTTGTGATCCATACAAACCACGAATTCACTACCCTCAAGGTACTATCTGAATTTGGCCAAAGCATGCATAATGGCCAACATCTCTTTGTTGTAAATTGAATACCCTCTCTCCATGGGTTTCAATTTCTGACTCTCATAGGCAATGGGATGTCTATCCTACATGAGAACTGCCCCAACACCCTCTCCTGATGCATCACACTCTAGAATGAATGGGTGGGAGAAATCTAGTAATGCAAGAATGGGACACGAACTCATCACCTCCTTGAGGTGATCAAAAACCTGTTGTGTTGCCTCTGACCAAGCAAAATCCCCCTTCTTGGTCAAATCGGTCAATGGAGCAATCAACCGAGAGAAATTCTTCATGAACCTCCAGTAGTATGTGCACAACCCCACGAATCCTCTCAAATTTGTTAATGTCCTAGGTGGCGGCCAATCCAGAATTGCCTGTATCTTCTCTCTATCCACCTTCACTGTACCCCCACCAATCACATATCCCAAGTATAGAATGTTTTCGGTCATGCCAAACTCACACTTAGAAGCTTTCGCATATAACGAATTAGCTTCTAATATCCCCAATATCTCACCAAGGTGCCTGATATGGTCCTCCCAAGTCCTGTTGTAGACTAAAATATCATCAAAGAAAACCAATACTAACTTCCGCAAGTGGCGGTTGAACACATGATTCATGTACGACTGGAATGTAGCTAGAGCATTAGATAATCCAAAGGGCATCACCAAGAACTCAAAGTGACTGTAATGGCATCTGAAAGTTGTCTTATGCACATCCTGCTCCCTAACTTTGATCTGATGATATCCAGTTCGCAAATCTATTTTCAAAAAATAGATTGCACCATGTAGCTCGTCAAGAAACTCATCAATGCATGGTATGGGATACTTTTTATTTATTGTCTTCTTATTCAAGGCATGGTAGTCCATACACATCCACATGGTCCCATGCTTCTTCTTCACCAATACCACCGAAGAAGCAAAAGGGCTGGAACTCGGTCTAATATGCCCCATATCAATGAGCTCATGTATAGTCTTCTCGATCTCATCCTTAACCATTTGGAGTGACGATAAGGAGAAGTAACCATTGGTCTAACATCCTCGAGCTCAATCACATGCTCAAATCCCCTATCTGGAGGTATGCCTAGAGGTATGTCACCAAAAACTGCACTATGTCTGTCCAATAAGCCATGTATATCCACATGATACTCCTGATGTCGATCCTCTTGGTCATAACAACTAGGGGTGCCTCTGAAGGTAAGCCCCTCAAGATCAAATTCCTCCCTTCAGACTTAAACTTCAGCTCCATAGTTTGGAAGTTAGTCCGAAACTCACCAAGGGAATGGAGCCACTGTACTCCAAGCACTATGTTGGTTTCTCCAATACCAACAATATGGAAATCATTGGTAATTGTATTACCCATCATGATGCTCAATTGGGGAACCCGTCGTGTACATCTCATAGAATTTCCATTGGCTACAACCACGTTGAAGCCCTCAAACTCCTCTATCTATAACCCTCACCTCTCAACCAATGAGGCATAAATGAAGTTTTGGGTTGCCCCATTATTAATGAGTACCACTACTCGTTATCCTTGTAAAACTCCCCTAACTCTGAATGCCTTGTACCTCGAGGTACTAGAAAAAGTGTCGATAGTCTCCTGGGCAAGGGTCTCGCTATCCTACTCAACACCCGCACTATCTAATTCCTCATCATCATTATCCTTTAATCCATGTGTGTCTAACTCCTCATCACCATCACTCTCCTCAAAGACCTCTATGAATTGGGCCCTCCCTCTACCCTTGCAATCATGTCCTAGAAGCCAAGGTGTGTGACAATCGAATCATAGTTTACTTCACCTCAATTCCTCTCTGTCCTCTCTAGATCCGAGTGGTCTCTAGGCTGTATCTTGCCTAGGTAGAGGTACCTTTGGCTGGGAAACATCGGTTCTAAAAGGGAAACCCTTAGGATGCACTCAATGTGGAAACCTCGACTTAGGAGTGGATAACTCCAAGTCACGAGCTCTCCTAATAGCCTCATGTAAAGAAGAAGGCTCAAATGCCTTCACCAATCCAACGAGAGCGTCTGTCAAACCAGCTGTGAATAGGGAAATCAACCTCATCTCTGTAACATCAGGTACCATGATCGATAGTCTCTAAAAATTTGTGATATACTGATGCAAGGAACCGATCTGCCTTAAATGAGTCAACTCTCTAAAATTCCTGTCGGGGTCCCTCCTATCAAATATGCTCACTAGCCTGTTTG
Source organism: Taxus chinensis (assembly GCA_019776745.2). NCBI lineage: Eukaryota > Viridiplantae > Streptophyta > Pinopsida > Cupressales > Taxaceae > Taxus > Taxus chinensis. Next base: position 287,109,646 of record CM034146.1, read on the forward strand.
TGAACTCTGCATAAGTTGTGATGTATATGTGTCTTTGTGTAATCAACCCATGATGCCACCAATCATGAGTGTCTCCCTCAAGATGTAAGATTGCAAACTTAATTACATCTTCCTCGCACATAGGATTCAAGTTGAAGTATGTCTTCAACTTCTGAACCCAAGACTATGTAGTACAATTCTTAGAACCGTTGAAATGTGGAACAAAAATTTTTTCCCCAACCTCCTTTGCATATCCAGTACATGTGCCTGATAATCTCTCTTAGGCCTGCTTCCAATCTTCATTTTGTAATATTATTGGAATGGCATGTTGTCACGAAATCCATCACTTAAAGTTTAGTACCTTTCCTAACAAGACTCCTCATTTCCAACCTCCCTTGGCTGTCGTACCTATGAAACTTCTGAATCCTTCAAGAAATAAGGTTCTGTGAGACCCCAAAGGTCTAGTAGAAGAATGGGTGAAACCCATTTTCCAAAAATGTCCCCACCCTCACCTCTTTGACCATGTTGTCTCTATTACTATTTTCTCCTCTTTCTGCATGATTATCAATCCTGTCTTGTGATAATCTCTCAGTGAGTTGGCTCAAATAGAGATTGGTAGTCTCATGTTGTTTTACCATGTTGGTGAACAATTGTTTCATCAGATCTACACCTATATCCTCACTGTCTCTAAACTCCCATATTTCAAACCCAACAGGCTAGAGGAACAACAACTCTGATACCAATGAAATATCTCTTATGGGATACCACTTAAAAAATGCACAAAAATATTGAAAATTGTGTAGCCACATAAAGTACGGATTATACGCAAATTTTTACAGTTAGGGCAGCGAACTAAACAAACTTAATGTTCTCCCAATATGATCCACCCTAATTTACTTGGAAATATAAAGAGAGATTTCTAGTATTATAGAGGACATAATAGAACTATTTTTGGGAATTTTTAACACAAGTCAAACTATGCTTCCAGAAGATTACAGCGATGCCCTCGGTGGCTGGACAACTTCTAGAGGTTCGTGACCCTCTAAATACATAAGCAACAAATAAGGAGACTTTGTAAATAACAATTTAGCAGATATAGGAAATAGATACTACCACCTGTAAATCTAAACACGACCGATTGGTAAAACCATCCAAATAGAGGCTGCAATATTCCAAACAAGTCACCTCGCTTAGAAATGGAGTCAGGAAATTGATGAATATGCACCTTCAATGTGTTGCCAAGCCCAACCTAGATGGATGTCATGAGTCTAGATATAGAGCCCCTCTGATTGTCTTCCCTAAAAGCCCCCAAAAACTGTCGAAACCCTTCCTCTGAAGCCTCTGGAAGACATCACTATAGCACATCTCAGAAAGAAGCTCCAAGATGACAGAGCTAGGGTAAATATCTCACTACTGAAGAATGCCCTGCTAGCTTGGGACGGGTCTTTCACCACTGAAGCTAGGGTCCCTGTGGGATTTGACTCCATAAGAAGTAGATTTGCATAACAGTAGCAGCTGCACAACAAGAGGCTAATAAGTATGTGATGCAAAAAGTTTCTTTTCTTCTTTTCCCCCCAACTCCTTATATAACTTCTTCAATTGAAAAACGAACCCCCATAAAACTTAAGTCACATTTTATTCATTAGAGGGGAAACTAACAGGAAAGTAACTATAAGTTACTTTCTTCCTTTTTGAGCCGCCACGGTCAAAAAGTAACCCCCAAACGCCAAACTAAGATATTGAAACCATGGGGCCGCTTCCTAAAATCTTCCAACATCCACAGCCCCCCGGAGTCTGACCGTCCCTTGGACCCGCCTTGGCCCTTGGGCCTTTTGGCGTCAGGAAGAAGGGGACATTATAACAAAAGGGTACTAGATATACACTACCTCAAATTAGCTAACGTTTACGATTCTCAAAACCCCTTAAAAGCTACATTGTCCTAAGGCTTGGGATAATCGAAGTAGCCACATCATGTATCTTAGTCTCCAGTTTATTTTGGAAAGGGGGCATGACACATCTGCTTAGAATTGAGATGATAAATGGCTTAGTTGACTAGAAAGGTGCCTATAAATGATAATTCTACGATTACATTGGACTCCACCGTAGGAAGGAACCATTGTCAGAGGATGAACATAGATCTAATGCAAGGTGTAACTTTTAGTCCTTGAATATTTAAAATCTAATCTTACTTCAAGACCTTTGCATTACCCCACCTTATCTCCTTCTACCACTAAAAAAATGTATTTGAAAGTGCCTTCATTTGAACCAGGAAGAAAGAAGGGCTCCACCTTGATGTTCACTTACACATTAAATAGTTCCTGAGAGATAAACACAATCATTGTTTAGTGCAAGCACATGGAACATAGAGCACCTCTTCATGAGAGTTCAATTTCTCTTACTTCTTGTTTCTATGGTGACTTGATTTATGATACCTTTTGCAACATACTTCTTGTTGTCTAAAATTTGAACCTGATCTCCAATGGGTCGATCATTCAATGAATAAAAAAACTTCACTATCACCCATCTATGTTATTTGTTGAAAAACATAGTTAATGAACCAAAACACTTATGTGAGGGGTTTCGATCCACACCTGGGACGACTAGAGAGGTTGAAGAGAAAATCTGTGTGCCCCACAATTTACTGATTTTTGTACTTCCTCATTAGATTCATCATTCGGGTATACAAGCCACGACATCTCCTTATGGGTACGTTACCCCATAGAGAATCAAATGGTCCTTCGGGGCCACTTAGGATTTATGTAAATACACTATAGCTAGATGGTCAATAAGATTCTGAATCTCAACCATAAGAATTCTCTCAGTTGGCCAACTACTTAAGGAACTTGATTATCAATGGCTTTTAGTGTGCATCAAGTATTCTCGCAGGAGTTGCTTGTGCTTGAAGATGTGACACAATTGAAGTTTGATTTTGGAGACTTTTGCTCATATTGTTAATTTCTAGAGTCCCTTCTATGAGTACATATCTCATTCATTGTCACTAATGTGAGTGAGATCTGAGTCTTCTGATAACTGCTGGAGCATATAGCAAATGTTTTTTAGGGAAAAACTCCTTGTGCACTGTTCTGGAATGGCCTTTTATGTGATATAGAAAGTATCACTAGTTTGGAAACATTCACTTTTTTTGTTATGGTCAATGTGGTGACGAATTACTAAACTGGGACATGTAGGTAGTTCTAATAGTGTCCCATGTTTTTATTTAAAACTTATCTTCCACCTTTTCTCCAATGGTAGCTGACAAGATCTACTCGTAGTTCTACTTACGATGGCCAACTAATTCCATGGCTCACTTATCTCTGATTCTTTCATACATCACCTATATCCCCTATGAAGTATTTGAGCTTAGAAGATGGAGGAACTTTGTCACGTTCTATTGGGCTTTCGTAGATGATTTAAGAGATTTTGGTCCCATGCCTCCTTTACTATGCGAATTCGCATCCTGTATGTGCTTGATGCAAGAGAGATTAGATATTCTAAAGAAGTGATCAACATCAAGGATTTTGTATTAGATATTACTTATGGTGTGAACATTTTCTCACTTGTGGAATAAGCGCGAGGACAAGAATGTATTTTCAAGTGACATTTTTATCTCCAAAGATCTTCGAAACAGGAGAATTGTGTGCATCTTTAAACATCCCAGGTGGTATAATTAGGCACCTCCTTCAAGAGCTGAGCATCAGAAAACAATATCGTAGGAGAAGTAATGTCACATTTTTTCTTTGTACATCTTACTGGAAAATTCCCTCTTCGAGCATCTTCTTTCCCAATAGAACAGGTGCTACATGTCCCTCCATGCTACCAACGACCGTCATTTCACCCACTTTAAATCCAGCAGGTCTATTTTCAGGTTGTTTTCGCGCTCAACGGAGTAGGTCTCCACACAGGGTTTGTAGGAAAGTGACTCTTGTTTACAAATGTTAGTATGGTTATGTTGGCTGTCATAATTACATGTTCTCTCCTTGGAACACCCCTACCCTTGGGGTGCTAATGTTCCATATTCCACAGATCCTTGTCTCTAAATTATCCCTACGCTAGTCACTACACAAAGTGAATTGCACTTACATTACTCCTGTGTTCTAACTACCAATAAATAATGCAAGAGATGAAAATGCAAACAACTATGTCACATTTGGAACTAATGAGGTTGACCACTCTTTGAGTGCTAAAGATATCTTCAAAAAAAGAACAACTCGACCATTTAAGCACCACCAAATAGAAACTAGACACTTTTGAAGCAAGACACCAAACATCAATCATAGTGTAAGCAAGATGCCAAATATAAATTCACATTATTACCATTGTATTCTTTTCAAGACACGAACTCCTTAAACGTAGAGTTAACACGTCCTTCAGATCGCAGATGATATTATGAAAATAAGAACTATCATGTCCAACCTGTCAGATATTTCATGGTACACTGCTGATATGCAACAACTACACACCAAGGACATGTCTCTTGTTGAAGGTCGAGAAATAAATAGGTACTTTTAAAGACATTTGATCCTCACAGCAATTGAAGGAATTGCAAAAAGATAGCAAATGAATTTTCCACACGTGCGTCGAATATTCTCATGTGCTTTCTGATACTTGAATGTTGACAAGTCGAAAGAGACGTTGGGATTTTCTCATTTTATTGATTTTGGCCCCTTTAAACAAAGTAATTGCATTCATGTTACAATAATATACATGATGGAGCACATATGGCCGAATAGTAAAGGTTAGGAGCAATCTAGGCAGTCATCTGAAGTGGATGCCCTTCTTGCGTATGTAGGTTTGGTAATTTTTTCCATCAAATAAATAATTAGACAACTATGTACCTTAACTTTTTATGTATCAATTATTCTCCTGTAATAACTCGAGCTTAATAACTAATTCAGGGAATTTAATCTAAATTTTCGAATACAAAAGAAAATCTCTATTATTTTATGCCCCTATAAAACAATTTTTGCATTCATGTAAATAATGCAAGAGAATCGATAACATGATAGAAGTTAAGCACCAGGAGGTGATCTAAATCGGGGAATACTGTGTGGGACATACAAGGATTTAATTCCCACATCTTATCTACTGATGTGGAAGTAGGTGATGAGACATGTAGGTATTGAATTCAAAGCATGTTTTATTTGCAAATTAGTAAAACTTCTTTCGAATGAAGGCTCCCATACACCTTTGTGAAGAGTGGTCATTTGGACCAAACGCTACAAATTCCTCCATAAAAAATAGACATTGTCCCTCAGGAATCACCTATTCCCCTACAAAGAATTAAATCATTCATTCTCTCAATTATAATTGCATCTACTGGGCTACACCAATGACATTATTTTTAATGCGTGAACCTTTTCTAAGAAAAAATTCACACTTGAATGTATCTAGAGCTATACGTGTAGAGAAAGAGTAAAAATACCAAAAAAAGTTGTATAAGCTTAAAAATATACATATTCCATTTTTAACCTTGCAAAAATCATGTCATAATACCTTTTTATGTGTATGCATGAAATTCATGCATACTTTATAATGAATGATCAATAAAATTAAGGATAAATAATAGCTAATGTTAAGTTGCAATAATCAACAAGGAAATCCCTGAAATTTTTTAGCATCTTCCTGCACCACCCTAACATGTGTGGCACCCTTAGGCAGGTTGCCTAGTCTGCATAGGGCTTAATCCCCCCTTGTCATACCTGGAAAAACAATGTTTCAAGGAGTGCCCACTCTGATTCAACAGAGATTTCTACCACCTGATCATGCTGAGAAACTACAGAGAGTCATGGATATTGATACCAGTATTGTGGTTAGCATGTTTGATTTAGACTCTAACACAACTTTTAATGATGCATTGTCAATTTGACTCTTATCATGGATTGTAATGAATGCCTATATTACAATATCACATAAATTGCAGCTAAATGTTAATATGAGCGTATTCTTACTTATATACTTTTTTTTTGGATTCATAGTATTCTCCCACTATGTTGTAGATGCACTGTCTAACCATGTGTAATTTTGATTAATATGGTTTGGACTAATCTATTATGATGATATTAGGTTTTCAGTGAGTAGGTTCATTTCATGGTTGTCCATAAAATAATAATGTTGCACTAATTAATTTGAAGTCCATAAACATCATTAAAGTTTATGTTAGAATATGTATAACAAAATTGACAACGATTACAATTATAAAAAATGATAGATAATTCAAAAAATGGATAGATTTATATGACTCACTTAGATTTCACTGGTACAAACTTATTGATGTGGCCTTGCAGGCCAAAATGAGTTCCAGTTTCCAACTTCTAGGCTGTAGCAAGTTCAATTTCAGAATTCGAGGAGGGACTTGCAAGGAACCCCATGATAGTAATGTCGTCTAGTTCATAGCTATGGTCAATCTTGGCAATTGCGTGTAAGAAATGAAATGCATTAAAAAAAGAAAAATCAATGGTACAAATCCAAAATCAATAAAATAAAACTAAACAAGGGGGAGAACCTCACAATAAAATTAAAAAAGAAATCAAACAAAACTAATGTAAACATCATTTATTTAATAGATGTTTTTATTTTATTTAAAGTTCTAATGTACCCTTGTACCCTTATGTTCCTATGTTGTCAATGTGCCCCTAATTAACTATGTAAATTGTTAGTATGAGATAGTGTATTAATGTGGTGAATGGGGGGCAATGTGTATGTGCTTCTTCCTTAGTATTTTACTTTGATTCATTGAATTTTTAGGTGGCATTGGTTTGTGTGCCATCACCTTACCTCAAATCTCGGATTTGGGCTTTGAGACCAATTTTGAAGGCTTTGTGGGACAATTTTTACTTGTCCCACACTCTCTAAACTCCCATCTCAACCTTACCTATGACTTAAGGGGTCATATCTATCCTCTAATAATGAAAATTAGATCAAAAAGAGGTAATTATTGCCCACATATTCTTGATTCTCTAAATTCAATTTTGAATTGTACAAAAGGGAGATTGTGTGCAAGATTAGTAGTGTTGTAACCTCACCTACCTATCTCTGATATTTTGAGATTTGTGTTGAGATGTTAGGTGGATTTGAGGAGAATAAGGAGGCATTGTACATGGAGCCACATCACCTCTTCCTTCACTGAGTCTATTTATGTGCATTCCTTTGATATTTTTGGGTTACACTCTTGATCACTTGGCTTTTAGATTGGGAAGATCTTGTTGGTGTGCTTGTTCATGGAGAGGAATTGAAGTGGAAATTCTTAAAAGGAGAAGGTGCCACTAATGTAAAGGTAGGACCTTAACCTATTTGTTTTTTTTTGTGCTTGTTGTGTATGGAATGTCAAATTGTATGAATGTATGTGTGTTTGTTTATGGTTGGGTAGTGTTGGCCTTAAGGAAGGTGTATGGAGAAATGAAATGGGGGCCATAGTGGAGGAATAAGGAGTTATGTGACATGTATGGAGGGAATGTGGGTAGGGTGTTCCACCTTGTGGAAGTATAAGGGAAATTCCTTACTTATTATTTGTATACTTTACATGAGGGAGTGATAAGAGTTTTGAGGGAGGGATAAAAGATTTGTGTATGTGGATGGAGCATTTGGAGGTTTTAAGGTGGACCCTTAACCCTCTTGGGAGGTATAAGGGAGTGCACCATATTTCTTTTCTCATTTGGCTCTAAGTTGAGCCTATGTGATTATTGTAAGTTACATATTTTTGTTTGTAGTTGTTGGCTATGTGTTGCAATCTTTTTTATATGTTTGTATGTAGAAGCCATTTTAGTAGCTGCCTGGTTGGAGCTCGGGGGCCAATGAGGGGGTTGGATTTACCTCTTCATTGGATTTAGGCTGGGAGGAGGGCATTGCCTAGCTCCCTGCCCTTGTTTGTGTGTTGCAGAAGGAAAGGGAAAGGTTACAGGTTTCAATGAAGAAATGGAGATATAGGAATTATGTTTTAGAAAATTGGGCATGTCGTATCCACCATTTTGGGTGGATGGCTTGTAACTTGTATTTTTGTTTCAATCTTCTTGTAAAGTAAATGAATTAAAGGCCTAAGGGTCAAGTTGAGTCCAAGCCGTGGTCATACCCAAGGGGTTGTGGACAATGGGAGCATATTGGGAAGGGGCCACATGGTACTAATATTCAAGTTTTGTGTTTGGGGTTCACTTTGGACCATGACGACTTAAATAGGAAAAAGTAACTTTAGTTACTTTTATTTTATTGGCCCCTCCATGGAAAGAAATGCGTCTAGGGTTTATTGGGGCTCTTTTGCCTTGGAGAAGTATATGAAGAGTTGGGGGAGAAAGGAAAAGGAATTTTTGACATACATTTTATTTACCTTCACGTGCAACTATTGTTTGCACATCTATAGCTTGTGGAGTGAAATCCCACAAGGACCCTAGCTTTGGTGGTGAGAGACCCGTCACTAGCTACCAAGGAATTCTTCGATAGTGAGAGATCTACCCTAGTCTGTCATTTTGAAGCCGCTCTCAGGGCTGTGTTACATAGAAATTATCAGAGGGTTCAGAGGAAGGGTTTGAGGATTTTTGGGGGCATTTGGGGAAGATAATCAGAGGGGTTCCAAATCAGACTTACGACAACCATTTGGGTTGGGATTAACATCACTTTGAAGGAACTTCCATCAGTTTCCAACCCCTTTCCAAGTGAGGTGACTTGTAACCTTTATTTGGAGGGTTTTCCAATTGGCCTCTTTCAGATCTAAAGGTTGAAATGTCATTTCCTATATTTGTTAATGTTATTTCCAAAGACTCTTAATTTTTTCTCTTGTATTTGGTGAGTTACAAACCTCTGAAGTTTTCCAGCTATCTAGGGCACGCTATAATTTTTTGGAAGCAATATACTATTCCAAAAATTCCAAAAATATTTTTCTAGTGTTTATTATTATTATTGCAAGCTTCCCTCAAAATTTCATGCACTTTGAGAAAATATTTTGTGAGATATCAATTAAATACCATTCGCTGCCCTAGCTAGTCATTTTCTGTAAAAATCATAAATTTCACTTTGCTGCAATTTTCATATAATTTGTGCATTTTCAAGTGGTATCACACAAGGGATATTTCAGTGGTATCAGAGCTGTTGTTCCTCCAACCTATGTGGGTTAAATATGGTAGTTTGGAAAGATCTCAATGTGGGTTTTATGAAGGAAATGTTCACCAACATGGTGAAACAACAGGAAGCCACTAACCTTTATTTGAGTCAGCTCACTCAGAATTTGAATCAAAACAAATCTTGGAAAATAAGGAAAAAGGTGAGAACAATAATAAAGGGCACCCAATAGAGGTGATTGATGAGGATTCTTGTTGGAGGAAATACCAATCTTTGAGTAAGGGTTTCAGAGATAATATGTAATTTCTAGATTATTACATGATGAAGATTGGTAGCAAGCCCAAGCGAGATCATCATATGCCGGTACCTGAATTAAAAAAGAACTCATTTGAAGAAGAAGAAGCTTCTAGAGAAAAAGGTATGATTTCCATCGAGAAAAATAATTGCATTAGTGAAACTTTGCTTGTTATAGAAATTATTCCAACTCAGGAGAAGAAATTTGTATATGCAAGCAAGGAAGATGTAATGGAAACTCTAAAATGGCATGAGGAATGGAATAGCAGAGCTAGAGCTACTAGATTGATAGCCACTCAAGCAAGACAACACCTACAAGAGTTCAAGGAAAATATTTGGGAAAATGATGTAAGGAAGTCTACACCCATGAAAAAAATATTTATAGAGTAACTTGCACATGAGGAGGAGCCTCACATGGACACTTCTATGAAATTGCAGCCTACTATAATTTCCAAACCAAAATGATTTTTTGATTCAGATTGAAGATACTTACAATGGGCACATTCAGGAAACAATGTTGGGGGAAACTCAACACATGTCTATATTGAGTCCAAACATCAAAGAGGACATTGATGGCATTGAAAGGTGTGAAGAGCACACTAATGTGTCTTATTTATTGTTGCCTATTCCAAGGGATTTGGATTTCCATCATGAGATGCATGGTATGGTTAGATGATGAAGTCTTCATTATGGAGTTTGTTGAACCATTGCGATCCAACTATGTGTATATGAGTCAATCATCATGTGACAAAGATGATATATGAGTGAGATACAAGTTATAGAAAAGATGGAAGACCTTAACATGTTACAATGGCTCATGGGCATTATAAGGTATGAGATCCTGGTAATGTGTGGCAATTATCCAAAACTATCAATTCTGATTTTAAAAACTTTGCGGCTGATTTCATAAGATAAAGAAGGAATTCAAATGTGTCTTATGGGATTACAAGTGTTGGCAAACATGATTTATTCATTGGAGACTCTAGTGCAATAATGGAGAGTACCTCTCAAGGTACTAGCATTGGTTTTATGATTGCTAAAAAGGGTAAGATAATATTTTTTAATCATCTTCAGCCTGCTGAACTGTGTATAACAACAATCATAATGAGAGGAGAAAATAGCAATATGGGACAACAGGGTCAAAGAGGTGAGAGTGGACATTTAGGGCAGCATCCTCCCCATTCTTCTACTAGGCCCTTGGGGCTTCACGAACCTTCTTTCTTGAAGGATCCAAAAGATTCACAGGTACAACAGCCAATAGATATTTTGGATGAGGAGTCTTATTGGGAGAGGTACCAGACCTTAAGAGAGAGCTTTCGTAACAACATGTTATTCCAGGAATATTGCAAAATGAAGATTAGCAGTAGACCCAAGAGAGATCATCAGATACAGGTACCAGAGTTACAAAGGAGATTGGGACAGATTTCCATTCCACACTTCGATGGTTCTAAGAAGTGTACTGCATCGTCTTGGGTTCAGAAGTTCAAGACATACTCCGACTTGAATCTTATGCGTGAGGAAGGTGCAATTAAGTTTGCAGTCTTACACCTTGAGGGAGATACTCATGATTGGTGGCATCATGGGTTAATTACACAGGGACACATACACATTACTACTTATGCAGAGTTTGCGTATAGGCTGGGGAGTAAATTTGATAGGAGGGACTTTGACATATATTTTAGGGAGCTGACTCATTTGAGACAAACCAGTCCCCTGGATCAGTATATCGCAGATTTTCTAAGATTATCAGTCATGGTACCTGATGTCATGGAGATGAGGTTGATTTCACTATTCGCAGTAGGTTTGACAGATGCTTTCACTGGGTTTGTGAAGGCATTTGAACCTTCTTCTTTACACGAGGCTATTAGGAAAGCTCGGGACTTAGAGTTATCCACTCCAAAGCCGAGGGATCCACCTCACGTTTAACAAAAGGAACCTCCATCTGGATTAGATGAAATTCAGTAGAGGGAGCCTCCACTAAGGCAAGAGGTGGCTAAGAAGCCAATCATTTCCTGAGAGGACAAAGATGATTTGAGATGAAAGAAACTATGTTTTGATTGTCACACACCTTGGGTTCCAGGACATGATTGCAGAGGTAAAGGGAAGGCCCAATTCATTGAGGTCTTTGAGAAGAGTGAGGGTGACAGAAGTGAGGAGTTAGAGGCTCGCGAGATGGATGATGAAGATGGGGTTGTGTTGGATAGTGATGATGCGGGGTAAGAGGAGGAGACTTTTCCTCGGGAGATTATAGCCACATTTTCAAGTACTCTAATGTATAAGGCATTTAGGATTAGAGGATTTATGCAGGGTCAATGAGTTGGGGTAATCATTGATAGTAGAGAAACCCACAACTGTATTTATGGCTCACTGGTTGAAAGGTGAGGATTACAGACAGGATTTTGAGGACTTCAATGGGGTTGTAGCCAATGGAGAGTCTATGAGGTGCACACGGCGGCTTCCCCAAGTGAGTATCATGATGGGTAACTATACAGTTACCGATGATTTCCACATTGTTGGTATGGGAGTGACCAACATAGTGTTGGGAGTGTAGTGGCTTCACTCTCTTGGTGAGTTTTGGACTAACTCTCAGATGATAGAGTTGAAGTTTAAGTCCGAGGGCAGGAATGTGATTTTAAGGGGATTATCTAAAGGAGCACCTAGGGTGGTTAGAGATGAGGGGATGGAGAGGATGTTCTGACATTGTGAGGAGTTTTATTATTGCAGATAGATGTGGAGTATGATGGATGTGGATGTGACTAGAAATGTTGCACATGAGACAGTTGCAGAGATTGGGATTACAGGTTCAGATCATCTAAGCTTATCATTATGTTGGTTATATGAAGTTTCGGTAGACTGGAGATCCCATTTGCTTGTTGATTAATCCAAGAACCAACACACTTGTGAGATTCTAGATGGTCACATACAGGATGATAGCTACAGATTGGAGGATGAGATGATCTTCTATCAGGGAAGATTGAGCCTTGTGTCAGATTCATGGTTGAGGATAGAGATATTGCAACATGTGCATTGTTCTTCTGTGACTGGGAACTTGAGCTTCAATGAGACCTACAGGTTCATGTAAGAGAGGTTCATATGGCATAGGTTGAGGGAGGATATCCTCAAATTTATACAAGAAGATACGATTTTTCACTATGACAAGTCAGAGCTTATGGGTTCATCCATTTTTGAATTGACATGGGATAACACTCCTATGCATTTTACTTCTTCTATTCTTGGTGAGCACTTCACCCACGTGTTAGTCAGTGGAGAGACAAAATTGACTCATGGTTATTCAGTAGGTTCACATTCAGCGTAGGAGGTGGACTATGTGGAGCTGATATTGTCGGTTGACTATCTACTGGAGTCTTGGGACTTTTCCTCCACATAACACATTGAGATCCATTATGAGGAGCCTTGCTCTCACATGAGTGCGGGTAATGTGGGAGAGTTAGCACCATTTGTGCGTATATAGGTTGTTTCACAGGTTGATTCAGGGGATTCTACAAGATTTAGAGTGAACTTTCATACCTAGGAGTTGATTGGAGAGGCAGTGAGTGATCATGTGATGATTGCCTTGCATTGGCAGGGATTGGATAGATTGGAAATTTTGGTGTGGGTACCAGTGGAGATTCGGTGTGGGCATCATACTACTTTAGGAGAAACTTTGTTCTCTACACGGCATGAAGAGCATGATCACTACATGGGGTGTCTTGGTTACTTCGCATCACACCGATCATTAGTTGACTGTCAGGGTGAGGTGGAGAAACTTACGGCATGGTATTCAACTTCTGCAGCATGACAGGATAATGCTTGGGGTCAAGCATTTCTCAGGAAAGGAGGACTGTAATGTAAACTTTCCTATGCCAAATTCCTAAGGGTCAAGTTGAGTCCAAGTTGTTTTCATACCCAAGGGGTTGTGGACGCTGGGAGCTATTGGGAAGGGGCCATATGGTACTAATATTCAAGTTTTTTGTTTGGGGGTCACTTTGGACCATGGTGACTTAAACAGGAAAAAGTAACTTTAGTTACTTTTATTTTATTGGCACCTCCATGGAAAGAAATGCGTCTAGGGTTTATTGGGGCTCTTTTGCCTTGGAGAAGTATATAAGGAGCTGGGGGAGAAAGGAAAAGGAACTTTTGACATACATTTTATTTACCTTCATGTGCAACTGTTGTTTGTGCATCTACAACTTGTGGAGTGAAATCCCACAGGGACCCTAGCTTTAGTGGTGAGAGACTCATCCCTAGCTAGTAGGGCATTCTTCGGTAGTGAGAGATCTACCCTAGATTATCATTTTGGAGTTGCTTTCAGGGATGTGTTACAGAGATAATATTAGAGGTTTTAGAGGAAATATTTTGAGGGTTTTGGGGGCATTTGGCAAAGATAATCAGAGGGTTTTCAGATCAAAGTTACGGCAACCATTTGGGCAGGGCTTAACATCACTTTGGAGGCAGCTTCATCAATTTCCAACCCCTTTCCAAGCTAGGTGACTTGCAACATTTATTTGGAGGGTTTCCAGTTGTCCCCTTTCAGATCTAAAGGTTGAAATGTCATTTCCTATATTTTTTAATGTTATTTCCAAAGAATCTTAATTTTTGCTCTTATATCTGGTGAGTTACGAACCTCTGAAGTTTTCCAGTTGTCTAGGGCATGCTGTAATTTTTTGGTAGTAATATATTATTCCAAAAATTCCAAAAAAATGTTTTTCTAGTGTTTATTATTATTATTGCAAGATTCCCTCAAAATTTCATGCACTTTGAGCAAATATTTTATGAGATATCAATTAAATACCATTCGCTACCCTAGCTGGTCATTTTCTGTAAAAATCAGAAATTTTACTTTTCTGTAATTTTCAATATTTTGGGGCATTTTCAAGTGGTATCCCACAAGGGATATTTCATTATATACCCTTATATTAGATTTTAAAATTTCTTTGTCTTGTCACCCTCAAAATCCCCCTCGTTTTTCAAGTCAAATTTCAAAAGTTTTGAGTTGGTGCCTTTGAGAGATGTTTGAGTAGATGGAGAAGTCTGGAGAGATAGAAAAATTCATTCTTTAAAGAAGTTGGTGCTCATTTACAATCTCGCCCTATTAATTTAAATTCTTGCAGTCCGCATGGTTTGATAAAAATTTTGTCTTCTCGTCTAGATGCTTAAAAATTGTTTCCTCCATTCGAATGAAATTGTCAAATCCTTTTTATATGGTTGTGGATTGCATCGAGCTTGGTATTGTTTAAAATTCTTCTTTCCACGAGGAGCAATTTATTTTTCAGGCGTGAAGGGTGGAGTTTTTTCCCCTCTATATTTTTCTCTACAGTCGTGAATGACGGGCGTATCTCCCCTGTAAATTTCTTTTCTAATGTCTGCGGATACGTGGACATCTCTGGTTGGATGTGGGAAGGTAGATTGCCAGGTCACTTTTGGAATTTTTGTTTTATATGAAGAAAGGTAGTGTTCAATCGAGGCCTGAATTGGCTAAGTATAGAAAGACTGCGGAAGGTGCCACGTGTCTCTTCGGTGCACTTTTGGTATGGTGCACAAAAACAGAGACCCCAAATGTGCGCAAGCCCTCCACATGGTCAGAGTCTGAAAAGACAAAGCCATGCAAATTCAAAATGTGTGGCCCAAAGATAGACCCCAAACTTGTGCCAACCCTCCATGTGTCCAAGGTCCGGAAAAGGGAAAGAGCTAATAGTTGAATCAGCTAAGGAAAAAAGAACCAGGGGAAAGCCCCACGTGTCCCTTCAATGCTCTTTTAAGGGGCGAATCCAAAAATAGGTCCCAAACGTGTGCCAACTCTCCACATGTCCAATTGGAGCACCTTCGAAGGTCAAGTCCAAACAGAGTCTCCAAATGAGCGAGAAGCCTCCACAACATCACAGGTTTGACAAGAATCTTAGAGGCAAGCAAAGCATGTAATGTGTCATTTTGTAGCCGGGGATGAAATGCAGCTTGCTCTTTGTCACTCAGATGTGGAGAAATGGGTAGCACCCTCAAGAGGATTTGACCTATCCTCACTACTTTATGGTTGTTCCTTTCAACTAGGGTGAGAGGACCCTTTTGTAGCCTGTTGTTTATGGAGGAGATGGAGATGTCCTTCCTTGTGAAGTATTAAGAAGACCTTGAAGAAAATATGATCAATGCAACAAAACCTAACTCTCATGAGTTGTCACTCTAGATAATGGAGATATTTTCTAGGCAAGGTTCAGGCCACTAAAGACAATGAAAACCTGATTGTTTCTGCATGTTTTGGTAGTAAAAATTATGCATTTGTATACATACATGACAAACAGGGGTAGTATGGGTATGATTAATTGTTTTTGAATGAATTTTGGTGGGAGGTGAAGCAGGATAAAGTTGATTATACCAAATCTTTGAGAACTTTTACAAAAATGTAAACTCGAACAACATAATGCTTTCAGAGTAGCTAGGGTGTTTCTTTAACCAGAATATGTGCTTCAATGGAGGCCCAGATCAGCACTTTTCACACAAACTTCAAGGATCCAAAATGAAGGCTCAAATTGGAAAACTTAACTGAACATTATCAATCTCTATTTCATCACGCCTAAGATACCCTCAAAGGCTAACAAACAATCTTATAGTCATGCTAGGAGTCACAGTGATTTTAAATTTGTTTATTTCACTATCAAATGAAAGCTCTTCTGATAAATGAAATTGCAAATGCCACCAAACTATCACAAGGATAAGATCTTGTGTGATTCACACAGATTTCAATGTAAGAATGCAACAGGAACAAGAAAAACTACTTGCAGACATTCAAAAATGAAGCAAACACAAATTTTTCCCAAGAATAACACAGATTAACTCAAGTTTGGTTAAATTTATCAGCAGGGGAAAGTTTCTCGAACAATCTCAGAGCTTGTCAATGGTTGTACACTCGCAACCACCTTGACATGATCAAATTTAACACAAAGGAGATAAACAGGCTTCTTCAGATAGTTTCTCAGAAAGATGGGCTCTATCAAGCTTTTCTCTTAGGAAATCAATTTATTACTCCTAATACTTCTACGTTAACAAACTCCCAACCCTTTTCAAGGAAAAATCATGCCTATTTATATCATTTTACAACAGAGCCTTTTCCCCCCAAAACCAAAGACATTGAGTGCACCAGTGCTCGCCATGATCTTGATCGCGATTCCCAGAATCAGATCTCTAAAAAATTGTCAGGTGCTCAGGGGGACAGATCTCTTTGAACATCTCCCACATTCAACTCCTTCCTCTGGTAGATCACTTTTCCCTTTACTCGCCAACCACTTCCACCCCTATTCTGTCCAATCTGGTTCTTTGCGTGCTCGGGAAGAAGAAATGGAAGATCAGATCGAGCCCAAAGGTCAGGTCTCATCTTAATGGTAAAAGATGTCCCCAGATTTTTCTCACCAAACCCAGATATCAATAGGTCTTTCGCGTGCCAAGGAAAGAAAAATCGGGTCGAATCCGAGTCATATTGCATATTAATGGTGAGAGATGTTTATAGACCTTCCCCACCAAACCAGGCCTATGAAGATTAATGTTCCTCTTCATTTGGCATGCAGGAGACTCCAAGAAATGATAAAAAATCATAAGAATACGCATCCCCAGGAGCTCTGGAGTGAAAATGGTGGAAAAATTAGATACAGAGGCATAGCTACCGTTGATTTCTATTTTGAATTTGGACCGTCCACGTGGGAGATCCATTTTAGAGTGGGCCTGTGGGTTCCTTTTTTCCTTTTACAACTTTTGGAAAAATGTAAAATTTTCACATTTTTGCTCCACACCTCCTGCCCTTGAGAAATGAGCCTGACACGTGTCCTAAGGTGGGTCCCAAAGGAACCACGACCAAATTCTGCTATTTCACCTCTTTTTTGGAAAAGGGAAAATTTTTCCAAATTTTCCCCGCAGCTCCGCCCTTTGCTGGGCCTAGTCTTTGATGTGGGTCCCAGTGGAACCACACTTTCCTTTTTACTTTTAACTCCCTTCTCCATAAAAGGAAAATTTTCCAAATTTCCCTCGGAAGTCCGCACCTCTGCCATTGATCGGGGAAAATTTTGACTATTCTCTATCGAGTCTGAGGCCATTTTGATGTTTTAATCCTTTTGGTAACAAGAGGCAAAAAATCCAAGTTGCCTCCGATGGTCTGCTTCCCCACCCCTTTGACTTTTCAAAGCCAACCTTGACCTCCCTTTTGTCAGGCTTGCGGGCCATTTTGATACTTTAATCCTTAAGAGGCAAAAAATCCAAGTTGCCCCCAATGGTCCGCTTCCACACCTTTTGACTTTTCAAACTGCCATGTGTCACAATGGTGCATCTTGAGATGGTCCCCAAAAGTTGAGATCTTGAATGAGCAAGCTCACCATGTGTCCTTGCCCGGAAAAATTTGTTTGAAGGCTCAAAGCTCAGCGGAAGGTGCCATGTGTCAGGGTCTGAGGCAATCTCCTTTGGCCATTGAAAAGTCCAAGAAAAATGTAAAGTGAGCGGAGGCCTCCAAGTGTCCTCCTGGCACTTCTTTAAACTTCAAAATTCTTAAGGGCTAGTCCTCAAACAAGTGTGTTCCCTCCACGTGTCCCATACCTCTCAAAACCTTTTGAAAAAGGACTAAATATGCGAAGCCCTGGCGGAAGCCTCCACGTGTCTTCATAGCTCAATTACAAGAAACTTAAGGCTTCCAGAATGATTTGGTGGGGGCATGCTTCCATTTTAGAATTTTACTGCATTTTTCCAAAATGGAAAAACATCCAACTTACCTCCGAAGGCCCGCATCTTCGCCATTAACTTTGCCACGTGTCCTCCTGCGGGGTCAAAGTAAGACTTTTTCCCTGCCACTTAAAATATGCTTTAATCAAAGCCTGACGGGGCCGCGGGGTGGGTTCAATTTTTTTGCCAAAGTAGCCAAAAATAACAAGTTGAGAAAACAAACCCACTATGCCCCATCCAATTAGAAGAAGCCACGTAAGCACCAAAAGAACCAATCAAATTTGAGCGGAGCTACGGGACCAAATTTGCCTTTTTGCTAAAAAAGTAAAAAGTGATAAGTTAAAGCATTTTCCCGCCATCCCCTAACCAACCAAAAGAAGCCACGTGACCGTTGAACGCTGAGGAATAACTTTGACAAAAAAAGACACCCGTCAGATCATCAAAAACACATAAATTCACCATTCATGCCCAGAACCTGATTTTTTCGCTAAGGATGAAAATTTTTCAAAACAAAACCAAGTGAATCATGGTTCTGAGCATCTTTCGACCATGGATTTGGATTTTCAAAGGCATACAAATATAAATTGATCATTCTTGAGCTTCCATGGTCGAGGAAAAATAGGAAAAATGGAAAAACATGTGGATTTTAAAGAAACTAGGGAAAACAAAACTTCTTGGACATGAAAATGGATTCTGATCAAAATTCAAATGTAAGAGCACCAACATCGGAAACAAATCTGAGCACCAACATCAACTCAGGGATGGGCACTCCTTGCGAGTGCCATAAGAACAAAGGTAGACCGAGTTCCAAAAATATCCATTGGGAAAAGGAGTCAGCTTGCAAAGCACAAAACCAAAACCATTCCCCAAAAATGAATAGAGAAACCAACAAAAACAGGCCTCTGAGGGCCAAAAACGAATAAGAACATTAAAGACAAAACAAACCAACAAACTATACCTGTACAAATGATGTTCACCTTGTTTCTGGGGAATCAATCCAAGAAATTTCAAATGTCTACCATTAACAGGTAATTTTTAGCAATTCTCCATCCAAGTCCTTCAAGAAGAAGGTATGCTCACCAATCTAAATATCTATGGAGTAAGTGCCCATCCACAGTGCATCAAATTCCCTCCATGACATACAAAATCTTTGTGTCAACAAAATACTCTCTTGCCCTTATCTTCATGCCTGTTATCCCATAACAATCATGAGATCTCCAACATTGAAGGCTCTTGGGGTGACCTTCTTGTCAAACAACTTCTTCATGCTTCTCTCTGAACTTTACATGCCTTTGGTGGGATGCCCTCCTTTCTTCATCAAGTTCGACAATCTGGTTAATGTGGGAATCATATGCAATTACCTCTTGATCTTCTAGCTCTTGTATGAACTGATATGAGGATAACTGCATATGCAGGGGCAGTAGGGCCTAAGTTCCATACACCAACTCAAATGGACTCTTTCTAGCGGCCCTTTTAATAGTAATGCGGTCTGCCCACACAACAAACTTCAACTGCTCATCCCATTTTATCTTGTTCAGCTCCAAGGTTCTTCTAATAATCTTCAGCAAATTTTTATTAATGGACTCAACTTGTCCATTTCCTTCGGGATTGTAATTAGAATCATATGTCAGATTCATCCCATATTCTCTACACATTTCTACCAAGGGTTTATCTCTATAGCTCATGGCATTGTCAACAACAATTTTGATTGGCACCCCAAACCTACAGATGATATGGTTCAACAGAAAATCCATGACAATTTGGTGTGTTGCCCTTTTGGTGGGGATTGCCTCCACCCACTTGGTGAAGTAATCCGTGGCTACAAGAATCCACTTATGGCTAGCACTTGAAGGGTTTGAAATCTCACCATGAAATCCATTCCCCATTGTTTGAATGGATCTTCAATTGATACAGGTTGCAAAGGAAGGGAGCCTAAAGCTTTTAGTCTTCCAGAGAAGTGTTGGAAACTCTCACATCTTCTAACCAAAAGACATGCATCCTTGAAGAGATTTGGCCACCAATAACCAGCCCTTAGGATCTTGTGTGATGTGACCCTTCCAGTAAAATGCCCCCACAATCTCCTCCATGGAGATCAACAATTATCTTGGGGGATTCATCTTCAGTAATGCACCTTAAGAGGACTCCCTCAGGGTTCTTCCAAGCTAACCCATAAGTGCCAGTAATGACATATTTCTGGGAAGCCAACTTAAGGGCCCTTTTCTGGTTCTTACTCAAATAGCAGGGTAGTATCCAAATGTCTGAGATAAAAAATGACATCTTTGTACAACTCATAACTCATTAGTTTCTCAAAGACATCTACCCTTCCTTCTCCTACCTCATTCACCTCAACAATTTGCAAGTTTCTCTCAGCCATAAGCTTAGCCAAGCATCATTTGGACTTACCTCTTGATCTTCCCGTTGTTGCATGAATTGATATGAGGATAATTGTATATGCAGGGGTAGCAGGCCCTGAGTTCCATACACCAACTCAAATGTACTCTTTCCAGTGGCCCTTTTAATAGTAATGCAATCTGCCCAGACAACAAGCTTCAACTGCTCACCCCATTTTCTCTTGTTCAACTCCAAGGTTCTTTTGATAATCTTCAGCAAATTTTTATTACTAGACTCAGCTTGTCCATTTCCTCGGGGATTGTAATTAGAATCATATGTCAAATTGATCCCATATTCTCTACACATTGCCACCAAGGGTTTAGCTCTGAAGCTCATGGCATTGTTAGCAACAATTTTGATTGGCACCCCAAACATGTAGATGATATGGTTCAGTATGAAGTCCATGACAATTTGGTGTGTTGCTCTTTTGGTGGGGATTACCTCCACCCATTTGGTGAAGTAATCAGTGGCTACAAGAATCCACTTATGGCCAGCAATTGAAGGGTCTGAAATCTCACCAATGAAATTCATCCCCCATTGCTTGAATGGAGCTTCAATTGATACATGCTGCAAAGGAAGGGAGCCTGAAGCTTTCAGTCTTCCAAAGAAGCGCTGACAACTCTCACATATTATAACCAAAAGAGTTGCATCCTTCAAGAGAATAGAGTTGGCCACCAATAACCATCCCTCAGGATCTTGTGTGCTGTGACCCTTCTAGACAAAATTCCCCCCACAAACTTCCTCCATGGAGATCAAAAATTATCTTGGGGGATTCATCTTCAGTAATACACCTTAAGAGGACTCCCTCAGGGTTCTTCCAAGCTAACCCATAATCAGTAATGACATATTTCTGGGAATCCAACTTAAGGGCTCTTTTTCTAGTTCTTACTCAAATACTTAGGGCAGTATAAATGTCTGAGATAAAAAAATCACATCCTTATACCACTCAGAACTCGTTAGTTTCTCAAAGACATATACCCTTCCTTCTCCTACCTCATTCACCTCAACAATTTGCAAGTTTCTCTCAGCCATAAGCTTAGCCAAGCCCAAACCTCTCACCAACTTCATGGTTTGGATATACATGTCATATTCTTGCAACTTGTTCACCCATCTGCACCTTTTGCTTGAGACTTCCATCTCTGATAAGATGTCTTTCACCATGGTGTGGGGAACATAAGCAATAATATTAGAACTCAAAATTGTAAGGCCTGAAAACCTTTGTTGCTTTTACCAAGGAAAATGCTTGTTTCTCCATAATAGTGTATTTCAGCTCAACCCCCTGCAATGCCTTACTTAAAAAGGCAATTGGCCTCTCATCCCCTTCATCATCTTTCTGCAATAGGACAGATGCAATAGTGTTCTCTGAAGCAAAAGAGAACAATTAAAAGGGATTCTTATAATCTGGAGCTACTAGAACAGGCGCATGCTTTAATGCCTCTTTAATCCCATTGAAAGCTTGAATGGCATCCTCCTCCCACTTGATGACCTAGTCCTCCTTTAACATGGAAGTGATTGGAATGGTCAACTTAGCAAAGTTTGATATAAATCTTCTGATGAAGTTTATCTACCCAAAGAAGGACTGAATTCCTTTCTTGGTTCTTGGGATTGGAACCTTGTTGATGGCCTCTACCCTTTCTGGATCAATCATCACCCCCTCTTGTGACACAATGTGACCAAGCAACTTTTCCTTCTGCACTCCAAAATGGCACTTCTTTGGATTGAGTGAAATGCCATATTCTCTGCATCTTATCAGCATCTTTTCCAAGTGCAGCAAGTGATCACTTCTCTTTCTGGAGAACACAGTTACATCATCTTGGTAGACAACAATAAAATCATTGATGTAACCAGCAAAAGCAACATCCATTGCTCTTTGAAATTTTCTCCAGCATTCATCAGTCCAAAGGGCATCCTGACATATACATATGTTCCCCAAGGGGTGGTAAAGGTTGTTTTAATCCTTTCTGATTCCTTCACCACAACTTGGTTATAACCAGAGAAACCATCCAGGGTAGAAAGTAGCTTAGAACTAGTCACTAGCTGTAACATGTTTTCCATGTTTGGTAAAGGATAATTATCCTTCATTGATGCTCTATTCAGATTTCTAAAATCACACACAGCCTGATGTCACCATTCTTCTTTCTGACTGGTACTAGGTTTGCAACCCAAGAAGAATACCTTGTGGGCTGAATAATCCCTCCATCCCTCAGTTTCTTCAGTTCCTCTTGCATCTTAAGAGATAGGAGTGGATTGATTGGCCTTTGTTTCTACCTGAATGGTTTTGCATTGGATTCCAAGGGAATCTCATGTTGAAACAGATCCTCTCTGTATGCCTTCAGCTCAGAATAAGTCCAAGCCATGCAATCTTGATACCTTTTCAGCAATTGGATGTAGGACTGCTTCTCCTCCTTGCTGAGATTGCTGCCTAACCAAATCTTCCTTGGTTTCTCCTTTGTGCCAAGGTCATGCTCCTCAATATCCCTTGAGGCTGTCATGCATCTGTTAACAATGTAATCAACATTATCAAATTGGACTCAAGAGCAACCAGCCCTCTAGGAATGGTATTAGTCTTTAGTTGGATGATGCCTTTGCCAAACAAGGTTTCTTTACCCTCTGCTACGCACACCATTGGCTCCCAATCAATATTTTGATCAGAAAACTCTCCTTTATTCTGTAGAAATCTTCTGACCTGAGCATCATCATCAAAAACTTGCCAATGCTTAATATTGTCAGGTACATATGGCCTTGTTAACACCTCAACATCATATTCACAATATGGGGACACTGCACAATTATCAAACTGAGATCCTAATACTGCAAGTTTTTCTGCCAAATCATTGAACTTCCTATCATGATGCACAATGTTGAATGAAAAAAATATCTCAATGAAATCCCAAACTGCATGCTTGTATTGTTTCATTCACTGATTTTTTGTGGCATACAGTTTTCTGACTTGCTTTACAATTAATTCTGAATCTCTCTTGACAATGATGTCTTTAACACCATATTTCCAAGAAATCCTCAGACCTAACAACAATGCCTCATACTCAACAATGTTATTAGTGCACTCAAAGTTGAGTTTGAAGGAAAAGACAAACTCTTCCTGGCCTGGAGAGATCAGAACAACACCAACACCATTTTTGAACTTGGAGCAAGCTCCATCAAACAATAAAGTCCAAGGAGAGCCTAGCCTTGTTCAAGACACTTGCATTCTTCAATCTTGTGCTCTTTTCCATCAGCAAATCCTACAAAGTTATCAGCATCAACACTTGTGTACAATACTTCATAAGATGCATTGTTGGGATCTTCAATAAGGTGTAACATCTTCTTTTCCCCATACAACTTGACAAGGCTGCCCTCAATTGGGATGGTAGCATAGGACATGTCCATTTGAACACTCCCACCAACACTTGCAGCCCATTTTCTAGACAACAACATACCCCACTTGGCTGGGCAGTCAACAATAACTACATCAAGCTTCAAATTCCTACCTGGATAGGCTGCAAGTTGTACCACCAGACCCTTCACACATCCCACCACTGGCACCTCTCTAGAATCCATAGCAGTACACTTCCCATATGCTATTGTTACCTTGATATTTAGCTCATTCATGAATTCCAGAGGCATAACATTGCATGATGCCCCTGAGTCAAACATATAGTTGTGTAGTAATCTGTCCTTAATGATCAGAGTGGTGAAGAATGGATCCACATTCAGCTGAGAATCTACCAAGGATGTTCCCAAATAAACCTCAGGTGGTTCATCTAGCTCTTCTGATGCTGGTGGTGCTTCTAGTTCTTCAATGATTGGAGGAGTCTCCACAATATTTACATTTCTACCTAGGGCAGTCTTCTCCTCTTTCAGTCCAAAATACTCCAATGCCCTCTTCTTGTGCTCAGGAATCCTAAGCAACTCAACAATTGGAACTGAGATCTTGATCTGACTCAAGACTTGGGAAATATCATAAGGGATAGACTTTGGCAAGGAAACATTGGAAGGAAGGTTGACACACTCATTAGATGGCACAGGATTTTTGACAGCTTGGGCATGAGGAGGGGTATGATTTTTGTTTGGGACAGCAAGGCCCTTGGCAGATGCATCTTTCTTAGGAGCCTCTTTAGGAACATTTGAAAGCAATGGAGTTTTTGGCTTGGCCTGAGGCCCTGTCCCTTTGACAACCCTACTTCTTGTGTTGTGTTCCTTTTCTTGAGCCACAACAACATTCATCAACAACTGCCTGTCCTCCTTAGATGGGATGCCTCCATCATACTTCTTTATCATTAAAGCCCTTAAATATTCAAAGTCATTATTGGGAAATTCAAAAGCTTGTACAGTATCTACTTCTAAAGTATGAGAGGGAGGAAGAATAGGTACCTGGTGGATGCAATCCCAAAAATCAGCAGCAGTTCTAGCACTTATTACCTCAGTTGAAGTTGCCCCTTGTTGTGAGCTTGTGGAGAAACCCATCATGCAAACATCATCATCATTATCATCATCAGCTTCTTCTTCTTCCTGCTGATCTTCCTCACATGGAGCATGGGGCATGAAACATCTGTCACACCAATCAATGACATATGTCTCCTCCATAACAACAACTCTGGCAGCCAAAGGATCAGGTACCATTCTATTTTCCCTGGCCTGGGACTACCTATTTCCAAATCCAACAAGTCCCTTGCCTCTATCATCAGATCTTTGGTGATTTGTAAACCTATCTTGGCCTTGTTGCTTGTGTTGACCTTGTGAACTCTTCCCAATCCCTTTTTCTGCCTGGGCTAATTTGTATGATATTTCTTTGACAGCCCCTGCCAAAGTTTTCACAACTTCCTCCAAATCAGCAGCCTTACTTGTTTGAGGCTTTTCAGGTTAATTAGTTTTACACCCTCCCTTTTTGGAGGCTTTCCAATTGCCTTGATGTTGTTCTCTATTTGCAGAGCCATGGTGAATGCCTACCTCAAATTAGTAGGGTTTTTGTCCCTCAAGTAGTAAGCAACCTTTTTATCAAATGCATCTGAATATTTGATCAAACATGATTCATCACATGGCCTTATCCTAACAGGAAATCTCCTCAAGGTCTTGTTAAACCTTGTGTTGAAATCATGTACTGACTCATTAGGATTCTTCTTGATGTTTTCAAATTCTGATAGAAGAAACCTAGGGTCAGTTCTGTCACCATACTACAATCTAAATGCATTGTTCATCTCTGTCCAAGAATCAATGGAATTATCTGGAAAAGATTTATACCAGTCCCTTGCATCCTCTTCCAAAGTATGGATAAACAATTTGATATATACATCTTCATGTTCAATCTCAAAGTCTTCCATCATATTGATAAAAATATTTAGATGTTGATCACCAGTTATAGTGTTGTTTCCTTGGAACTTTGGTAATCTATTTCTTACATCATGGGGAACTGCATTTGGATAACTAGCCATCCCTGTAAAATTTATAGGACCAAAGGTGTTTACAAAAAATGGGGTCTAGGTGGGGGCAGGGCCATGTTGTTTTGAGGAGGTGACCCTGGAGGGGTGACAAATTGATAAGGGGTAGAGGGTCTTTGAAACACAGGAGTATAACTTTCAAAATGGATATCCCCTAAAGGCCTTGTTTCTTGGAAATCCCTATCAACTTCTGAAAAGACAGGGGCAGAATGAGAAGCAAACTTTTCAAAATCAAATGAAGGCCCCTCTCTAGTTGGAGAATTCAATTCCACAAAGAGGCTACCTAATTCAGAAGCACTTGAATTGCATTCTTCAATAATAGGCCGATCACTTTCATCAATGGAGATCCCTCTTCTTGTCTATTGATCTCCAACAACTCTCCAGGATTTTCTTCCTTTTGACTTTGCTTTTCCTAGCTCTAGAAATAGTGTCCTAGCAGGATCCCTAGCAAAGAAAGACCTTCTTCCTTCCAAATTTGCAAAGGTTAGTAACAAATCTCACTTGACAGAGGTTAAGACACTGGTATTCATTAAGAATCAGATCAACAGGGAGTCACCACTAAGGATTTCCACCTTAGTTGTGCAAATGCACTAAATATGATCTGTCAAATGTCTGTCAACACTAGAAACTGGAAATGGAAAGATTCTGACTTTTTTTTACCCATATTTATCAATGAAAGCTAGTGCACTAGGTATGGAAACTGAAAGAATTTCACACAGCACTTGGAGCATATAAGAAGTGTTTTACCAGGGTCTGAATATGAACTGCAACCACTATATCCCTGGAAATGACGCCAGTAAGGTATTCTTGATGGGCCAAATGGATGTGAATGGATGGAAAATCAATAACTTAATGAAAATCCATATTAACAATTCCCTAGCAACGACACCAATAAGGTGTTAGTACCTAAATTGATTCTCCCTCAGAAGTTGAGCAGCATCATAGGTTTGGCAGGAAGCTTAGAGGCAAGCAAAGCATGTAATGTGTCATTTTGTAGCCGGGGATGAAATGAAACTTGCTCTTTGTCACTCAGATGTGGAGAAATGGGTAGCACCCGTAAGAGGATTTGACCTATCCTCACTACTTTATGGTTGTGCCTTTCAACCAGGGTGAGAGGACCCTTTTGTAGCCTGTTGTTTATGGAGGAGATGGAGATGTCCTTCCTTGTGAAATATTAAGAAGACCTTGAAGAAAATATGATCAATGCAACAAAACCTAACTCTCACGAGTTGTCACTCTAGATAATGGAGATATTTTCTAGGCAAGGTTCAGGCCACTAAAGACAATGAAAAACCTGATTGTTTCTGCATATTTTGGTAGTAAAAATTATGCATTTGTATACACACATGACAAACAGGGGTAGTATGGGTATGATTAATTGTTTTTGAATGAATTTTGGTGGGAGGTGAAGTAGGATAAAGTTGATTATACCAAATCTTTGAGAACTTTTACAAAAATGGAAAGCTCGAACAACAAAATGCTTTCAGAGTAGCTAGGATGTTCCTTTAACCAGAATATGTGCTCCAATGGAGGCCTAGATCAACACTTTTCACACAAACTTCAAGGATCCAAAATGAAGGCTCAAATTGGAAAACTTAACTGAACATTATCAATCCCTGTTTCATCATGCCTAAGATACCCTCAAAGGCTAACAAACAATCTTATAGTCATGCTAGGAGTCACAGTGATTTTAAATTTGTTTATTTCACTATCAAATGAAATCTCTTCTGATAAATGAAATTACAAATGCCACCAAACTATCACAAGGATAAGATCTTGTGTGATTCACACAGATTTCAATGTAAGAATGCAACAGGAACAAGAAAAACTACTTGCAGACATTCAGAAACAAAGCAAACACAAATTTTGCCCAAGAATAACACAGATTAACTCAAGTTTGGTTAAATTTATCAACAGGGGAAAGTTTCTTGAAACAATCTCAGAGCTTGTCAATGGTTGTACACTCGCAACCACCTTGACATGATCAAATGTAACACAAAGGAGATAAACAGGCTTCTTCAGATAGTTTCTCAGAAAGATGGGCTCTATCAAGCTTTTCTCTTAGGAAATCAATTTCTGACTCCTAATACTTCTACATTCACAAAATCCCAACCCTTTTCATGAAAAATCATGCCTATTTATATCATTTTACAACAGGGCCTTTTCCCCCCAAAACCAGAGACATTGAGTGTACCAGTGCTTATCATGATCTCAATCGTAATTCCCATAATCAGATCTATAAAAATTTGTCAGGTGCTCAGGGGGAAGATCTCTTCAAACATCTCCCGCATTCAACTCCTTCCTCTGGTAGATCACTTTTCCCTTTACTCACCAACCACTTCCACCCCTATTCTGTCTAATCTGGTTCTTTGCATGCCTGGGAAGAAGAAATGGAAGATCAGATCGAGCCCAAAGGTCAGGTCTCATCTTAATGGTAAAAGATGTCCCTGAATTTTTTTCACCAAACCCATATATCAACAGGTCTTTTGCGTGCTAAGGAAAGAAAAATCTAGTTGAATCCGACAATCATATTGCATATTAATGGTGAGAGACATTTACAGACCTTCCCCACCAAACCAGGATACAAGATTAATGTTCCTCTTCATTTGGCGTGCAGGAGACTCCAAGAAATGATAAAAAACCAAAAGAATATGCATCCCCAGGAGCTCTGGAGTGAAAATGGCAGAAAAATCAGATTCAGAGGCACAATCTTCCTTTGATTTCTATTTTGAATTTGGACTGTCCATGTGGGAGATCCATTTTAGAGCGGGCCTGTGGGTTCCTTTTTTCCTTTTACAACTTTTGGAAAAATGTAAAATTTTCACATTTTTCTCTGCACCTCCGCCCTTGAGAAATGAGCCTGACACGTGTCCTAAGGTGGGTCCCAAAGAAACCATGGCCAAATTCTACTATTTCACCTCTTTTTTGGAAAAGGGAAAATTTTCCAAATTTTTCCCGTAGCTCTGTCCCTCCGCTTCTAGTCTCTAATGTGGGTCCCAACGGAATCACACTTATTTTTTACTTTTAACTCTCTTCTCCACAAAAGGAAAATTTTCCAAATTTTCCCCAGAAGTCCGTACCTCCATCGTTGACCGGGGCAAAATTTTGACTATTCACTGTCGGGTCTGCAGGACATTTTGATGTTTTAATTCTTTTGGTAACAAGAGGAAAAAAAATCCAAGTTACCTCCGATGGTCCACATCCCTGCGCCTTTAACATTTCAAAGCAAACCCTGACCTCTCTTTTGTCGGGCTTGAGTGTAATGCCTCCGGTTTTTTTTTTTAAAGTAAAATAATAAATAATAAAATAAAATAAAATAAAAGGATTTAGATTTTAAAAGAAAATAAAAAAAACCCGTGACTTCTTCTGAGGCGCATGATTCTTTTGGGCGAGTTAGGGTTTGTTTTTTCTTTTGGAATGGGCGGATGGTTTGGGGGCGCAGGATCTACTCACAAAAAAAAATGAGTTTGTTGAAATGGCCTTGGAAACTTTCATGCAAATGCAGCGATTCATGCAAAGCCAAACTCCACAGCCGTTTCAGCTTCCTCCCAGGCCGCGCCACATACCTGCATGGGAAGATCAAGAAAAATGGAGGAGGTTTGTTGTGTGTTTGGTATGTCACATGGCCAGCACCCTTCCAGCCCGTGCCCAGGCTTGCGTGGGCTCCCATCAAGGCCAAAAAATGCAAAGAAATTTTGTCAGATGTGGCAGTCGCGCGTGCCCTAGTAGATGCGTATGTAAAAACATGGAAGCATGCGTTCTATTCGACTAAATGCGTGGAGGAAATGCGGTTCCATGGACTGCAATGATTTCAGGTTATGCACAAAATGGTTTTGTTAAAACTGCATTGGAACCTTTCCAAGCAAATACGGTTGGCTGGTTTGAAGCCACGCCCCCAACCTTTGTTGATATCTTCCTAGCTGCTGCCAATATGGGAGCTTTAGAACTGTGCATGGACATCCATCAAAGCATCATGGGGAGATAATATCCCTTAATGTCTTGTCAAGTACCCAGATCTGCTTGTATGCAAAATGTGAAGGCATACACAATGCATGTGAACTATTTGAAAAAATACCTGAAAGATATGTGGTCTCCAAGACTACAAAGATAGCAGGATAAAAAAAAAATGGGTCTGTTAAGAAGGCATTGAACTGTTTGATAGAATGCCTCAAAGAAATGTTGTCTCATGGAATGCCATGATGGCAGCATATGCACAAAATGGATGTGTAGAAAAGGACTGAGATGTGTTTGGCAGAATGCCTCAAAAGATGTGGTCTTATGGAACATACCCTGACCATGTAAGCTTCATTTTTGTTTACTTAGCATTTAGCCAGGCAGGTTCAGTGCATGGGGGTTGTAAATACTTCGATGACATGAGTGCCTCTTGTAGAATCATGCCTAGAATTAATCATTATGTTTGCTGGTTTTTGATGAGCACATGAGAATGTGCAAAATGTGGAGGCATGCTTAAGGCATGTGAAGTGTTTGACTAAATGCCTTCAAAAAAATCATGGTCTAATGGTTGCAAGATTTGAGGGTACGCACAAAAGGAGGAAGATCTCATCCTATCCAAACAACAACAATAAGAAACCCTTTGATCATGCTCAGCAAGTGGTGGGTCGAATCCAGAAGGTAGGAGAAATGTGATCAGAATAGCAGAATGGTTTTCAAGTATGTAGTTACTGATTTTATTGATAGACATGTATGTGAAATGGTGGAGCTGAGGACGCTCATGGTCTGGTTGATGAAGTGCCAAGCAAGAGACTGAACCCAAGCCTGCAGCTTCAACCGACTTCATTCTCCATGCATGGTTTTTATTCCCTTACCTCTCATAATTCTCGTGTTTTAGTTCTCTTTTGCAACTAAATAGAATTTTAACTTATTAGGATTTTTTTAATATAGTTAAATGTCTCTTCAACTCATTACAAAACAATAAAGTGTCGTGTCACAACTCTCGAAGCCATTATAACTCACCTACTTTAAACCATGAACTATCACCCTCGCTTCGAGATGATCTAAAAAACTCTTACCATTTTTGATCGCTCCAATATCATTTTATCGACGAGACGAATTTGACTCTCCATTGATTAAGTTGACCATCCTGCTTAAAATAGTTAAATTTTGCATTTTTCGGAGACTCACTAAGTACCCTTCGCAACTCTGGGAACGAGATGTGAAGTTACACTCATGTACCTTAGTATATGAGGAGTCGCCTTGATTTTTGGTTTGACCCGAAACGATCATATGACATCCTTTTGACGCTCTTATAGGAGCCCTGTTACATCGGTTTACAACAGTAGAGAGTTGTTAAAACTAGAAAGTTGGCTTTCGTTTTGGACCACCATTTGAAACTCGGAAAGAGAAATCACGTTTCGTCTTCGCAAACCTCTAGCGTTTATACTAGAAAAATGCATGGAACATTCAGTATAGGAAAGAGCACTTTCAGGATAGTTTGGCGAAGCCATTTTGTAGGCCTTTGTTCGCAGTTTGACGAGGTCAAACTAGACCAATTTCATCTTGTCGCTCCAGAAAACTTGACGTCGTTTGAAAATGGTTTACTAGTTCTCAGTCCTGTCGACTCTGATGAATTCTCCTTATATAGGGGAACTAGTAGGATATGTCTCATTGCGTGCTCCTCCATCGAACATTCATTTTGGACGTGGGTTTCTGGGCACTCAAGCTAACTTTTGTCATTTTACAACTGGGTGAACTACGACCAGTGGCCCTTGAAAACTAGCCGCCAAACGCAAACCGTTCGCTCTTTTTCAATTCCATCAGTTGCTATGAACTCTTGGTATATCTGGGGACACGTAGAAAGTTAATCTGTGGTATGCGCACTTATCGGAAGATAGCCTTTGGAAGCAGTTTCTTAGCCTCTGAGCCCATTTTGTACGTTTTGTAGCTAGTGAGAAAATGTAAGAAGTAGAAAGTTGTGGGACCCTCGTAGGGTTGCCAAATCACCCTGAAAATTTTAACACATGTAAATAACTATTTAAAACACTATAATGAAACTTGTTGTGTGTATTAGAACTTTTGACAAAATGATGTTTTCTCTCTCTTCCCTTCTCCTTCTCTCTCCTGGGTTACAAAATGAAGAGAAATGAAATGCAATGAATACATGTTTTTAGACCTTTTTATTTCGATTGCAAATTGTAATTATTGTCAGATGTAAATGGGAAACTGAAAAATGATAATTATGATTGATTAGGGTGGATGCCATGCCAGCGATTTATCGCTGATATCATGCTCACGTGGGTTTTACAGGATGGAAGAATGACGACAAAAAAAAAGGGCGATGTGTAATTTAATTATTATTATTGTAATTTTTCTAGGTCATTGTAAAATGAATAACTGTCTAATGTAGTCTCTTGTTACAGAAAAGATTATAATTGAAATTTGTTAATATGCATGAGATGCTAGTTTTAGGGATAACTTAGGAAATGTGCATCTAATCACCGGTTCAGTTTGATTCTTAGTTGTGTATGGAAAAAAAAAGGGTTGATTTATATAAAGTAAATTGGAATTGAAGTTAATATATTGTAGTACCTTCTCAGTATTCAATAAATGATTAAATTAATGACTGGGTTATCTTCTTACCTTGCAAACATAATAAAGAGTTTTAATGGGAACACTCAACCTTAATAAAATATTCGTGCATAACTTGCCTGCATGTGTGATCCTTTTTACCATATAAGAAATTTAAGACCATAGAACGAACTTAAGCTTTGCACTTGATGGAACACTCTCGGTTAGGTAAATAAAACCCCCAATTGAAGTTTACCTTCATAGTCTTTATGTCTAGCGACATTGTCGTGAACCCATATTTAGGAATGTCATGGTCCAACCTATCCAGATATGCGGTTTCCTTCTAGTTTTGGTAATTGCGAGAAGAATTTCCTCTCTTCAGGCCCGACACCAGGCTGAGTGGTGAAGACCGCCTTGGAAGTCACCTTACGAGTCCTTGTTAGAAGGAATGACTAAGCGGTGTAACCTTCCCATCCGTGGAGTTGGTAGAGATATTAATCCCTTTTATCCTATTGGATTTTTGGGCCTTGAAAAATTAGATCTAGAAATTAACTTCATCAGTGAATGGAATCCATGTTGGATCCAAACGACCTAAATGAAGGTCGTGATAGAGTTGTCCTATGTTTTGCATTCTCGGTAGTGAACCCTTTTGTCCCTTGTAGATAAATGTCTTGTCTTGGGCTCATGAAAATTTAGTGCCTTGATCTTTCACGAAAGGTTATAGGGTAAATACATCTTAACCTTAATCACACCTATGATAGAGATTGAAGCCCTGGGTGAAACTGGAATTAAGCTTAACCATGTGCTTCTTTAATATGTCAAACAAGTACTTTCGTAACTCTTGTGTTTAAAATGATGGTAATAATGAGACCCTAGTGCGATGCAAAAGTTAATCATATGAGAGTAAAACCAAAATTTGAGGTTGGGAATAATGTCATTGGGAGTCCTTATGACTTAATTTAAGCAACTTCATGTGTTACAAAGAATATGAATTGTCAAATGGTGTGATCAAACTTCGAGAAAACAAAGGATGTATATATATAAATCAAATTTGGAATTCAGCAAGTTATTGTACTATAATAATAATGGTAGGGAAATAACTATTCCGTGATCGAAGGATGTTCTTGGAAAAAGGCTATCTCGAATCTATGTCTTCCTTAATCCCAAGATTTCATCTTGACATCACGTTAGATTTTCTTGTGTAGCAAGAGTAAGTTTTATACATTAAATAAATGTTTGAGAAGCAAAATCTTAACATAAGAATGAGAGATTTAAAATCTGGTAGGCATTTTGAAATATGGAAAAATACTTATGTAAGTTATGAAGATTGTCATAAGGGTAAAGAGCAAAATTAAATGGTTGAACAATAAGTGAATTGTGAAATGAATTTTCATAACTTATAGGTGGAAAAAGGGAGAAAATTTTGCTTACATAATAATGTTATGGGATGTTTAACGTACTCTAGATGTAACCATGGTAATGTTGTGCTATGGGTTGTCAATCATTAAGTCCCTTTTATAGTGGTCGTGTTATGGCTAGTAATCGTTCGTTGGGAAAAGTGTGGCATCGACATGCCGATGTCGTCTGCATGTGTCTGTGTGAGTCGATGACTTATGTGATTGTCACATGTGAGTCAAGTTTCGTACTTGGATCCCTTACTGTGTTGTGTGTAGTGAGCAATGTAAGTAAAAAAAAAATTATCCTGGTATTTTACTGTTGTATTTGGGTGTGTAAAATGTGGGCACTACATATGGTATCAGAGTGGAGGTTCATGCTCTCGAACCTCTGGGATGGATTGGAGTTGTGATGATTTTACATGATAGTGATGGTGTTTCATGACGAGTTACATGATGGTGATGGTGTTTCATTATGGTGATAAAAATTGGAAGAGTAATGTGTTTTAAGAGTGATGTGATCTATGTCATAATTGTGATAGTGTGAACACACATGAGGTGTATATCACTTAGTGCACTTTTGTTATCTTGTTGATGTGCTGGGGATGGGAGTATTCTCTCTCCTTCGTGTGGATTCTGTAAAGAGTCCACGTGTGAATTACTACTTGGAATGTGTGAACTTTAATTCTAATGTGTGTGATGCCATGTGTTAGAGCATTGAATGATATTGTGATTGTGGGTGTTGTCGATATTATGTATGAAGATGTATTGATGTATTAAATGAATTTATGTAATGGTGATCATGGAAGTTTACCATGATGTCGACACCGTATTTTGATTTGTTGTGCGCATTGTCACTTTGTATTACAATTGACTGTTATGTGGTAATGTTAGACATTATGTCCTCATATGTGTAATTCATGTAATATGTAATGATTCATGTTGTGATATAGGGGCATATGGTGAGCCTATGAACCCTATTGTGTAGTGATTGCACCTTGGGTGCATAGGATGTGGTAAAGTGATGTATTACAACCGGTGAATGTAATGATTGTGATCTACCCTGTATATATACCATGTGTAGTACATTATGGTTGTTATGTGTGAATTACCATTTTGCTAGTGATGTAGTTATGTGTATGTTGTGGACCTTACACTAGACGACCCTAAGGGGATAAACTGTCAAGAGTGTATGTGTGGAGAGAGGAGGCATGGACCAGATTGTCATAATCTTGAGTTGAGTACAAGTGAGAAAGTGGAGTCTTATATAGATTGAAAATCCACTTTTATCTGTTTAGTATACTTCGAGCTTGCTCAGTATATTGTGGGTGTGCACCACCTTAGGCTCAACTTATGCAACCTTGTGTCCCCTGCTCTTTCCTATTGGATTGTTCATTGAATAATCCTATGTGATTTTGACTATGTTGATCCTTGTGGGAGTTTGGAGCTATGATTCCAACAGAGATGATGACAACTACATTATTTGATATACTCATTTCTGGTTACATGTATGTTTTTACGAGCTGAGGCTTGATGTCCGAGTGTTAGCAACTCAATGAGTATCCCTTTGGTGGTGGTATGAGGCCACATAGTGATTGTGATGTGCTATTTTTTTTCTCATTACGTATTTTATTCGTAAATTAATCTTTCTCTTTTAGCTAGAACCAGCCGTTTTCTTGATTGACATGTTCTTATATTTTGGGCATTTATTTGATTGTTGCATTAACATTTGGATTTTGCACTAACCAAGGCTAATTAGCCATTTGTTTTCTTGGTTTTAAAACTTTCTTTTCATATTTGAAAGTTTTGTAGCCTAGCCCAAGGCTTTTGATTTTGCCACTTGGCATTTGATTGGATTGTTATGCTGGTTCTAATGTCGTAATGTGTTGGATTAGGGTCATGGGGGTTAACCATGGAGTGGTTGAACCTATGGACCCACTTCGTTGTATGGGGGTACGCCCCAAGGAGTTACAGATAACTAGCGGGTTGTTGAACCACGAGTTATTATGTCACTTGGGTTGGGGGTGACGGGGCTCTATGTGCCCAGGGCAATAAGGTGACCCGGCCTCATTAAAAAGGAGAAAGGAGACAGAGCTCTATGGTTGGACCTGTTATTCTTTGGCTCTATTGAGTGACCCGATATTCTTGATGGGGCTCTATGGTTGCGTGACCCGGCTTGGCTTTGACACTATGTTTCTTTCTCTTTGGGAGGTATATGGAGATTATCTGGTGATGCTTTGGGGAGGTATATGGATTTGTATTCTATTACTTTTGGAGATATCTGGAGTTGTTTCATGATGCCTTGTTATGTGTGGAGTTGGTATAGTGAGTTATGTGTCCTCTTGTGAGTTCTGGTTAGACTTTGTTATGATTGGTGGCGTGACTCTTCCCTTGGTTGGTATGGACTATTGGATATTGGATTGGAACTATGTCGTTATAGTCATGGATTTTTGTGATTCATGTGATACCCATTGTATATGTATTAGCGTGTTGATTCTGTTTGTTAGTCATATGTGTGTACTAGATCTATGTCTGGAATGTAACTGTTGGAAATTAATTGTTATGTGGTCTACTCGTTGTCATTCCATGGTTTGGTGAAACCCTTATGATGTGGTACAGTCGTGAAATTATGTAAAGGTATGTTGTGAAAATTTGGTGTTGTGTATGACCCTGGTAGGGTGTTATGACTGTAGTTCATAATGGGAACCCACATGAATGAATATACTAAAATTTGAAAAAAATGAAATTTTAAAGGACTTAAATTAAGAATAATGTTAATGGAGAGAGATTAATGAACTAACGAATAAGAGAGAACTGCCAACCTTCACAGAACCTTGAAAGTTAATTTCTACCTGATGTTCCTAGGGCCACCCCGTGACCATGCTTTTGTGTCTGAAATCTTAACCTTAGCGCATTCCTTCGCCTTATTTGTTCCTTGTTGTTTACCATTTCTCCTTCTTCATTGTATGTCACATCGAGGACGATGCTTTCTTAAGGGGAGGAGAATGTAATGCCTCTGTTTTTTTTTAAAGTAAAATAATAAATAATAAAATAAAAGGATTTAAATTTTAAAAGAAAATAAAAAAAACCCGTGACTTCTTGTGAGGCCTGTGATTCTTTTGGGTGAGTTAGGGTTTGTTTTTGCTTTTAGAATGGGCAGCTGGTTTGGGGGCACATGATCTTCTCACAAAAAAAATGAGTTTGTTGAAATGGCCTTGGAAACTTTCATGCAAATGCAGCGATTCATGCAAAGCCAGACTCCACAGCCGTTCCAACTTAGTTCCCAGGCCGCGCCACATACCTGCATGGGAAGATCAAGCAAAATGGAGGAGGTTTGTTGTGTGTTTTGTCCACACATGGCCAGCACCCTTCCAGCCCATGCCCAGGCTTGCTATGGGCTCCCATCAAGGCCAAAAAATGCAAAGAAACTTTGTCAGATGTGGCAGTCGCGCATGCCCTAGTAGATGCGTATGTGTGCTGGAAGCATGCGTTCTATTTGACTAAATGCGTGGAGGAAATACGGTTCCATGGACTGCAATGATTTCGGGTTATGCACAAAATGGTTTTGTTGAAACCGCATTGGAACCTTTCCAAGCAAATACGGTTGGCTGGTTTGAAGCCACACCAGTTCTTTGCTGATATCTTCCAAGCTGCTGCCAATATGGGAGCTTTAGAACTGTGCATGGACATCCATCAAAGCATCATGGGGAGATAATATCCCTTAATGTCTTGTCAGGTACCCAGATCTGCTTGTATGCAAAATCATGGTCTAATGGTTGCAAGATTTGAGGGTACGCACAAAAGGAGGAAGATCTCATCCTATCCAAACAACAACAATAAGAAACTCTTTGATCATGCTCAACAAGTCCGGGTCGAATCCAGAAGGTAGGAGAAATGTGATCAAAATAGCAGAATGGTTTTCAAGTATGTAGTTACTGATTTTATTGATAGACATGTATGTGAAATGGTGGAGCTGATGACGCTCATGGTCTGGTTAACGAAGTGCCAAGCAAGAGACTGAACCCAAGCCTGCGGCTTCGACCGACTTCGTTCTCCAGGCATGGTTTTTATTCCCTTACATCTCATAATTCTCGTGTTTTAGTTCTCTTTTGCAACTAAATAGAATTTTAAATTATTAGGATTTTTTTTAATACAGTTAAATGTCTCTTCAACTCATTGCAAAACAATAAAGTGTCAACGCAACTCTCGAAGCCATTATAACTTGCCTACCTTAAACATGAACTATCACCCTCGCTTCGAGATGATCTAGAAAACTCTTACTCAGCTTTTTATCGCTCCAATATTGTTTTATCGACCAGATGAATTTGACTCTCCATTGATTAAGTTGACCTTCTTCCTGCTTAAAATAGTTAAATTTTGCATTTTTCGGAGACTCACTAAGTACCCTTCGCAACTCTGTGAATGAGATGTGAAGTTTCACTCATGTAACTTGGTATACGAGGAGTCTCCTTGATTTTTGGTTTGACAATGATCATATGACATCCTTTTAACGCTCTTATAGGAGCCCTGTTACATCGGTTTACAACAGTAGAGAGTTGTTAAAACTAGAAAGTTGGCTTTCGTTTTGGACCACCATTTGAAACTCGGAAAGAGAAATCACGTTCCGTCTTCGCAAACCTCTAGCATTTATACTAGAAAAATGCATGGAACATTCAGTATAGGGGGAGCACTTTCGGGATAGTTTGGCGAAGCCATTTTGTAGGCCTCGGTCGTAGTTTGACGAGGTCAAACTGGACCAATTTGTCTTGTCGCTCCAAAAAACTTGACGCCGTTTGAAAATGGTTTACTAGTTCTCAGTCCCGTCGACTTGATGAATTCTCCTTATATAGGGGAACTAGTAGGAGATGTCTCATTGCATGCTCCTCCATCGAACATTCATTTTGGACGTGGTTTTCTGGCACTCGAGCTAACTTTTGTCATTTTACAACTGGGTGAACTACGACCAGTGGCCCTAGAAAACTAGCCGCCAAACGCAAACCGTTCACTCTTTTTCAATTCCATCAGTTGCTATGAACTCTTGGTATATCTGGGGACACGTAGAAAGTTAATCGTGGTGTGCGTGTTCATCGGAAGATAACCTTTGGAAGCAGTTTCTTAGCCTCTGAGCCCATTTTGTACGTTTTGTAGCTAGTGAGAAAATGTAAAAGTAGAAAGTTGCGGACCCTCGTAGGGTTGCCAAATCACCCTGGAAACTTTTTAACACATGTAAATAACTATTTAAAACACTATAATGAAACTTGTTGTGTGTATTAGAACTTTTGACAAAATGATGTTTTCTCTCTCTTCCCTTCTCTTTCTCTCTCCTAGGTTACAAAATGAAGAAAATGAAATGCAATGAATACATGTTTCTAGACCTTTTTATTTCGATTGCAAATTGTAATTATTGTCAGATGTAAATGGGAAACTGAAAAATGATAATTATGATTGATTAGGGTGGATGCCATGCCAGCGATTTATCGTTGATATCATGCTCACGTGGGTTTTGCAGGATGGAAGAATGACGACAAAAAAAAGGGCGATGTGTAATTTAATTATTATTATTGTAATTTTTATAGGTCATTGTAAAATGAATAACTGTGTAATGTAGTCTCTTGTTACAGAAAAGATTATAATTGAAATTTGTTAATATGCATGCGATGCTAGTTTTAGGGATAACTTAGGAAATGTGCATCTAATCACCGGTTCATTTTGATTCTTAGTTGTGTATGGTAAAAAAAAATGGGGGGGGTTTGATTTATATATAGTAAATTGAAATTGAAGTTAATATATTGTAGTACCTTCTCAGTATTCAATAAACGATTAAATTAATTACTGGGTTATCTTCTTACCTTGCAAACACAATAAAGAGTTTTAATGGGAACACTCAACTTTAATAAAATATTCGTGCATAACTTGCCTGCATGTGTGATCCTTTTTACCATATAAGAAACTTAAGACCGTAGAACGAACTTAAGCTTTGCGCTTGATGGAACACTCTAGGATAAGTAAATAAAACCCCTAGTTGGAGTTTACCGTCATAGTCTTTATGTCTAGCGACATTGTCGTGAACCCATATTTAGGAATGTCATGGTCTAACCTATCCAGAGTATGCAGTTTCCTTCTAGTTTTGGTAATCGCGAGAAGAATGTCCTCTCTTCAGGCCCGACACTAGGCTGAGTGGTGAAGACCGCCTTGGAAGTCACCTTATGAGTCCTTGTTAGAAGGAATGACTAAGCGGTGTAACCTTCCCATCTGTGGAGTGGGTAGAGATATTACTCCCTTGTGTTCTATTGGATTTTTGGGCCTTGAAAAATTAGATCTAGAAATTAACTTCATCAGTGAATGGAATCCATGTTGGATCCAAACGACCTAAATGAAGGTTGATATAGTTGTCCTATGTTTTGCATTCTCGTTAGTGAACCCTTTTGTCCCTTGTAGATAAAATGTCTTGTCTTGGGCTCGTGAAAATTTAGTGCCTTGATCTTTCACAAAAGGTTATAGGGTAAATACATCTTACCTTAATCACACCTATGACAGAGATTGAAGCCCTGGGTGAAACTGGAATTAAGCTTAACCATGTGCTTCTTTAATATGTCAAACAAGTACTTTCGTAACTCTTACGTTTAAAATGATGGTAATAATGAGACCCTAGTCTGATGAAAAAGTTAATCATATGAGAGTAAAACCAAAATTTGAGGTTGGGAATAATGTCACCAGGAGTCCTTATGACTTAATTTAAGCAACTTCATGTGTTACAAAGAATATGAATTGTCAAATGGTGTGATCAAACTTCGAGAAAACAAAGGATGTATATATATATATATATATAAATCAAATTTGGAATTCAGCAAGTTATTGTACTATAATAATAATGGTAGGGAAATAACTATTCCGTGATCGAAGGATGTTCTTGGAAAAAGGCTATCTTGAATCTATGTCTTAATCCCAAGATTTCATCTTGACATCACGTTAGATTTTCTTGTGTAGCAAGAGTAAGTTTTATACATTAAATAAACATTTGAGAAGCAAAATCTTAACATAAGAATGGGAGATTTAAAATTTGGTAGGCATTTTGAAATATGGAAAAATACTTATGTAAGTTATGAAGATTGTCATAAGGGTAAAGAGCAAAATTAAATGGTTGAACAATAAGTGAATTGTGAAATGAATTTTTAGAACATGTAGGTGGAAAAAGGGAGAAAAAATTTCTTACATAATAATGTTATGGGATGTTTAACGTACTCTAGATGTAACCATGGTAATGTTGTGTTGTGGGTTGTCAATCCTTAAGTCCCTTTTTATTGTGGTCGTGTTATGGCTAGTATTCGTTCGTTGGGAAAAGTGTGGCATCGATATGCCAATGTTGTCTGCATGTGTCTATGTGATTCGATGACTTATGTGATTGTCGCATGTGAGTCGAGTTTCGTACTTGGAGCCCTTACTATGTTGTGTGTAGTGAGCAATGTAATTCAAAAAAAAAATTATCCTGGTATTTTACTGTTGTATTTGGGTGTGTAAAATGTGGGCACTACATTGCGGGCCATTTTGATACTTTAATCCTTAAGAGGCAAAAAATACAAGTTTCCCCCTATGGTCCACTTCCCCACTTTTTTGAATTTTCAAACTACCACGTGTCACAATGTCGCATCTTGAGATGGTCCCCAAAAGTTGAGATCTTGAATAAGCGCAGGATCACCACATTTCCTTTCCCAACAAAATTTATTTGAAGGCTTAAAGCTTAGCGGAAGGTGCCATGTGTCAGGGTCTGAGGCAATCTCCTTTGGCTGTTGAAAAGTCCAAGCAAAATGTAAAGTGAATGGAGGCCTCCAAGTGTCCTTCTGGTGCTTCTTAAAAATGAAATTCAAGGGCTAGTCCTCAAATATGCGTGGTCTCTCCACATGTCCCAGGTCTCTCAAAACCTTTTGAAAAAGGACTAAATATGGGAAGCCCCGTTAGAAGCCTCCGCGTGTCTTCATGGTGCATTTCCAAGAACCTTAAGGATTCCAGAATGATTTGGCGGGGGTGCACTTCCATTTTAGAATTTTACTCCATTTTTCCAAAAGGGAAAAAAATCCAACTTACCTCTGAAGGCCCACATCTCTGCCATTAGCTTTGCCACGTGTCCTCATGCGGGGTCAAAGTAAGACTTTTTCCCTGCCACTTAAAATCTACTTTAATCAAAGCCTGACGGGGCCACAGGGTGGGTTCAATTTTTTTTCCAAAGTATCTAAAAAGAAAAAGTTGAGAAACCAACCCTTAATGCCCCATCCAATTAGAAGAAGCCACATAAGCACCAAAAGAACCAGTCATATTTGAGCAGAGCTACGGGACCAAATTTGCCTTTTTGCCAAAAAATCAAAAGGTGATAAGTTAAAGCATTTTCCCGTCGTCCCCTGACCAACCAAAAGAAGCCACGTGACTGTTGAATGCTAAGCAATAACTTTGACAGGAAAAAGACAGCCGTTTGACTGTCAAAAACATAGAAATTCATCACTCATGCCCAGAACCTGACTTTTCGCTAAGGATGATTTTTTTTCGAAACAAAACCAAGTGAATCATGGTTCCAAGCATATTTCGACCATGGATTTGAATTTTAAAGGCATATAAATATAAATTGATCATTATCAAGCTTCCATGGTCGAGGAAAAATGACAAAGCCCGCAGATTTTGAAGAAATTAGGGCAAAATGGTGAGAGATCAAAATGAGCACCAACAAAGCCCGCGTGGAAAGTCAAAGCGGGAAAGTGGGTCGGCGGAGAAATTTGAGATTTTGAGCCTTTTTTCCATAAAAGGTGTAAAGTAATAATGTGAACCACGGCCCCGCTCATGCCAAGGGATAAATTCAAATGTTGATCTCGCATCGAAATTCAAAATGGGGAAGCAGGTCAGAGGAGAACTTTGAGATTTTGAGCATTATTTCCAAAAGAAGTAAAATTATAAAGTGATTCACAACTCCGTTACCACTCAGGTAAAGCCATGTGTCAGACCTATATCAAAAGTGAAGTTATAGGCTTGTGGGGCTGTGGGGAACTTTTGCACTTTTGTAATTTTTGTTCAAAAGATGTAATTTCAATTTTCGGCCTGCGGATCCATTTTGCATTTTCACCTTTTTTGTACTTATTCGATTCAAATATTCAAATGGGCATAACTTTCTATCCAGTGCTCAAAATTTGACAAATTTTATAATGTTGGAAAGATCTTGGTCTCCTCTATGCCATGGAAGCATAAAATATTATTTTTAGTAAGATTTGATGGTTGGAAATCTAGAAAATGTCTTTCACACCATTAATACTTAATCTAATTTCTTCAACTACCTAGATCTGATTTGATTTTCCATCTTTCCTTCTCTGACACGCCAAATAGACATGAAGAACTGACTGGATATCTTGATTTGGGTGAAAATATAGAAAACATCTTTCGTGCCATTAATATGTAATCGGAATGCTTCAATTAGATCAAATTTGACCCGATCTTCCATCCTTCCTTCTTTAGCACGCCAAAGACATGCAGAACTAGATTTGACAGATTGTAGGTGGATTTATAGGGGCATTGATGGTTTGTGGTTGAGCTTCCAAATCATATTTTCTTCCTTCTCTTCTTCTCCTCTTTTTGCTTCATCTATAAATGTAAGAGCTTG
Organism: Taxus chinensis; assembly: GCA_019776745.2. NCBI lineage: Eukaryota > Viridiplantae > Streptophyta > Pinopsida > Cupressales > Taxaceae > Taxus > Taxus chinensis. The sequence goes on from CM034146.1 coordinate 287,153,037, forward strand.
GCTCATTGCAAATGTTGGATTCTGATACTTTTGAAGTGTAATTATAGTCGAAAGTAAATCAATATAGAAGGATTTTCCCCTTTTCTCTATCTTCCTCCATTGTCCCTTCTTGCTTACCTGAAATTCATGGATCGTTTATCTTTTGTGATAAGAAACTTTGTGTTCATATTGATATGATTTCTAGATCTTTGTGTCTGTGGAATGATATCTTATGCTATGAATGTGAATGATTATGTTCTGTATCACTCTTTCTCAGTACGTATAGGGTTATACTCTGTTATCTATATTTCCTAAAAGTATTGTTATATTCTACTCTTTCCTTTCTTCAATTCTTCCATTTGTTTGTAATGATAATATTTTTGGTATAAAATCATTTCAAGATGTTAGAGGTCTAGCCTTAAGATGAAATTTGTACATTTGTATATAAGCTTTACTTCTTTCTTTCAATAAGAAAAGCTCTCCCATAAAGAGGAGGGACTTTCTGTCCCCTAACTATGGTTTTGTTAAAGTACCATTTTAAAACCCAATAGTTTTTGGTGACTCTACTGGGGATTTCGTTTCAACATATCCCTTCCTAAAACAACGTCAAGATCATTATTTTAGTCTGGTGACTCTACGATATACCCATGGGAAGAAATCTCTCGGGGTTGAAGATTCTCATTTTCAACTTCTAGAGAAAAAAAATTGTCTCTTCTTCCAACAAGAAGGAATAGAGGAACTCGTTCTACAAGCACACCTCCTGTTAAAGACAAAAATTCCAAGAATAACATTCCTCAAGAACAACTCAGTCCTAATCTTCTTGCTCTGATACTTGCTAGTGTTTCAGTTCCCCTTCAGACAACCTTCCCACAGATGGCAACACCTCTACCTTGGGGACAACAGATTGGGCCTCTTGCTCTTCCTCAACCCTTGCATGAGTTACCCAGGAGTAGTAGGAAAGGTTTTCCTAAATTCTGAGGTGATGGGAAGGTACACCCAGATGAACACATTGTAGCCTTCAACGTTACATGTGGGATTATTGGGATTGAGGGTGAAGACATTTCTGTCAGGATATTTGTAGAAACATTACAGGATAATGTTGTTGATTGGTTTTATCATCTTCCTGCTAGGTTAATTATTGATTAGACCACCTTGACAACTCGGTTTGAGCAACATTTCAAACCTGGTGAAGATGTGCATGCTCTCTTGGCTCAAATTTCTCATATCAAGAAGGAACTGCATGAGCCCATGAGAGAATTTGTGGCCAAATTCAACAAGCTCATTCATAAAATTCCACAGAACACTTGTCATGTAGATCAAATCCAAAAATTATTCTTCCTCAATGCTCAGTTACCTGAAGTAAGCTATGCACTAAGGAGAGCTAACCTTGCAACTCTGGATGTTGATCAACGTTTAGCTATTAGTGTTGAGGATGATTTAATCATGTCTGATAAATTGAAAAGAAAACCCTCTAAGTATAAAGCATCCTCCTCTTCCTCTCCTAGAGCCAACTCAGATCAGTTAGTGCAGAAGTTGGTAAATGATCTCATTTTCATCGAAAAGCAATTGGCTCAACATACTCCTTATCAAGATATTCCAAGAAGGCATTTTTAGTCCAGGAACCGTTAGCCTTCTTCTCAGAATAAATTGGCTATTGAAGGCCCACCTATCAAGGTTCCACTCAATGTAACTTGTGAATTTCAAGAACCTGATGATGAGAATTTTAATGAAGACTTAAAAGACCCAGAGGAAGAGGTTGATGAATAACAGGAGGAACTTGGTGGATCTCAAGCTCATTTCCTCACCACTGAAGGTATGGATGATGGAGATGAATATGATGAAAGAGTGGCAAATATGAATAGTGAGTCATATGTTTTTATGACTCGGGAGAAAACGAACAGAAAAGAAAAAGTGATGCAGCCTGCTAAGAAATCCAAGGAGTTTCCTATAACTATTCCAGCAGTTGCAAGAAGAGGAGCTCCTATTCCCACTACCTTCACCCAAGAGGTGAGTAATGTTAATCCTTCTCCTTCTACCTCTATTTCCAAAACTTCTTGTCCTTCAATTCGTAAATTTGATAAATCAAAATTTTCTCATGTTCCTAGTAGTGATGCCCCATCCACCTCCGGGTCGTTTGATATTATAGATCACCTCAAAAAGACCAAAATCCAAATTTCAGAGGTAGATTGTTACCAAACCCATCCAAAAGCCTTTGCCAAAATAGTAAACTTTGTCAATTCCAAATCGAAAGCCTCATCTAATACTTCTAAAGGTCTTTTGCCCACTCCCTGTTCCTCACTTCTCCTGATGAGAAAATTGAACCATTCTATGTGACTCTCCTCATAGCTGGCCATAAACTTAGTAATTGTGTTATAGACTCAGGAGCATCAGACAATGTAATGCCTGGAAAAGTAGATCATGATTTGCACCTGAATCTAACACGTACCTTTGGTTCCTGCTATTCCATGGAGAGTAGAGAAGTACCTTTGGTTGGGAGAATTAAAGATGCACAAGTAGCCTTCACTGCTTTTCCAAAGAAAAGAGTCAAATCCACTATTTTAGTAGCTGATATTCCCCCCTCCTATGGTATATTGCTGAGTATAAATTTATGTAAGGAGGCAAGAGGTGAAATTCATATGGACTGGTCACATGCTTTGTTACCAAAGAAGCAAATTGAGTATATTATGCAAAATATTGATGATCCAAAAGCACAAATACTCTATGAAGATATAGGGCTTGGTAACTACATGATCATGTTAGAAGATGAGGCAAAAATTCCTAAGGGAGTGATTCATGATCCCAATGGAATTTGGACTTTGGTGTTTGATGGAAGTGGTTCTTCAGTTGGCTCTGAAGCTGGTGTGGTGTTGATCTCTCCAGAAGGGAGGATGCACCCATTCTTGTTTGAGCTTTATTTTGAAAATGTAAACAATATAACTGAGTATCAGGCTCTCATCCTTGGGTTGAACATGGCGAAAGAAATGGGAGTGAATAATCTTCGTGCTTGTGGTAATGCAAAGTTGATTGTGAAACAAGTCAGAGATCCTTACCAAGTCAAGGATAGGAGATTGAAACATTTTAGAAATCTTGTCTAGGATTCTATCAAGTTTATTGATGCTTTCTCCATTAAAGTTGTGACAAGAGAAAAGAATACTAGAGCTGATTCTCTAGTTGTCTCAGGATCTCTATTGATTCCTCACCCAGATTTCTCTCAAGATAAATTTACTATTAAAATGACTCATAGGCCTAGTGTGCCATATAATGCAAGCAACTGGCAGGTTTTCAATGATGATCAACACTTGTTCTCTTTCTTGGGGCTTAAAGATAACTTCAATCAATTATATTTTGAAAGAAGTGAAACTCTTCCTAGGGAGTATTCACCCTCTAATGAAGAAGATATCAAAGAAGAAATGGACAAATTTCCTCTCTCTCCTATGATTGGAGAATTTCAATACAATGAGATGAAGATCACTGCCGACCATTCTCTTGTTGTTTTAAGTTCTCTCAAAGATAAAAAAAAGTGCATGTGCCCAAAGAAAAATAAATTAACGAGATCACTAGTTCCCCTGTTATATTTATGGATAAGATGAGCACACATGAGCCTTTTTGTAGTCCTTCGAAACAAATAGAAAATGGAGGACCATGCTTGGAATCTTTTCTTTGCAACTATGACAGTCCTGTCTTAGCTCACCCTTCATAATGCAAATAAAAGGAAGATGATGATGTTATTGATCAATCTTTACTTAGTCTGACAGCATTTCAGTTTCATGCTAATCACAAAGATAAATTAGTAATGCAGCTTGTACCTAAGAGTCATGATCTTCTAGAATCAGGTGTAGATTTTTAAAAAGCAGCAAGTATGTTTTTTAAAGACATGGTATAAATTACACATAATGATAAATAATCCAGTACCTTTTTCCGAATTCCCCTTGAAGATGGTTACAAGGAAAATTTGATGGAAGTGTATGTTTCTCATGAGATGTGCCATGATGATAACTACAATCTTCATTCATATGGTAGCATAATTCCAACAAACCAGGGAGTTGACACTATAAGGATTGGATTTTCTCATGAATCCAGTTGTCAGAGTTCAGTGATGTGTAGAAATCAGTATGGAGGCAATCAAAGGGCGTACAAGTTTTTGTATGACACTATCCATCCATAGAAGAGGAGCCTCGGGAAGACATTCAGTTCTTCTCAAGAAATGAATATTTTTAGTATGGAGTATCACTGTCTGGATGGTCTTCTTTACTCAATTTTTCTTTTCAAGCCTCATAGTGTTCCCATGATATTTTGGTATGCCCAACTGCTCATTTTCAATTCACAGAGGCCTCATAATTTCACTATGTTGCTCCACAAAGGTACCTATTTTTCTCAGCCTGTCTCTGGAGTTGTGTAAATTTTTTACAATCTTTCTTCTTTCCCTTGTAAATTATTAGGAAATAAGAGATAAAATATGCGGAATAATCCCTTACAGAATCACAACAGTAGAAACTAATATGTAGAAAATATTACAGATCTCAAATAAAAGTGCAGAATAAATAACACAACACAGAGAGACAAGATTTAACGTGGTTCACCCAATTTGGGCTACGTCCACCAAGAATCACTTGCTCAGATTTTATTACAAGCCTCCACTCTCTCAATACAATACCCAGATCCGTTTGGAGCTATGCTCAACAAACTCTACAGAATTCACACCCAAATTCAAAACACATCTGCAATACATTTGCTTGTCTATCTATCATATGCATAAGACCATATAAATAGACAAATTCTTAAGTATTTTTACAAAACCGTGGGTATCAAACAATGGGCAAAAACAAAACCATCCCATAAACCTATGGGTAGCCGAAGAGGCGGTTTTACAAAACAATGGGTACCGAAAAACCATGGGCCCAAAAACAGCCCATAACGGTTACCCATTACCCATGGGTTAATAAACCACCCATGAAAATTTGCTTCGGGGGCTTCGCCCCCGAACCCCCCTGACCCGCTCACCGACGAGTGGGACCGCCGTAAAAATACCTGAGTGTAACACATATAAGGTGTACCACACTCTAACATGAAAATAGGCTCCAAAAACATAACAATCTCCCACTTGGAGACTGATTTCCACTGAGAAAGCTTCTCAACCCTTCACTGTCATCCGCGAAGGCCAACCAAAGTTGAACATATCTTTAGTTTATCCCTTGTGACCACCTTGGTCATCATGTCTGCAGGATTCTGACTGGTATGAATCTTCTCCAACTTCAACTTATCTTCCTCCAAAGTTGTCCTGATGAAGTGATATCTCAACTGTATATGCTTCATCCTGGAGTGGAAAGCAGAGTTCTTAGCTAGGTGTATAACACTCTGACTATCACTATGTAGCTTACATTCCTCCTTGCTTATGCCCCAACTCCTCAAGTCAATTGTTGTAACCAAATCATCTCTTTGCTTACGCCCCCTCCTGTGGCAATCTCTTTGCTTTCCTCTGTGGTAGCAACATACTCAACCTCCATGGTTGACAAAGCCACCATCTTTTGTAGTCATGAAATCCAGCTCACTGCTGTCCCACCTACAGTGTAAATATAACCTGTCGTGCTCCTCCTGACTGTCTACATCTCTAGCCATGTCTGAATCTACATAACCACGTAAAGTGGTGTCTGATCCACTGTAGCACAAAACTGTCCCCATGGTCCCTCTCAAATACCGAAGGATCCACTTTACTACTTGCCAATGCTCTTTACCTGGATCACTCATAAATCTACTCACAACTCCCACTGTATGGGCAATATCAGGCCTAGTGCACACCATAGCATACATAAAACTGCCAACTGCTGATGAGTAAGGTACCTTGGACATCTGGTTTCTTTCCTGCTCTGTCTTGGGACACTGCTCCTTTGATAACTTAAAATGGCCTGCCAAAGGAGTCCCAACCAGTTTAGCATCCTGCATGTTAAACCTATCTAATACCTTCTTAATGTACTCTTCCTGAGATAAAGTTCAACTTTCATTCCTTCCTATCCCGAGTTATCCTCATACCAAGGATTTGTCTGGCTGCCCCCAAATCCTTCATATCAAAGGATTCACTTAGTTGTTTCTTGAGTACTTTTATTTCCTGCATGTTTTTACCTGCAACCAACATGTCATCAACATACAAACACAGGATAATATAACTTCCATCCTCAAATTTCTTTGTATACACGCAATGGTCAGAATGACATCTAATATAACCTTGCTCCATCATGAAGCTATCAAACTTCTTATACCATTGATGTGGAGCTTGTTTCAAGCCATACAAGCTCTTCTTCAGTTTACACACCATCTCCTCTTTACCTTTGACCTCATAGCCCTCTGGTTGCTGCATATATAGTTCCTCCTCCAAATCACCATGGAGAAATGCAGTCTTTACATCTAACTGTTCTAAGTGCAAGTCTTCTGCTGCCACTATTCCAAGAACAGTTCTAATAGAAGTCATTTTTACTACAGGAGAAAATATCTCATCAAAATCTATACCTTGTTTCTGTGCAAACCCCTTGACCACCAACCGGGCCTTATATCTTTTCTTTCCTCCTTCTTCGTCTTTAACTCTGTACACCCACTTGTTCTGCAATGCTCTTTTGCCTTCCGGTAGCTTCACCAAATCCCAAGTCTGGTTCTCCATGAGAGACTTATGCTCCTCATCCATGGCTTGCTCCCACTTCTTACTGGCATCTACCTGCATTGCTTCATCAAAGCTCTCTGGCTCTCCACTATCAGTGAGTAATAAATAATAAAGAGAAGGAGAAAAACGTTCAGGTTCTTTTCTTACCCTAGAAGACCTCCTCACTGTAGGAGTTTGGGGTTCCTGTTGAGTAGGTTCCTAAACTGATTCATGGGTCACTTTCCCATCCGGAAGATCCTCTACCACTGCATATTCTTTCTTGGATTCTTCCCTATTTTCCTGCAACTGTTGCTTATACATGACTTTCTCATTAAAGACCACATCCCTAGACCGAATGATTTTCTTGTCCTTAATACTCCAACATTTAAATCCAAAGTCATCACCACCATAACCAATGAAAGTACATTTTTCTGATTTAGCCTCTAGCTTGGTCCTATCATCCTTGTCTATATGAACAAACACCTCACATCCAAAGACTCTAAGAAATGAATAATCAACTTTTTTACCATACCATGCCTCCTCAGGTATGCCTCCATCCAAGGCACTTGAGGGTCCTCTGTTTATCAAGTACACAGCTGTGCTCACCGCTTCTGCCCAAAAAGAAAGAGGCAGTCCTGCATGTAACCTCATGCTCCTAGCACGTTCCATTATTGTTCTGTTCATCCTTTCTGATACCCCATTCTGCTGCGGAGTTCCTGGAACCGTCTTTTTCCTGCGGATTCCATTCTTAGAACAGTAATCATTAAATTCATTGCTGCAATACTCCCCTCCATTATCTGACCTGAGACATTTTAGCTTAAGACCTGTTTCATTCTCTACCAAGGCTTTCCATTTAACAAAAGTGTCAAATACATCAGATTTGTTTCTAATACAATAAACCCAAACTTTCCTTGTTGCATCATCAATAAAAGTAACATAATAACTTGAACCCCCAAGAGATGATACCTGAGTCGGTCCCCACACATCAGAATGTACCAACTCTAACTTACTCTCTTTCTTCATAGGTCCAACCTTGAGAAACCTTACTCGCTTTTGTTTCCCATATATGCAGTTCTCACAGAAATCCAAACTTGTTTCTGTATATCCAGGCAAATTCTTCTTTATGATGTTCATGCCCTTATGGCTCATATGACCGAGCCTATAGTGCCATAATGTTGTATCTACATCTGAAGCCACAAGATTACAATCATTAGTACTATTAGTGGTTAAATACAAGGTTCCAACCTTCTTACCTCTTGCCACCACAAGAGCACCCTTGGTAACCTTCCAAGAGTTAGCTGTAAATATCACAGTACAACCATCACTTCCCAATTGCCCCGCCGATATCAAATTTCTCCTTAATGTAGGCACATGTCTGACATCCTTCAATAGCCATGTATTCCCATTCTACATCTTAACCTGAACAAAACCTTTTCCAACTATACTGCAAGGCTCATCATCACCAAGAAAAACATGCCCAAAATCCCCTTGAACATAATCAACAAAATAATGCCTATGTGGAGTAGCATGAAAAGAAGCCCCTGAATCTAAAACCCAAGATTCAGTAATATTATGCAAAGAAAGAATCAAAGCATCCTGACATACATTACCCGATGCCACATTTTCCTCCTTGTTTTCTTCATGTTGTTTCTTCTTGTCCCGAAGCTCCCAACAATCCTTCTTTGCATGCCCAGACTTTCCACAGTTCCAACATACAATCTTGCTCTTAGATTTTGACCTTGCCCGATCTTTCGATTTTCCACGGTTTCCTCTATTCTTCTGTCTCCCTCTAGTTTCCACTGTCAAAGCATTCCCTGAAGTAGAAGATTCCCCAGAGCTTTTTCTTCGCATTTCCTCGCTTAGAATCACCCCTACAACATCCTCAAACTTCAACTTCGAGTTAGCTGGAACCGAGTTGCTTACCGCCATTACCAGGCTATTCCAACTTTCAGGTAAAGAGCACAGAATTAATAAAGCCCTAACTTCTTCATCAAATTCTATTGTAACCGAAGCTAGCATATTCACAACCGTATTAAAATCATTTAAATGATCTGCTACTGAACTATTCTCAGACATCTTCATATTAAACAACTTTTTCATTAAAAATATCTTATTAGAGGCAGAGGGTTTTTCATACAACTTCCCTAATGCATCCATTAGTTCTTTTGATAGTCTTTTCCTTTGAAACATTAAATAATACCAAAGATGCAAGACACAGCCGGATCGTTCCAAGTGCCTTCCGATCCAACAAATCCCATTCCGCATCTGTCATACTCGAGGGTTTGTTCACCTTCTCAGACAACGGAGTATAAAGATCCTTCTGATAAAGGTAATCTTCCATCTGCATCTTCCAAAGACTGAAATTTTGCTCGTTGAATTTATCAACCCTAGATCTTCCATCATCTGCCATAGCTCCCACTCAAGATAAAAACTTTCCCTATGATTCAACACTTCAACAAACCAAATCAGGCTCTGATAGCATTTGTTAGGAAATAAGAGATAAAATATGCAGAATAATCCCTTACAGAATCGCAACAGTAGAAACTAATATGCAGAAAATATTACAGATCTCAAATAAAAGTGCAGAATAAATAACACAACACAGAGAGACAAGATTTAACGTGGTTCACCCAATTATGGGCTACGTCCACCAAGAATCACTTGCTCAGATTTTATTACAAGCCTCCACTCTCTCAATACAATACCCAGATCCGTTTGGAGCTATGCTCAACAAACTCTACAGAATTCACACCCAAATTCAAAACACATCTACAATACATTTGCTTGTCTATCTATCATATGCATAAGACCATATAAATAGACAACTGCTTAAGCATTTTTACAAAACCGTGGGTATCAAACAATGGGCAAAAAACAAAACCGTCCCATAAACCTATGGGTAGCCGAAGAGGCGGTTTTACAAAACAATGGGAACCGAAAAACCATGGGCCCAAAAACAGAGCATAACGGTTACCCATTACCCATGGGTTAATAAACCACCCATGAAAATTTGCTTCGGGGGCTTCGCCCTCGAACCCCTGACCCGCTCACCGGCGAGCGGGACTGCCATAAAATTACCCGAGTGTAACACATAGAAGGTGTACCACACTCTAACATGAAAATAGGCTCAACAAACATAACATCAATATCCTCTTCTTTCTTTATTTTGGCTTGTTTCCTTTCCTGTTTCTTTTTGTGTTTTATTTTTAGTCTTTCCTTTTTGGTTTGTTTCTTTTCCCATTGCGTACATGTTTTGTCTTCTGTATTGGTTTTGCCTTTGACTCTAATTGCCTAATGGATAAGGCACTGGTCTGCTTTCCCAGAGTTTTTCTATGGTTCTTGAACTTGCCTCGTTCCTCTGTCCCAGCCAAGTCATCCCTAGAAAGAGCCAGCTGTTTTCACCCTCAAAATCCCCCTCGGTTTTCAAGTCAAGTTTCAAAATTTTTTAGTTGGTGCCTTTGAGAGATGTTTGCAGAGATTGAGAAGTCTAAAGAGATAGAAAAATTTTTGCTTTGAAGAAGTTGGTGCTCATTTGCAATCTCGTCCTATTAATTTAAAATCTTACAGTCCGCGTGGTTTGATAAAATTTTTGTCTTCCCGTCTGGATGCTTAAAAATTATTTCCTCCATTCGAATGAAATTGTCAAATCCTTTTTCTATGGTCGTGGATCGCATCGAGCCTGGTATTATTTATAGCTCTTCTTTCCACGAGGAGCAATTTGTTTTTCAGGTGTGAAGGGTGGAGTTTTTTCCCCTCCTCTGTATTTTTCTCTACAATCATGAATGATGTGCGTATCTTCCCTATCAATTTATTTTCTAACGTCCATGGATACGTGTACATCTCTGATTGGATGCGGGAAGGTGAATCGCTGGGTCACTTTTTGAATTTTTGTTTTGTATGATGAAAGGTAGTGTTCAATCAAGGCCCGAATCGGCTAAGTATAGAAAGATAGCGGAAGGTGCCACATGTCTCTTCGGCACACTTTTGGTATGGTGCACAAAAACAGAGACCCCAAACGTGTGTAGGCCCTCCACGTGGTTACAGTCTGAAAAGACAAAGCCATCCATTGAATCGACTAAGTGTAAAAAGCTGGTGGAAGCCTCCATGCATCCTAACGGTGCACCTCCAAAGGCCAAGTTCAAACAAAGACCCCAAACTTGTGCCAGCCTTCCACGTGGTCAGCGCCTAAAAAATTTAAATCAACCGTTGAAAAGTCTAAGACCAGTGGATGACACCACGTGTCTCATCAGCACACCTTCAAGGGTCAAAGCCAAAGGCGGTTCCCCAAACAAGCACCAACTCTCCGCGTGTCTAAGGTCCAAAAAAATTCAAAAGGGGCAGAACTGGTTGTTTAATCAACTAAGTGTTAAAGGGTTGGCGGAAGCCTCCACGTGCCTCATCGACGTAAATTCAAAAGGCACGGCCTAAACACAGACCCCAAACTCGCGCCAGCCCTCCACGTGTCCAAGGTCCAGAAAAGGGACAGAGACGGTAGTTGAATCGGCTAAGGAAAGGAGAACCAACAGAAATACCCACGTGTCTCTTTGGTGCTCTTTCAAGGGGTAAATACAAAATTAGGTCCCAAACGTGTGCCAACTCTCCACATGTCCAATTAGCGCACCTCCGAAGGTCAGGTCCAAATAGAGCCTCCAAATAAACTGGAAGCCTCCATGTGTCCCGGGTCAGACATAAAGCCTTCGCTAAACAAAGGGAAAAAGTGAAATGTTAAGCCCGTATCGAAAGTCAAAGCGAGAAAGTGGGTCGGCGGAGAACTTTGACATTTTGAGCCTTGTTTCCATAAAAGGTGTAAAGTAATAAAGTGAACTGCGAGCTCGCTCACGCCAAGGGATAAAGTCAAATGTTGAGCCCACATCGAAAGTCAAAATGGGGAAGCGGGTCAGTGGAGAACTTTGAGATTTTGAGCCTTGTTTCCAAAAGAAGTAAAATTATCAAGTGAGTCGCGACTCCGTTACCACTCAGGTAAAGCCACGTGTCAGACCTATATCAAAAGTGAAGTTGCGGGCTTGCAGGGCTGCAGAGAACTTTTGCACTTTTGTAATTTTTTTTCAAAAGTCGCAATTTCAATTTCGGGCCCGCGGATCCATTTTGCATTTTTTCCATTTTTGTATGAATTCAATTCACATATTCAAATGGGCATAACTTTCGATCCAATGCTTGAAATTTGAAAAAAAAATACTATTGGAAAGATCTTGGTCTCCTCTACACCATGGAAGCATAAAATATTGTTTTTAGTAGGATTTGATGGTTAGAAATCTGGAAAACATCTTTCACGCCATTAATACGTGATTTGATTGCTTCAACTACCCAGATCTGATCTGATTTACCATCTTTCCTTCTCTGACACGCCAAACAGACATGGAGAACTGACTAGATATCTTGATTTGATTGAAAATCTGGAAAACATATTTTGTGCCATTAATATGTGATCGGACTTCTTCAACTAGATCAAATTTGATCTTATCTTCCATCCTTCTTTAGCACGCCAAAGATATGCAGAACCAAATTTGACAGATTGTAGGTAGATTTGCAGGGGCATTGATGGTTTGTGGTTGAGCTTCCAAATCATATTTTATTCCTTCTCTTCTTCTCCTCTTTTCGCTTCATCTATAAATGTAAGAGCTTGGCTCATTGCAAATGTTGGACTTTGATACTTTTGAAGTGCAAATATAGTCCAAAGTAAATCAATACAAAAGGATTTTCCCCTTTTCTCTATCTTCCTCCATTGTCCCTTCTTACTTACTTGAAATTCGTGGATCATTTATCTTTTGTGATAAGAAAATTTGTATTCTTATTGATATTATTTCTAGAACTTTTTGTCTGTGGAATGATATCTTATGCTATGATTATGAATGATTCTATTCTGTATCACTCTTACTCAGTACGTATAGGGTTATACTCTGCTATCTATATTTCCTAAAATTATTATTTTATTATGCTCTTTCCTTTCTTCAGTTCTTCCATTCATTTGTATTGATAATCTTTTTGGTATAAAAGCATTTGAAGATATTAGAGGTCCAGCCTTAAGATGAAATTTGTACATTTGTATATAAGCTTTTATGCTTCCTTTCAATAAGGGAACCTCTCCCATAAAGAGGAGGGACTTTTTGTCCCCTAACTGTGGTTTTGTTAAAGTACCATTTTAAAACCCAACACCTTGTAACAAGTTTCAATGAGTCTGTATGTACTTTGAAGTCTGAAGATTGAAATAATCGTATTCTTTTTAGTTATTATGAAATATTCCTTATAAGGAAAGTATGAATTTATTTAGAAACTTTGTAAAAAGATTGAAATTTTTAGTCTGTAATCTATTTGGAAATTTTGTAACTCAATTAAAGGATTAATATATCTGTTATATTTGTATAGTATCATGGATTTCCATTAATTAGTCATGTTTTAGTTTTAAAGGATTTGTATTTTACTTCCCCTATTCTTCTCTGTAGAATTAAATCAGCTCATATGTATGTATAAACTTTGGTTACAAATTTGTTATTGCCTGTAAATCTCTGTGAAAATATAAACCAGGAGATGTTAATGTTCTTCCATATTAAAATATGTTTTCCTCTACAAATTTGGTTATGGAAATCAGGCTTAAATCTTTATACATGTAGATTATATATATATGTATGTATGTATGTATGTATGTATGTATGTATGTATGTATGTATGTATGTATGTATGTATGTATGTATGTATGTATGTATCTATATATATATATATATATATATATATATATATATATATATGTATGTATGTATGTATATAAATTTATAAAAATATCTTCAGGATGATATAGCCTCATATATGATGAAATGAAAGTATGATTGAAAAAGCTTAACCTATATAATTTGAATACACACACACACACACACACACACAAATATAGAATATATATTATATAAAAAAAATATTAATGAAATGTGAAATTGGGTTATGTTTTTATTGAAAAACGTTTTTAAAAAATGAAAAAGGGTGGGTGGCATGGCCGACCCACCCCACCCTTATCAAAAGTACGGTGGGTCGGCCATGCGGCCCACCCCATAACCCAAAAAAAATGCAGCGGTTAGGCCGCCATGATTGTAACTCACCCACAACACTTTTTGGGCCCGAATACACTCTGCAAAATTCAAAAAATATATATAAATAGGTGTGTGTGTGTGTGTGTGTGTGTGTGTGTGTGTGTGTGTGTGTGTGTGTGTATATATATATATATATATATATATATATATATATATATATAGCTTGATATGGGTAAAATAAATTATACATATCATCTAGGTAGATGTAAATACCCAGTGATAAAATTACAGATTTATAAAACTATGAGAGATAATAATAATAAAAAGGAAATAAACATGAGTTATGGGAGAGAAAATAATCCCATTGCAGTCCCAGAGCTGTCATATCCACCATAGTTTCTTCCCAAGCTTTCTTGCCACAATTCTTGTCTTCCTTGCAACTCTATCTATTCAAATGGAGACACATTAGGGTTAGAATGAGAATAAAAGAGATCATAAGGATAGTTAAGGCACAAAAAGTGAACCCTAAAATCTAAGGGTGAAAATTAAATCAATCTCACGATTCTGATTTAATCCTCATCCCTTTAAGTGATGGAGTTTGAGTAAATTTAACTAATAGAGCCCTAGGAATATTTTACCTAAGAAGGGAAAATTAAATGGAAATTGTTTAGTTGATTAATTAAATTAGTGAAGTAATTAAGTCCTCATACTTTGGATAATAATATAATAATTTTGGATTAAATAAATGAAATTGATTCAGGAGGAGATGTATTAGAAAATTGAGTAAACATTTTATTAATCTATATTAACGTATTTACGATTGGTCTAATGTGTTTTAATTAATTCAAAAAATTTGGTCGTAATTTTATAATTAAGTGTAGTGGTTTGGTGTGGGATGATGTGGCACAAAATGCGGGTATCACACTTGCTTGCGGCTAGAGACAAACCCTGTTCATTGCCCTAATAGCTACAAACAAACCCTAATCGTAATTGTGTATGCAACCCCTACCCCAAAAGTTTAGGTCCACACCACATATCCTTGTTTCTAAACTAACCCTTGAAACACATAAGTGAATTCCTCTTGCATTTATTTATGTTCTAACTACATGTAAAGAGCGAGAGATCAAATTGCAAACAAAAACTATATTGACATCGACAATACTGATTAATCACTCTTTTATTTTTTAGATAGCTCCAAAAATATGTTTTCTCGACCTCTTTCACACCTTATGAATATTTTCTTTCAAATAATTGACCCAGTTAATGTCATGCAGTCAAAACACCATTCCACCGAAAAATACATAAAATGACAAAATAAAACAAATCACTTGTTAGATAACATCTTCTTCTACCCCATACATTTTCTCCCTATACGAACACAATTATCAATGATTGTTACTGCATCACATGTTTCACTATAATTTCTCGAGCTTAATACTGTAAAAAAATCCTACAAAATGCTACATGAAGCAAGAAATTTTATTGTGTCTCAAATTGGGACCCTTGTGAAGTCTCATACAATGTGATTTTGGCCCCTTTAAGCTCACATTGCACTCAAATTAATAAATCAAACGAGATGAGGATGATTATGTTAAGTATATATAGTAGCTATTTTTGGGAAGGAACAATACGCTTCATGGAATAGGTGTGGGGCATTGAGGCATATAATTTCCCATCTTTTAATTTACAACAATCCATTCATGTCTACATCTTACCTATCTAATTGAATTCCATCCAATCGAAAACCTTGATGCCATTAAATTAAAAAACATCCTTGATTAACAAATAAAATATACCTTTTTGTTGATATGTTTGATTGCTCTTGCGACTCAACAAGTAGTGTTTTTTTGTGCACTATCTATTTTCCTACACTTACTTGAGCTTACAACTTGAAAGGGATGCTACAAATTACTTCAAGATGCATCCATTCATCTTGGGTTTTTAACCCTTAAAATTTTTGAGTTTCCCCAAATTTTAGTGTGTCCTCTTTGTGAGATTGAAATGCATAAATGGAACATAGATAGTAGATATTATATAGGTACGAATAATATGATCCATGGTAAATGTGTCAGGAATGCAATCCAAAGCCTTGATTTACCTTCGACACGTACGAACAATCATTGAAAAGTGTCAATTATTGATACATGGATGTGCATCTACTCCCTACAATTACTTGACCTTACATCTAGATACAAAGGCTACATAGATCTGCAATAAGTGGCCTTTGCGGTTAGGTTCCAAAGTTGGAACATGTCGACTTTTTCATTTTTTATTTTTCCCCTTTAGACATAGATTGCATTTGCATTAATACTACATGATCGTTAACTTGATAGTTGGACAAAAAAATCCAATCTAAATTTTGGATAAAATCGCTACTTGAGCATTCTAGGTATAAACTGTGTCTTCTTATCCTTGACATGTCCTGTAAAACATGCATTCAGCTGCCCCTTAAATTTACTTTTTTTCTAACAACCCAATAAAGTCAATAACTTCAAATTTAAACAAACATTTTCCATTCACTCCTTGAATTATGAGATATCTCCCTCTACAATTTCCTCTATGTCTTCCCCGTCACGAGTTTTATCCTTCTTTCGATTGAAACACATGGGATGCTCTTCGTAGAGAGTTTATTTTCACATTGGCTCCTCGATTACTCTTTCCTTTCTCATGCACTTCTTCACCCTCACATGTTGTTTATTACACCCATCTTCCTTTCCCATTGTTCCTCTCTATCCAATTTTGTTTGTTCACTATATCGCTTTTGGCATTCACATCATACATTTCACGTATGATTACTAGTTTATCTTGAAAGGAATATATTATTTTGGATGCAACACATCCTAACCTTGTTATTCATATCAATTAACTCGTGTGTCATTTTGCATTACAAGGTCCTATGCTCAGGAGATGGAAACAACATTATCCAATTAGCATCAAATCACATTGAACATTTTGTGTTTTGTGATTTAACTTTTGTAAGTACCAGAATTCAAATTCACACCCATTTTCTTTATGGATCGATCTCTCTTATAAGGAATCATAATTTTCAAAGGAACATCAAACTTTCTGCACATGGAAAATTTACACGATGAGATTGAATCGACACATAGCAAATCAAATCATACATCTATTTTTGACCGCTATCAAATCACTCCTAATTCATCATGTGGTTACATGATGAAATTAAATCATACACCTAATTTTGATCTATTCTAGAAAAAGGTGGTATTACATTCACAGTGTCAGTAGGTAGTCACTTATTTTCTTTAAAATGTAGTCTAGTATTTATGCAAACCAATCTTGAAATCGTCAATATCCCAGGTTGGAATTTTGTGTATTACACAGAAACATTGCAAACCCAGGAATCGACGGTTCAAACCCAATGTGAAATTTTTGGTTGGAATTTTTTTTATTCAAGTGGTGAAATATTTTATCAATGGCGTAAAATATTTAATAATGGCAATGAGAATTTTTCTATGGAAAATTAAGAATGTACGAGAGAGTGAGTTATCATAAAAATTTATAATTAGTTAGCTAGTTATTCATTAGTTGATGTAGGAGAGTGTGAGTTATCATAATACATCATAATTACACTGAAAGGCGCACTAAGTGATAAAGAGCCTCCCCTAACTGACAATCAATAGTGGAATCAATCATGGAGAAGACATCACAGACGACGTTAAAGTACACACTTCTTCGGCCCATTGATCTAGAGTGTTTGTATATTTGAATAGTTAATTTTTTAGACTTTGTCAAGATGGTCGATGCCTATGGCTTGCGTGTGACAAAGAAAAGGTAGTTTTATACACATCGGTGTGGCCTTTCTGCACTAGGTCTATCTTCTTCTATAGACTCGTTTACTAGGTACAAATTTTTGAAATAGTGTATTGTAATTTAACGTGGGGTAATGTTTTGTTCGCATGGAGTGCAAGGAAACTTTTTATTGTGTTTCCACTTGTCGCATCCTATGCTTTCAAGATTACCTTTAACGTTGGAAAATTATGTCATGTGAGCCAGTGACAATCCAAAAAGGACGAGGATGTCTGCCATGATTTCAGAGATTTTGGTATGATATCCGGGCATATGGTCCCACAGGATCCACTTCTTGAAAACCAAATCTTCACCTCCTTCCTCGTCTCAGTCTGATAATATAAACTCCAAGAGCAACATTGAGCATGCATGGTATGAGTTATCTGTATATTTTTTTCATGGTGTTTATGGGGTTGTTGTGTTGTATTTCGGTGCCCTGCAAACCCAACAAGAACCAAAGCCACTTTCAGAAATACAAACAACTCGACAACCCACGAATCGACTCGACCAAAACGGCCTCTACAACTCTCGACTTTGGCAATATTTTTCATCACAAACATGTGTGGTAAATTAAGCACGCCACTACAGGAACGTGTTCGCGTGGCACTTCTATGCCCAACATGCACCACCTAGGTCAAAGACATGGCTTTGTATAGAGGAGCTAATATTTTAGGTGGACAGTGTAATAGGGGAAGATGAGGTGGTTCATTCCTTCATACGACACAAGCACGAGTTGTGCGGGGATGGCGACACATTCTGTTTCATAGTTACTTTGAGCAAGGACAGCATGGGAGTGGGCATGCCCAATATGGAAGTTGTCAAAGATTTGAAGGTGAGTGCTTGTGACAAGGCGTTTCAATGCATGGATTCCAACAAGCCTAGCAAGATAATTTGGAGCACTTGCAATTTTTTGGAAGCACTCATAGACCATCATTGCTGCTGCCTTCCGTCGGGCATGAGCCAACATTTGGCGGAGGTGGGTTTGGGCTTTGTCGACTTGAAGTCAAATTAAAATTAAAACCAGTTTGCTTCACTTGGTCGACTCTCTAGAAAGTTGTATTACGCAATTTACACGTTTCCCAATGCCTAGACATACGATTTGGAATCTCTTATAATTTTCCTCAATTGATATCCATGCATGCAACATATTCCATGCATTCTAATTTGTTGGCTCATCAACATATTATAATCTTCTTGAACTAATCAACTGAATTTTAATCTTCAAAAGGAAATGATCCTTGCTTATAAACTTGGATGAGCTGACAGATCGAAGGAGGGCTTAAACACATATGCCAAAAATAATTTCCTCTTTTCCCAACATCTCGAACATTAATTATAATGATAAGAATTTTTTAAATAGGAGTCTCGGTAGCTATGCTTGACATGTATTGGAGAAATGGAAGGTCGAGGTTTTGTTGTTGGTGTTCATTGATGGACAATGTCATCATGAATGTTGATAAAGGAAACCCCACTCATTATATTCATCACTAGAGAGAAATCTTAATCACAAAATGTGCATTTAATTGATGACATAAGGTACCCTAAACACATATTTTCCATATGTAGAGTCTGGGACTAAAACATATGCAAGTTTCCCTTGGAAGAATGCATCAACCACAACTTGCTTTCTGAGATATCTCTACAATATGTTGCCTCAATTACCTACACGTTGCACCTCCTTTCTCCTTGAAATAATTGACAAAAATGACATGTTGTACTATCGATTATAAGAAAGAAGGTTTACACATTAGTTCTCCTATCATTTTTCGCCCCTACATTTCTTGTCCCTCAAGACCCTTCTTCAAGACCCTGCATCTTCCTATTATCATATTTCACACCCTCGAATATAACTCCTATAATACTTCCCCTTCCACGTTTACATTGCATATTTAGTTAATATTGACTTCTTAAAAACTACTTTTTAAAAACTACTTTTCAAAAACTAATGTAATTTAACCCGAAAGCAATAGGTATAGACTTTTGGATGCAACGCATCCTAATCTTCTTATTCATATCAACTAACTTGTGTGTCATTTTGCATTACAAGGCCCTAAACTCAGGCCGAGGCGATGGAAGCAAAATTATCCAATTACCTAGCATCAAATCACATCACATTCTGAGTTTTGAGATTTAACTTTTGTAAGTAGGGGAGAGGACCCGGTTGTGGTGCAGGGTCCATTAGTGGAGATAGTAGGTGAATAGTCATTCACCTTTTTTTTAACATATTTTGAATGACATGTGAAATTAATACAACCCAACTGTTTTCTCCCCTATCATTATTAATTAAACATGGAAGCATGAAATGTTGAATAAGACAGTTTTTAAATTGGTCAATATTCTCTTATTCATTGATAGAACTAAAAATATATATTAATTTATATACAAGTGTACAAAAACCAAGTCTATACAGTCAACTATTCATTAAGTAATATTTTCATTGTATGCACATCATATCTATTACAGTCACTTCAACAAGTCATTTCTCAAGACTTTCCAACCCAGATCTCAAATCCCATGCACTAGTTTTGATGTAAGAGTCTTCAATCCAAGTATACACCTGCATAACAATAAATGAATTTATGGTCAGTCTCACCTTTCAAAGTGTTTAAAAACTCAGTACCATATGAACAATAAATTGTGTAACCAGCTGCATAAAATAATAAAAATGACCAACTAAAATATTATCCATTGGATTAAATCCCAATAAATCTCAGCCATTTGATTGAACTTTCATACTGAATCCATGTCAACTAACATCAACCAATCAGAATTTAGGATGATAGAATAAAAGCTGGAGGATGGATTACAATTCCATTTGTTCATGCAGTTTTCATCTCTCCAAGTTGAAGAAGTGAGGAGCAGTGCAGTTCAGGTAAGACACTCATGAATTACAAACTATTTCATAATTCAAGCCCTCTATTTATTTTTCAGTGTTTGCATATTGCAGCAGAGTTGTATATGCCAATTGCATTTTCTTTAAAGTTTATGAAGTCTTTTCAACGAATCTAATTTGTGCATATCCTGCCATCATGGCATTCTATGAGACCAAAAACTACAGACTGAATTTTTGTGAAATTAGGATAAAACATATATTTGAAGGTGGCAGTGAGGTGGCGGTGCAATGTTGGAGGTCAAGAATTTGGTCCTGCATCCATTGGTGGTGTTTTTACTCTATAAATTTTCCCTTCCATATTTCTAACGATTGGTAACAGCTTAGCTCTAAACTCTATAAATTTTTCCTTCCATATTTCTAACGACAATTCAGCAAAGGATTGGTTCCATCGAGTCACATTAGATTTTTTTGATGAAGGATTGGACAATAATGCTGCTAAAACCATTATTAGCTAGAAAAACTTTTATACATTTCTTCATTTCCTCTCTGCAATAACTTTTATTCAACTGGACAGTGATACATTTAACTGGCAAGTAACAAGTGCAGTATATTTCGTCTAAAGCTAATAATAAAGAACCTTTGCTTTTTGAGAACTCTTAATAAATGCTAAAATGAAGACTGCTACATGGAACGTGTCTGTCCTCCAATGATGTAATGTGATATTAGCATAAGATTTATTGTATACATAAAAAGATAACATAACTGCAAATACAACACTACTGGAATATACAACTCTGTCGGAATATGACCACAACAGCGTTCTATAGTCCACCAGTGTTGTATATTGCATTTCTGAATTCACTGTATTGTTCATTTTTTCCAGATATCTCATTCTCCAGTTGAAAAGTATTTTTTCCAATCATCACTGTGATATTAGCATAAGTTTTATTGTATACATAGAAAGATGGAAAGTATTCTAATTACATGTGCAAAAGTTATATTGAAAACATAACTTTAAATACAACACTACTGGAATATACAACTCTGTCGGAATATGACCACAACAGCGTTCTATAGTCCACCAGTGTTGTATATTGCATTTCTGAATTCACTGTATTGTTCATTTTTTCCAGATATCTCATTCTCCAGTTGAAAAGTATTTTTTCCAATCATCACTGTGATATTAGCATAAGTTTTATTGTATACATAGAAATACAGTACTTTGTCAAGTTCTCGTTAGAAATATGGAAGGAAAATTTTAAATTCTATCAATGAATAAGATAATATTGACCAATTTAAAAACTGTCTCCATTATTGGACCCTGCACCACAACCGGTGCCTATCCCCTAGCAATGCTCACCCACCAGCCGTTAATGTTTTCATTGTAAATATATGCCTTCCATATTTCTAACGACAACTTAGCTTTAACAACTAGGGGAGAGGACCCGGTTGTGGTGCACCATATCTTTGCACAGTCACCGCGCCACGTCACTGCCGCCTGGGCGAGTAAAACCACTATAATTGCAGGTTTCAAAAGAACTGGTATTTGGCTAAGTTGTTACCAATCCTCTCGACAAATCCTTTTCAAAAAAATCTATTGTGACTTGATGGAACCAATCCTTTGCTGAAATGTCGTTAGAAATATGGAAGGGAAAATTTATAGAGTTTAGAGCTAAGCTGTTACCAATCGTTAGAAATATGGAAGGGAAAATTTATAGAGTAAAACACCACCAATGGATGCAAGATCAAATTCTTGACCTCCACCATTGCACTGCCACCTCAGCACCACGTGGACGATCCGCATCAGTGAAGATATCGAAAAAGTCAGATTAATTGCATGGGACCAAGTGTTGTCCACTCGCCGTGGCAGTTGTTGTCCGGGCTACCGCCATGCATTGAATGCTCACCCAGCAGCCGTTAATGTTTTCATTATAAATTTTCCCTTCCATATTTCTAACGAACAATATAGTGAATTCTGAAATGCAATATACAACATTGTTGAACTATACAGCATTGTCATAATGAAAACTACAAGTCAATTAATTCCTAAAAATTAAACAAAATCATTCATATTCTAGCATATTCCAGCATTTATTTTTGGTATATTTATAGTTTCTTTTCCAACAATCATCTTTCATGCTGTGCATCAGGTATTTCATTTACACCATGAGAAAAGGTGCTATTGCTAGAAGATCAAGGAGGCCAAGAGTGAGAGGTGTACAATTATCACATAATTTAAGTGATGAAGAGGATAATTCAGCACTAACTGGTAATGAACCAGAATTTAGAAACCCACCCACTGTCTCGGTTCAAAGAACAGCTGCAACAAAGAAGCTTAGTGTCATCCGAGGTTGGACAAAAGAAGATATGGAAAAGGCGATAGATGATGTTGAGTTTAATGGGTTCTCAGTTAGAGCAGCAGCAAAGAAGTATTCCATTCCACCCACATCATTACACTATTGGCTAAATGGTCTCACCCACACAAAGAGGAGGGGTCCTCCAACAGTTCTAACTGAAGAAGAAGAAGAGGAAATTGTTGAATGGTGCAAAGAAATGGCTGATATGGGTCATGGCTTGGAGTTAATGCAGCTAAAGGCAAATGTTGCTCAGATTTGTGAAACAAGACAAAACCCCTTCAGAGATGGGTTTCCTGGTAAATCATGGTGGGATGGATTCAGAAAACGTCATCCAGACCTTGCAATCCAAACCGCTGAGGGACTTGACAGGGATAGAGCTTTAAACTTGCGCCCTGCAATAGTAACCAATTTTTATGATAATTTGGCCAAAAGCTATGGAACCTATTCATACGGCGCTCATAAAATCTGGAATTGTGATGAGACTGGTTTGCAGGCTGGTAGAAATTGTGGAGTTCGTGTAATTGCAAAGAGGGGCAGTCGTAATGTCCCAAAGGTAATACCAAAGAGCAGGGAGTGGATCACCATATTGTGTTGTGTCAATGCAGCAGGTATGTCAATCCCAGGATTTTATTTGTTCAAGGGAAAGAGAATGATAAAGAATTACATTAAAAATTGTGAACCTGGAGCATGTATGGCTGCACATCCAAATGCATGGATGACAAAGGAATTGTTTTTAAATTGGCTATGTCATTTTGCACGTTTAGTACCAGGCGGTGTTTCTCCAAATAATAGACACCTACTGATATTTGATGGCCATGGCAGCCATGTAGCATTACAAACAGTGGAGGAGGCAAACAAATTGGGCATTGATTTGATAACACTACCAGCACATACTAGTCATAAGTTGCAACCTCTTGACGTGAGTGTGTTCAGCCCTTTCAAGACATATTTTAGAGCTGAGAGGTCCAAATGGATGGCAGAGAACAAATGTGCAGATGTGAAAAGGAGTGACATTGCTGAGCTTGCAAGTAGAGCCTTAAAAAAGGCACAGACACCATCTAACATAATTGCAGGTTTCAAAAGAACTGGTATTTGGCCATTGAATTATGATGCTCTCCTAAATGACATGGCATGCAGCCAGGCATTTGACATGCAAGGTGAGGAAGTTGTTGATGCTGTCACAAACATTTTGAGCCTATCTCAATGAATAAATCCTGAATTAAATGACAGTGAAGAGGTGGTGCCTGAAACTCAATTCATGCAAAATGTTGACTCTAGAGATGATATGGAAGCAGCTGCAACACATGGAGTGGAGCTAAACGGTGCTCTTGGAAACCCAAGTAACATCATCAACAATAAGGAGGGGTCTTCAGATTTTGTAAGTAACAATGATTTGTCTTTGCCAAGTCAAGTTAACCCGCCACAATGGTTAGAGGATGCCATGAAAAACTTGGGTTACAAGCTACCATCCAGCACAGAAGATCAAAGCTTAAATCTGCCTTCCTTTCCTGAAGGACTAGAACAAGAAGCAATAATTCATTACTATGCAGATGTTGGAGATGAGGATGAACAAGACGAAGTCGAATTTCAAGAGGATGCTCAAGAAAATGAAATTAACTTAGAAGTTCTGCCACATGAACCTCAACACCCTGAAGAGACTGAAAGCCAAGATGGACGCGGTACGTTACTTTCCCATTTTCTACGACTTCCAAGGGAGATCATAAACAAATCAGATGGTTCTATTAGACTGAGTAGGCATTCACAGATTTTGACTGCACCTGAGTACATGGAGCTATTGGTTGATGCGGAAAGAAAAAAGGAGGAATAAGCAAAACTAAAGTTACGGAAAAAAGAACTGGCACAAGAAAAAAAGGTTGCTAGACTTGCAGCAAAAGAAAAAAGATTGCAGGAGAAGCTTGAAAGAGAAAGGGAGAAGCAGGCTAAGGAGCAACAGAAAGAGATTGAGAAGGCACATAAGCAACAAAGGAAAGAGCAAGAGAAGAGGGAGAGGGAACTTGCAAATCAATTAAGGGAATACGAAAAGAGGATGCATGTAAGTTCTGCAACTGATCATGAAAATCGAAGGATTTTTCAAGATATGTTAAATATTCAAATTCCAGGTTATGCTCAAATTGGAACACCTCCATCACTTATGAATAACTCTTGTACAGTTCCATCTTGGTATGTATCACCTCATTTACTTTCTACAAGTTCAAGCAGTCCTAGTAGTTCATTTGCAATGCCACCATGGATGCAAGCTTCAGCAGGGCAACCAACTCCTCTGTCAACAACAGGTGCAAATCCCTTTTCAAGTAGACAACCAAATCCTTTTTCAGCAGGGGGACCAGATCCTTTATCAATTGGGCAACCAAATGCTCTGTCAAAAGGGATTCTAAATCCCTTTTCAGTTGGCCAATCAAACACTGTATCGGCAGGAAAAGAAAATCCAAAAGTAGTATAGAAAGAGGGCAATATTACTTACACTAACTAAGATATTGAACATGTGCCAGCAAACAATGCTTATTACCCCATATGATGATGGTAGTAATTTTGTTGGTGATACAATTTTGCTAGATGTATTCACCGAAGCCTTCCTATGTAGTCTCTAAAGTTATATAATGCAATATAAATTTTGCGTATGTAATCAGAATACTTTCCAACCATCCATGTATACAATTAAACTTATGTTAATATATCAGTATGATGATGCTCTTCCATATTTTACACCCAATTTGGCAGTGTAATCAGAATACTCATATTAATTTTGCATATGTAATCAGAATACTTTCCAGGCGTCCATGTATACAATTGAACTTATGTTAATATATCAATATGATGACGCTCTTTATTTTACACCCTATTTAGCGGTGTAATCAGAATACTCATATTAATTTTGCGTATGTAATCAGAATACTTTGTATACAATTAAACTTATGTTAATATATCAGTATGATTATGCTAACTATTTTAATAGTGCAGTGTTTTAAAACATTAAGGATCATTACCTGGGTGAGAACCCTCTCATCTCTGCCTTTTCTTCTCATCTTCTTAGCAGGCCGAGCCAATGCCGAGGACGAAGTCGGTCAGGAGTGGAGAAAATGCACGCACCAACCGGTCTGCAAGATACCACGAAATGGTCGCTCGAGCTCTGCAACAGAACAGACGAAAAACCAGACTGAACGAGCTCCCTCTCCATTTCCCACGAAATGCGATGAAGGATTTGGCGGTGACCATCTCCATAAACCTACCCGCCCACATTAACGGCTGGTGGGTGAGCATTCAATGCATGGCGGTAGCCCGGACAACTACTGGCGCGGCGAGTGGACAACACTTGGTCCCATGCAATTAATCCGACTTTTTCGATATCTTCACTGACGCGGGTCGTCCACGTGGCGCTGAGGTGGCAGTGAGGTGGCAGTGCAATGCTGGAGGTCAAGAATTTGGTCCTGCATCCATTGGTGGTGTTTTTACTCGTCCAGGTGGCAGTGACGTGGCGCGGTGACTGTGCAAAGATAGGGTGCACCACATATGGGTCCTCTCCCCTACCAGCATTGAAATCCACACCCATTTTATTCATGGATCAATATCTCTTGTAAGGACTCGTAATTTCCAAAGGCACATCAAATTTTCCACACATGGCAAATCTGCACGATGAGATCAAATCAAATCGTATCAAATCTACTTTTGGCTGTCGTCAACTCACTAATAAATCAGAACATGGTTTCACGATGAGATTAAATAGTACACATGCTTTTGATCTATTTAAGAAAAAAGGCGGTAGTTCTTTCACGTGTCAGTAGGTAGCCACTTATTTTCTTTTAAATGTAGTCTAGTATTTACGAATGAACGAGAGAGTGAGATAGCATGGCAGTTTATAATTAGTTACCTAGTTATTATCCTGCCGAAGGAAGGTATATTGTCTTCACTTTTGCAATTAAACATTTGCATGTTTCCAATGGTATTGTGACATGTGTATTAAAATGAAGTTGGACTATAGTTTTTGCTTTTGATTTTTTTGTTGTGGCAACATAGGGTTGGTCGTTGGCTTTATGTGCACTGTTCATTGAAAAAACGTAGGAGTTATGGGACATTAATGCATTGACTGTCATGTACAGAGCAGGTCGCTTTTGACAGTTTTGAGTGGCTCGAGGAAAACACCTATTTGTTTCTTACACGCTGTGTAATTTCTCATTTCCATCTGCGCACCAGGAGGTGAAGGACTCTGAAGAGCAAGGTGAGTTTTCATGGCAAGGCGATTTAAGCTCTCTGTTCTCATGTTTTTGTCTGCTGTTTATCTTTTAGTTGGAGTGGTTATTGGCAAATAGAACTATAACAATGCAAATCTGTGTCTAGTGCCATGATGTATTTGTTAGAACTATTAGCATAACCTCTTTAAAGATACTATTTTCTGAGAGAGATTAGGACAACAGATTTTGAACGTTTTTTTACAGATTAGGACACTGCGAGTGGTCTTAGCTTCACAAATATCACGCTGCATGGCAGGCCTCGCAACTGCCCAAACAAATGTGAAGTTAGTCTCAAAATCAAGACCAGTCAATCACCCTTAAATCGTGTCTAAGAGAATAACTGCTAATATAGAAAAAAATGATGATACGTTTCAGTAGATATGCCCGATAGACAACTTGATACACAAAGCGCTGACTGTCACAGCGAATATTTAAATTGTTGCAATGCTTACAAAAGTGAGTTTTGTGGTCGTCTATTTAAGAGTGTTGCAATAGACAAGCAATAGTTGTTGGTATAAGAGGTCCATAGTTGACAGATGGCATATCCAAAATTTATAGCAACACCCTACACATTTGACACAAAAACCAATCCCGGCATTAGTCAAAACCAGGGCCACGAAACGAGCAGTGGATTAATATTTCAAAGGAATGAGTTAACATGATTTAAGTGCAGCGTCCACAGTTGCACCAAATTATTGAAATATCTTCCAAGATATACCATACCTTTCGACCAAAACGACCTGAATGACCATTCCTATGAATGTAAAGCTCACGATTGTTGGGAAGGTCGTAGTTTATCACCAAGGAAACCTGAACTTTACCAAAGTTTGAATGTTAATGTACTTCAAAATAGATAGAAAGAACAGAGGAAAGGGCCAAGGACAAGAACTTGCCTACTGAACATGAAGACCACGAGCCCAAACATCTGTGGTGATTAATACCCGAGTTGTACAGCACGAAATTCAGCCATAATTGCATCTCAGTTTTTTTTGTGGCATATCTCCATGCATAGACGAAACTGTGAAATTATTGCTCTGCATCTTCTCTGTAAGCCAGTGAATGTATAGATACAAAACAAAGGTTCCCTGGTCAGATTAATATAATATCTATGACAGAAACAATCAAGCATTTTACATGCCATACCTTTCTTTTCGTGTTGCAAAATATGACAGCTTGAGTGATGGTAAGAGTATCATAAAGATCACCTAAGGTGTCAAACTTCCATTCTTCCCTTTCAACAGCAACAAAAAATTGTTTGGTGCCCTGTAATTCACAATATATTGCATGAGTATGCTTGATTCAGAAGCAATGCAAGGAAAAATCAAAATCATATAAAGTATGTCAAACTAATCAATCAATAGCATTACAGTAAATTCAGTCTCATGCATACCTCTAGCATCAATTAATCACGTTTGACAAGGATCCGAACAGGAACAGTCATGAATTTGTTTGTCATCTCCAAAATCTCATGTGGTAAAGTTGCAGATATCAGCACGACCTGTCAGATGACAACACAGTCACATTGACGCTCAAACTAGGAATGAAGCTGGTGTATCTTGAAGACAGAGGATTTGCTGAGCATACCGAACGAGCCAATTAGAATAATTAATGTATAACAACTATAATAACTAGTTGGAAATACAGACACCAATTGAATGAATTCGATTGTAAATGTATAGCTACGCTGTTTAATATTAGAATATTAATGGCGTTGTCTACAGTATGAATTAAAAAGAAAGGGACTGAATACCAACCCTGAGTCCCGCCATGGTTGTTTCATATTTGTTGTACACTTGTCTACAAAACCTTGTGACTTTGTTCCTGTCTGCTCCGACTCTCTTAACCGCATAATCTGTGATACCCAGAATTCAGACTTCATCATTTCGTTCAAAAGAAAGTGAAAAGAAAGAGCAATATGTTTTCACATTGTTATCAGTTACAGTATAAGAAACAATAACAACAAGAAGAACGAGAGCATGCCTTAAAACTGCGCAGGTTTGTCCAAGGGCTGTTTGCCAGAAAAGCTGATGTTCTGAACATGATGGCAACTTGAATATTGTATGAAATGTGAGCCTTCTGTCTAGAAAAATGAACTTGGATGGTCAATAGTCTTAGTGTGGCTAAAGCTTCTTGCATAAAAAATTTCATTTACATAATTATTACATATTCCTCAAAATCAAGTATCGCTCAATTATTTTCTCTTTGCAATGTCCTAGTATATTCCTGTCTCGCAAGATTGGTGGAAGAAAATCAACACAAAGCATACATTAAAATGTATAGTGCCAATCACATTTTTATAATGAGAACTATCAGAATCGCCTCTTCCCTTTTTACAAAAGAAAAAGTAGCATACGTGTTAAGTCCATGGGTTGTGTTTGTACGATGCTGGACTTCTGGATGGATAAGCTCAAATACTTACAGTGGTCTTACTGCAATGCGCATGAGCATGCAGGTGCTGTGTTTCCTTAGAACTTATGGAAAGAACACGGACTCCCATCGGTCGGTGCCAAAGAAGTGCACTGATTCACAATTCAAGAAGTGTCAGGACCATGTATGTGTCCAAATTGTGTAAAATTAAGGATTCATACTTAGTATGAAGCTCTCCATTTGGTTAAATACACCGTAAACCAGGAATTAAGAGAAACAATAGATCTTAAGGATGTACCTGTAATAATCAGGATTTGGCACATAGGTAGTTGCGCTTAAAAGGCCATAATTACCACCAACCAAGCTTTGCCTGCAGAAAGACTTTGCGTTATATGCACATGCCATGCCAAGCTGATCTATATACCTGTAGCAGTTGTAAAAAGTGTTTCAAGATCAATTGTTATTTCAATACCGCCAAAAAATTCGAAAATCTAGCAATTTTATTTATAATAAAGACAAAAGCATTGGTGACAAGATTGTGTCCGTTGTTATAAGCTCCACCAGCTTCACCAACCCAAGCCCTTGAGCAAGGCCCAAAATTTTCCAAGATTGTTTTGAGGCCTTTAGACATAGACTTTTCTCGGCTTAGATAAGATGGATCCAATATCTTCTCCACAAGATGTTTGTCGACACCTGTAACCAGAGAGAAAATGATAGCATCTAAAAAATTAATACGATGAGCATACTTTGACGAAAAAAAACAACTCATATACCTGCCCCTAGATTGTAGATATGATGGGCAACAACATCTACAGTACTTCTCCATCAGCAGTATACTGTGAAGCACTGATTCTTGTTCCAACACCACTTCCACTCATCTCATTTCCTAATCCCAAAAATATCAATATTCTTGTCATGTTCTTGAAAGAAGTTTGCACACACTTCGTAAATCAATTACAATGAGATACTCATGGATGCCATATAACATCACTCAAAAATATCTTGGGATGAAGATGCCAAAACAACTTAAATAGCAGCTCACCTTGTTCCCATGCATTTATCTGGTAACCGTGATCGACTGTGTGTTGAATAAAATCATAAGCATTGGTTAAATCGCATGGTCCTCCCAAAACACCCTTCGATACTTCTTTCCTTCCATTCAATGCATTCAATCGAAATGCTATTACAGCCCTTCAGTCACACTTTAATATCAGGTCACGTCTTCGAAATTGAGCAGTAAAAGATTAAGCTTGCAAGGATAAACAGTCTCAAAGTCATTATAGAACATACCCTGTTTTCCTAAAAAACAAGTTCAGGGCATCCCATCTTGACATGGGAAGGCATCCATGCATGAATCCAAACATTACAGAAACATTGTTGAGAAAAGGATGACAAGGTTGCTTCAAGTCTCCAACATAGTATATGGCTTTGTCTTGTGATGTTACACACAATCTTATTTTTAATAGATCAAAAGCTGTGAGCAGACTAAAAGTATTAGCCAGGATTTATTAACTTTTGTAACCTAGAGTCTATTCTCGGGAAGTATCAAACAAACAACTATGACTGTTTACATATATCAATCCACCGGGTCTAATCTACGAAATTCATACAAATTATAATTACAAACCCGATGAATTTCTATCCTTGCATCATGCAGAAAATTGCAGGCTTTTACCACTTTTTATTGGTTTGAATTGCCATCCCCTTTTTGGAACCACTTTTTTGTCACATTACCTCTGTTACAAAAGTCTTTTTAGTTGATTCTTTTTTGTTTCTGCAATAATAGAATTGTTTAACTTGGTAGAGCTTAGACAAACATGCATAAAATATTAAGACCTGTAGTCTTTGCTGGAAAGCAATGGAAAACAAAAACTATTTTTCAAATGTGAAGAGTTCTGGATTTGCTGTGTTTGTGACTTTGTTCCTGTCTACTCCAACTCTCTTAACTGCATAATCTGTCATACCCACTATTCAGATTTCATTATTTCATTGAAAAGAAAGCAAAAAAAATAGAGCGAGAAATCACCATAACTTCTGAAGACGAATAATAAATTATGGAACGTATATCATACAAAAGCAGTTACCAATGAATTTTTCAGCGCTGACATTAGCTCCAATATTCTTGGTGCAAGCGCCACATCCAACCCCTTGCCTGTATATTTTTGGCGCTTGCCATATGCACCGCTCCACGGTTCAAAGATGCTGGAAAGGAATCGTACCCACATGCTTGCGCTGCAATGTACAATGCACATTAGAGTTGTTAGCTTTTATGCAAGGTCGTAAGTTAATCTGAATATCTCATTTTAATTGACAATGAAGAAAATAGGCTTTAGAAGAAAGATGTACATACCTTTGACAGGCTGAGAGAAAGGATAATAGGCTGCTCTGGATTTGTGAACGCATTGGTCACAACAGAAGACTGTACTAGATAAGAAGATCATTATCATACATGTTGTGCAGCACAATTCGTATCTCTCGTCGAGCTCCATTGTTAAAATACAGAACAACAATACATTCACCAAAAGCAATACATCCTCCATAGAAATTGGTGTGGATTGCTTTTGTTTTCAGTGTGCAATCAATCATTTGATTCCAAACTTTTTTTTGTCACACTTCTTAAATATACGTTTTCACATTGTTATCAGTTACAATATAAGAAACAATAACAGCAAGAAGAACAAGAACATGCCTTGAAGTTGCCCAAGTTTGTCCATGGCCGGTCTGCCAAAAAAGCTGATGGCCTGAACATTATGACAACTTGAATATTATATCCAATGTGAGCCTTCTCTCTGAAAAAATGAACTTGGATGGTTGTCTTCAAATATGCTAAACTTCCAGAAACTACTAGCTAATTTAGCAGTAGCAATCAAGAATGAATAAGCTTCTACATATTCCATTGTAAATGTATAGCTACGCTATTTAATATTATAATATTAATGGCATTGTCTACAGTACAAATATAAACCATGATCACAATACTGAGAAATACTGTCACTAAAATAATTTTAGATGGGTATGGGTGGATAGTTTTAAAATTGATGAAAAGAAAGTGAATGAATACGAACCCTGAGTGCCGCCATGGTTGTTTCATATTTCTTGTACACTTCTGTACAAAACTCTGTGACTTTGTTTCTGTCTAACTCTACTCCAACTGCCTTAACCGCATAATCTGACAGACGCACAGTTTAGACTTCATCATTTCATTGAAAAGAAAGCAAAAAAAAAGACCAAGAAATCATCACAAGTTCTGAAGAGGAATAATAAATTATGAAACGTATATCATAAAATACAGTTACCAATGAGTTTTTGAGCGCCGACATTAGCTCCAATATTCTAGGTGCATGCTACAGTGGGCCATGAACTTAATGGGTGTAATGTATTGTCAATATCTTTAAACAAAACATGAACCAAGTCACAGGTTGTCTAGAAAAATGGCTACAAAACACAGTTCAAAGCGGGTATTGCTTTTCCAAAACAAAGATTGTAGTTTTCTTATACGCACCGAAGAGAAGCCAGTCATAACGAGGCCACTTGCGTACCATGTATCTCTCGTCGAGCTCCATTGTAAAAATACAGAACATCAATACATTCACCAAAAGCAATGTGATTATAACCCAAAATGAAAAAAAAAGTTGGCTGGTCGAGGAGTAGTTGTAATGGAAAACATATATTCAGAGCATTAATGAAAACCTGTGTTAGGTTCTGAACTTTTTGGCTGAGATATAACAGACAAAATACTATTAATGTTCGGCGTTTTATCTTGGATCGGACAAATAAGAGTTCTGAGACTTTAGCGAAATAAAACAGTGCGCGCGACAGCCCATAGCGATCGTGTACGTGGATAGAGTAGATATAGGCATTTTTATGGCCACCGTGTGCTGCAAGAATGGTGTTGCACAAGTTGCAGTTTGTACACCGGGCATGTTCAGAAGTGGAACAGACAAAATCGATATTGTGCCTGCATAGTGAACATGACTTGTCCACGGTGT
The DNA here is from genome assembly GCA_019776745.2 of Taxus chinensis. Lineage (NCBI taxonomy): Eukaryota > Viridiplantae > Streptophyta > Pinopsida > Cupressales > Taxaceae > Taxus > Taxus chinensis. Next base: position 287,186,284 of record CM034146.1, read on the forward strand.
ATTTTCGACAAATCCATTAATGGAAAGCATGGTTGCAAAAAAAAAACTGCCCGGATTTACAATTAAATACAAATAGGATACTAATGTAATGAAACGTCTTTAGTCAGCATCAGACACATATGCCAAGAGATATAGCTTCTAGCATATTTATGAATGAGGCGAATCAGCAACAAGAAACAAGGTAAAACTGTGCGCATCAAGTTGATAATGTCATTTTCATTTCCACGATTCAAAGACAAGGACAGACTGCATTTGCACAAGCAACCTGGAGCACATTTGAGGAAATGCAATTGGCAGCTTTATAGGCGGAAAAATAACATTTTTTGGATGTCATGCATAAGAATTGCCTGCTTCTTATGTATACCGCGTGTAGAAGCATAGTGAGGGTATGTTGTTTGGTTGATAAAATCTAAGCATATCGAGCGTGAGCTCTAAATGCTTTGCTGCTTAGAGTGATTCTTAAACAAAACAGGTTCTGAAAACATATCATATTTGAGCTATATTCTGTCAATCTTAAGCTTGTAAAGAAACATTTCTTCTCCTTAGATGCTTTGCTTTCTCTATCAAAAAACTTGTGCACAGCATGTGCATACAATATTCTTAAAAAAACGCTTAAAGCAGCGGGTTATTTGCATTTGACATTGGATATATTTACATTTTACCGAATACTTTACGCACCTTGACTATGCTTCGACATGTGGCACACATATGAGCAACACAAAACTGTATTTGCTTAGATGTGTTCGTAGGTGCTTTGGCAAACACTCTTTCGCCTTGCCTTTGAACCATTGCGATGTACATGAAAGTGTAAAGATCATTTGACCTGCAATCATTTGCATTTGAGGAGCCTATATTCTGTGTCTTTCACAAAAAAAATGTTTCTTTCACTCTTTCTGTGCATTGAACTCTCTGATAATTTATTTAATTAAGAACCGCATCTTAGATAGCGTATTCATTCAGACATTGTTCACAAACGCTGCATAGAAAAGCTTCATCACAGTACTGCCCTGCTTGAATTTGATTGTAAACCTGGTCACTTTTTTTTTGTCTTACCATCCTTTCAATTTATGGCTTGTATGAAACTAGACCATGGGAAAGATATCTTCAGTTTGCAGTTTTAATATTGCTTTTGCACATCATGGCTAACGCTCTGTTTTTGCTGGTCTCTGTCTTTTATTTTTTCAGTGGATCTTGTATTGATTAACACTATCAGAGCTGCTTTTGCTGCTGTTCCGCTCTTGTCTCTGAACAAGATTTGTCTTTTTTCACTATTTCTTTGCGTTGAACTTTGAGATTGTTGATCGATAGAATAACTACTCGACATAGAACAGAACAAACAAAATCAAGCCTGCATGTGGATACAAATCATGGTTCTCTTGTATCGTATAAATGCAATGCACAAGATTAATGCATTGACTGTCATGTGCAGATTAAGTCACTTTTGGCAGTTTCGAGTGGTTCAAGGGAAACGCATGTTTGTTTCTTGGACGCTGTGTAATTTCTCTTTTTCGTCTGCCCGCCAGGAGGCCAAGGACTCTGAAAAGCAAGGTAAGTTTTCATGGCAAGGCAATTTAAGCTCTGTGTTTACATGTTTTTGCCTGCTGTTTATCTTTTACTTTGAGCAGTTATTGTATTGATTGACAGTATGAAAGTTCAACGCAAGGAAACAGTCAAAGACACAAATCTTGCTCGGAGACAATAATCACTCCAAATAAAAGACAAACAATAGTTTCTAAAAATTTAGAGTGCAGAGTTAATCTCATCGCTAGAACTATAATAATGCTAATCTGTGTCTCCTGTCACTTATGGCAAGTTCCCCGGCGCTAGAATTTGCTGCGGATTTCATGCTTGAGTTGTTCCAATGCTTACAAGAACAAGTTTTCTGGTTGTCTATGACACTCAATCCTACATTTCCGTATTCTTATCATTAATAAAAATCAGGTGCATTATTAAATTTTGTTAAAAGAAAGGGAATGGATACCAGCCCTCAGTCCCACCATGCTTGTTCCATATTTCTTGTACGGTTCTCTACAAAAAATACTGTGACTTTGTTCCTGTCAACTCCAAGTCTCTTAACCGCATAATCTGTCATATGCAGATTTCAGACTCCATCATTTCATTGAAAACAAACCAAAAAAAATAGAACAAGAAATCATCACAACTTATGAAGAGCAATAATAAATTACGAAACGTAAATCATAAAAAATAGTTACCAATGATTTTTCCAGCACCGGAATTCGCTGCAATATTCTTGCTATGCGCTACAGCGAGTCGTGAACTTAGTGGGTGTAATGTATTATCAAGATCTTTAAAGAAAACACGAACCAAATCAGGAACTGTCTAGAAAAATGGCTACAAAACACACTTCAAACTTGGTATTGGTTTTCCAAAACAAAGATTGTATTTTTCTTATACTTACCGAAGAGAAGACAGTGATAACAACGCCTCTTGTCTATCACACATTTCTTCTTATACATTTACAATGGAATATAGGGAAGTGGAACACCATGAACTTGCATGTCATTCAATTGGTGTCTGTATTTCCAACTAGTCATTATAGTTGTTATACATTAATTATTCTAATTGGCTCGTTCGGTATGCTTAGTGAATTCTCTGCGTTCGAGATACACCAACTTCAAGTAGAAGCTGGTCCATACTTGATTGCCACTGCCAAATTAGCTAGTAGTTTCTGGAAGTTCAGCATATTTGAAGACAACGAACCAAGTTCATTTTTCAGAGACAAGGCTCACGTTGCATATAATATTCAAGTTGTCATCATGTTCAGATCATCAGCTTTTCTGGCAGACTGGCCATCGACAAGCTTGGGCAGTCTTAAGGCTCCAGAGACATATGCCAAGAGATATACCTTCTAGCAAATGTATCAAATTTTAGAACCATGTCTGAATGAGTACATTTGTGACAGTCACAAAGACTTTTACAAATATCTAAAATCTTGTAACAGTTTTATATTCATTTGTTCAATCGGTCTTAGGCACAAGGTCAAACTACGTTTGCTCAAGCAACCTAAAACACATTTGAGGAAATGCAATTGGAAGGTAGAAAAATAACATTCTTTGCATGTCATGTATAAGAATTCCCTGCTTCTTATGTATACCGCGTGTGGAAGCATAGTGAACGTACGTTGTCTAGTTGATAAAATGTAACCATTTCAAGCACGAACTGAAAATGAATTGCTGCTTAAAGTGATTCTTTAACAAAATGACTTCTGAAAACATATCATATTTGAGCTACATTCTGTCAATCCTAAGCTTCTAAAGAAACCTTTCTCCACGTTAGATACTTTGCTTTCTCTATCAAAAAAACTTGTGCACAGCATGTGCATACAATATTGTTAAAAAAATGCTTTGAGCAGCAAGTTATTTGTACTTGACATTGGATATATTTACATTTTTTCAAATAGTTTGTGCACGTTGACTATGCTTCGACATGTGGCATACATATAAGCAACGCATAGCTGTATTTGCGTAAATGTGTTCCTAGTTGCTTTGGCAAACACGTTTTCCCCTTCGCTTTCGACCGTTGTAATGCACATAGAAGTGTAAAGATCATTAAACCTGCAATCGTTTGCATTCAAGGAGCCTGTATACTCTGTCTTGCACAATACCCAAAATGAAAGGTAAAGAACGGAAAAAAAAACAGAGCGGTGGCCATGCCATATAGACTAGATGCAATGCATAAGATCCTCATTATTGTTGTGCTATTGGCCTTTAAACTTGCCAATTGCATCCTTAAGTCTGTTTCAGAAATTTCATAACTATGTTTGAAGGCCCGCCTGCTGTCTGTCTTGGCATGGATTAATGTCTTCTTTCAGAGTCATGAAAAAGACATGTTCACTATTCACTTCCGGTATTGATTTTTTTTTCTTCCATGCTGGGCGCTTGTGCTATGTGCACTGCAATGTTTGCAGCGCTGTTCTCGCAGTAGACAATGACTGTCGCTTTGTTTTAGCTACTCTTTGTCTTTTATTTTGACTAGTTATTGTATTCGTTAACATTGTGAGAGTTCCACACAAAGAAAGAGTCGAACAGACAAACCTTGGTCAGACACAATAAGTACTCAAGAGTAAAAGATAAAGAGCAGAAAAAAACAAAGTGCTGGCCACTATCTATTGTAAATGAGTTCAGTTCTCATATTATGTCCCTTGCAGGCCAAAACTCTAGACTGTTGGATTTATCATTTTTTCATATTTGGATATCGCTTTCTCAGGACCTGACCTGGCCAAATATTTAATGACAGATTATGTTTTAAAACTGCTTAGTTTATTGGTATCCTCATTCTATCTTGAAATTCGCTGTGACAGTTACTGCTTTGTGTATCGCGTTGTCTATCAGGCATATCTACTGAAATGTATCATCATTTTTCGTATATTAGCAGATACTCTTGATTTTGTATAACTTGTTCATCTTAAAGTGAATATTTACGACATTAAACATTAAATTCTGGATATGTGTCAACTATGGACCTCTTATGCCAACAAGTATTGCTTGTCTATTGCAACACTCTTAAATAGACGACCACAAAACTCGCTTTTGTAAGCATTGCAACAATTTAAATAGCTGTGACAAACTTTGTGTATCAAGTTGTCTATCATATCTACTTAAACGTATCATCATTTTTTTGTATATTAATAGTTATTCTCTTAGACATGATTTAAGGGTGATTGACTGGTCTTGATTTTGAGACTAACTTCACATTTGTTTGGGCAGTTCCAAGGCCTGGCATGCAGCTTGATATTTGTGAAGCTAAGACCACTCGCAGTGTCCTAATCTGTAAAAAAAAGTTCAAAATCTGTTGTCCTAATCTCTCTCAGAAAATAGTATCTTTAAGGAGGTTATGGTAATAGTTCTAGCAAATAGATTACGGCACTGGCCACAGATTTGCATTGTTATAGTTCTATTTGCCAATAAGCACTCGAACTAAAAGATAAACAACAGGTTAAAAACATGAGAACAGAGAGCTTAAATCGGCTTGCCATGGAAACTCACCTTGCTCTTCAGAGTGCCTTCACCTGCTGGCACACAGATGGAAATGAGAAATTACACAGCGTATAAGAAACAAACAGGCGTTTTCCTTGAGTCACTCAAAACTGTCAAAAGCGACCTAATCTGTACATGACAGTCAATGCATTAATGTTTCATAACTGCTACATTAATGAAACAGTTTCTAATAAGGGACAAACATAATTCTCTTAGACATGATTTAAGGGTGATTGACTGGTCTTGATTTTGAGACTAACTTCACATTTGTTTGGGCAGTTCCAAGGCCTGGCATGCAGCTTGATATTTGTGAAGCTAAGACCGCTCGCAGTGTCCTAATCTGTAAAAAAACGTTCAAAATCTGTTGTCCTAATCTCTCTCACAAAATAGTATCTTTAAGGAGGTTATGGTAATAGTTCTAGCCAAGATTACAACTGGCCATAGAGCATTGCTATAGTTCTATTTGCCAATCACCACCCACTAAAAGATAAACAGCAGGCAAAAAACATGAGAACAGAGAGCTTAAATCGCCTTTGAAAACTCACCTTGCTCTTCATAGTCCTTCACCTGGCACACAGATGGAAATGAGAAATTACACAGCGTGTAAGAAACAAACAGGCGTTTTCCTTGAGTCACTCAAAACTGTCAAAAGCGACCTAATCTGTACATGACAGTCAATGCATTAATGTTTCATAACTGCTACGTTTTTTCAATCAACAATGCACATAAAGCCAACGACCAAGTTAAGGGCATTGTTGCATTTACCCTTGACTGCATGGGTGGACAGATCTGTTTCATGCTCTAAGATCAGTTTTCCAAAAAACAGCATCTGTAAAAAAACGTTTCTGTTTAACTAATTTCATGCTATGCTTCAAAGCACATGGCTTCCAACATTTTTAGATGAAAGCTTCTGGGTCCTTTGCTTTCAGCATTTGAATATGCTGTTATAACTATTCTAGTTTCTTGTTCCTATTTTCAACGCTCTACTAAGTTTATTGAAATACATGTTTTCCCTGCATTGCTTGTGTATTTGCATGGAGCGCAATATAGATTTGGTTGATTCTACATGCCTGTAGCTACAAATAACTGCTTTTTCTTGTGTATTTCATTGCGCAACTTGCTTCATTGTATGTACAAAGTTTCTTTTCGTCTCTACTTTGGTTTGCAACATTCACTAACTGCATAACATGTGTTGTGTGCATTTCAGATTCGTGACAAAAGAAAAATCACAGAACCAAAGACATATAACTGCTATTTGCTTGAATTGCTGCTGCTCCATTGCAAAAGGTATAAACATTACTCTTCTTTTCTATATTCTACTCTGAAAAGTTTTTTTTAAAAATAGAGATAGAACAAACTGAATGCAAAAGAACATTCATGCCTGCGACAGTAGTTGATGTTGAGCGATATACATTGTCAAACAACATCGTACAAAGCATAGACAACGTCTTGCATAGGTTCAACCTTTTCCGAGACCATGCTTTCAAGTATGGTGTCGGTGACTGCTTGTTTGATTCCTTTGCAGTACTGCTTCATTTCCGATACACATCTCTTGAACTTAGAATCGGTGCCATTGAACACTTCCAGACTTTGCTCTCTGCCTCCAATCCTGAAGCATTGGCTTCTCTACAGTTAGAACTAGATCCTGAAAGCCTTTTTCTTATGCACGGTGTTCATAGCTGGGAAACATACCTACATCGCATGAAACTGTCTGCAGTGTACTCGCCCGAAGCTACTGAACAAGGCCTATGGGGCGACGTCTTCTGCATAAAATGGCTTTCCAAATGGCTGAACTTGCCAATATGGGTTTGGTCTGCAACAAGAGGCAGAAATTATCTCCAGTTCATCCCAAATAGCCAGATACTACCATATTGTATTCTTTTTCATGATTCCAACCCTCTTAGTGGCCATTATGAACCCTTATTCTGGAAAAAAAATGCACCTTGCCCTCAACCAACAAACAATGCTCATCTGATGTCTCGTCAAAATTCTGTAGAAGTGCTTTGGAGCAGTTTATCTAATCAGCTACAGCAACTATGCCTTGTTAGGCTAGAGACAAATGACAATATCTATGCTGATAGCCTTTTCAGTTGTTTTTGCCGCATTCGCAACAATGAATTCGACCCTCGCTGCCTGCGCAGATATACTGCTCAGGCTTTTTGTAGTGCTATTCTTCGACAAGATCATGTAACTCTCCACTTCCTCCATACTTGGCTTCATCAGAACCCCATAACAAACATACCGCACATTGGCACATGGCAAGGTCTTGTGATAAACATAGCCACTTTCCATGACCACAACAATATACACACAGACGACTTCATTATTCATTGGTTATGTCTACTTTTTAAAATAAATATCCAATTGTGGGACTCGCATCCTCTCCAAGTTTGTAACATTTATTCTGGCAATGCACAACTTGGAAAAGCATATAATCTCATCCGATTTTCACTTCCCGAATCACATTTGCACTATGAACTATTGGCTACGAACCCTCGCTATGTTCCAATACTTGGCGCCATTTATACATCGGAATATACAACTGTCCACACGCATTCAGAAACTCAAAGCATAACTTCGCACACAAATGCGCAACCTGCTAAGCACAGCCGGAACAAGAAACCGTCAAACTTTTCACTTCGCTCAACAAAAAGAGATATACGCAAGCAGACACATGGCAAAGCTGTAACAGATCCCAATGTTATACATTCCCTGCCACCCAAAGGCGATTCATGTCCCAATTTCTTCAATGCCAAAACAGCTCTTTCGTCCACTTCGCTTAAGACTGCTACAGCTGGCATTGTCTCCGCTGAAACAGTTCAGCAAAAGACAAAGGACTGTTCGCAACTGCGAATGCCGTCCACCACAAAACAATGCGGGTTGGCGATACCGAAATTGTCCCTGCGAAAGCTAAAAACTATTATACGTAAACATACACAAGAAACAAGCAGCTCTGCACAATTCGTTGCCCGTTTTCATGCCCAAACAAATGACACACCAATCCATACATGTGATGTTTGCAAGCAGCTGCACTTCAAGCACAATCTGATATATTTTACAAATTCAAATAAGCAAACATATGCTCAATTGACATCAACAAAAACAATGCCAAAGTCCAATACAATTTGTCGACCATGTTCAACAAGCTTGTTGAATGCCAAGTTGCCAAAAATGACATGCCCTCAGCGAATTGAACTGATTCCAATGCTTCCAGCTGTAGCAATGCTTTCTGAACTTGAAGAAAGGCTTGTGTCTCTGCAGTTTGCATTTGGTCAGATACGATGCCTAAGCCATAAACGTCCCCAATACACGTTAAAGGGAGCAATAATAAATGTTCCAACAAATATTGACATAATCCAACAAGCATTGCCAAGATACCCAGAAGAAACAAAAACAATTGCTGTTGCACTTAAACGACGCCTTGAATACACAAAAGCATATCATTCAGGTAATGTGCGCCCCATAATCATTATGGCAGCTCTTAAACAATTATGTGCAACAACATTATATCTTATGCATAAAATCAAACTAAACCATGACTGGGATCAAACACTGTCTACAACAGTCAACTTTGAAACAATTAACAATGAAGAACATGAACATATCTCCTCCGAAAACAGCTCATCGATGATGACATCGATGATGACAACGCACATGACACACTTATTCATGGTTTCACTGACTCCTCCGCTATCCACTGCCTTCAAGACAAGATCATAAACATTGCTCCTGCAGAAGGCTTCACACCATTGGGTATTTTTCAAGACAAGTTCTCAGAAGAGATGAATTTCCCAACTTTGTTTTTTGGGCAACCTCGAAATGAAACAACAACAAAAACAATCGCATATCAAAAAATAGCACAATGGGAGTTAATGCACTCAGATCGTAGATTTTCTTATCACATAACAAATATATTTTTCAAAGCAATAAAAATACTGATTGACCAAGTCAATCGTTCGATATGGCTTAGAATCAGAAAGGGCCAATTGAAAGGTCGAAAACTATTTGCCAAAGACGTCAAATACAAACTGAACCTAGAAAACATCTTAAGATCTGACATCGGATACATCGATTTCAAAAAAATACGCATTTCCCCGGACTACATGCAACAAACAAGGAAAAACCTTTTTGCAATGATTCGGCAACTCGGCCCACCTACTTTCTTTGCAACGTTCTCAAGCGCTGAGCATTGTTGGCAGCCACTAACCGAGGCCCTCAATAATTTATACGCCCGATATCGGAACAATGTCCCTTCACAAAAGCCAACACGTTCAGATTGCAGCAACTCTAATTTTCTTGTTAAAAACGATCCCGTGACATGCACTCGTTACTATAAACATAGACTCTATGCATTAAGGCAATTACTTTGCAAAGACAAATCCTTCTTTGGCCATATAGAAGATTTCTTTTGGGTCACGGAATTCCAAAATAGGGGGAATGCTCATAGCCATTGGCTAATTTGGACAAAAAATGCACCGATCTTTGGAAACGATGCCAACGACATTATAGAGTCGTACGTTGACCAGTACATTACATGTGACACTAGCTTGTTCCCTGAACATATTGCTCGATTGCAATGCCATCACCACACACAAAGCTGCAGAAAAAAACAATCCAAGTGCAGATACAATTTCCCTCAGCCTCCAATGGCTTGTACAAAAATACTTGAACCTGTAGAACAACCAACAGAATCTGCTATTGCAATTGCACGTTCGATTTTCTTTGTTCTCGAGAGCAAACGATACAATACTAGCATAACACATGAAATGTTCCTCCATGAACTAGGTCTTGACGAAATAACATACATACAAGCAATACAATCAACACTCAAACAACCAACATTGCTGCTCAAAAGAAAACCAGCTCAAGCATGGAATAATAGCTTCTCTAAGAAAATGCCAATGGTTTGGCAAGCAAATACCGATGCTCAGTACGTGCTGAACGCTTACGCAGCAGCATCATATTGCTGCTCCTACATGACCAAGATTGACCGAACAATGACAAAAGCATTCACCAGAATTCGTGCAGAACACCAAAAGATGCACCTGGATGCTATTCAAATGATACGAAGCCTAGGCAATGCAATGCTAAATACCCACCAAATGTCTGCACAACAAGCAGTCCACATAGTTCTTTCTATCCCTCTAAACAACACATCACGAAAATGTGTTTTCATAAACACTTCAAATCCCGAAGAGCGCACTTTCATTCTAAAACCTCCAACTATACTTCAGCAAGAACCGGATGAATCAACAAACATCATGTGCCGCTCTATCATAGACCACTACATAGCACGACCTCATTCTTTGCATTCCATTTGCTTGGCTGACTTTGTTTCCATTCACAATGGCAGCAAAAATAAAAAACCTCGAAGCAAGCCACTCATCATCAGATCTGTCAACTATAGCAAATATCTTGACGTAGACAACTATTGCCGTGAGAAGCTTTTGCTTTACATCCCTTTTACAGAAAATGAACATAGCCTAAAAAACAAATTTGCAACTTGGAAAGATGCATATGCATTTCACAAACACACTATCCATTCCAATGAATCCAAATACCGCTACACTACTAACAGCAAATGGGGTGACATGGACACAACAATTCATGATGTGCAATTGTGTCTTGAATCCTCTGAGAAAATGACAAACATAACTACACATAAACAGCCCCCCTTTGAAGACTATGACATACAACATGATTTACCTTTTCACAATCGACATCAACATTCAGACATTGCAAAGAAACAATTTCAACTAGCAAAACACCCTACCATCCAAGACAACAGAACATATTTCAAACAAATGCAACTTCTCAATAAGAAACAACAAACCATTTTGAAAGACATCTGCTTTAAGAAAAATAAAGACCCATCAATTCCTATCTACCTTTTTCTCACAGGAGGTGTTGGAACAGGTAAAACATTTGTTGCAAAATTGATATTTGAAACATTGGCTCGTATTTACAATAGCTCCATGCATAGCGACCCCTTGAAAATCAAAGGCTTGATCTTGGCATTCACGGGAAAAGCTGCTTACAATGCCAGCGGAATAACACTCCATTCTGCTTTCCTCTTGCCTTTCAATCGATCTGAACTACGCCCACTAAGCAATGAACGTTTGGATTGCTTGGCAAAGCACTACCAACAATTACAACTTGCTCTAATAGATGAAATATCTTTGGTCGGAGGTCAACTTCTATACTTCACAGACCAGCGACTGCGTCAAATAAAACACATGCCCACAACTTGGTTTGGAGGGATTGACATGATCTTCTGCGGAGACTTCTACCAAGCACAACCAGTCAATGACTGTCTTGTGTTTAAAAACCCCAAAATTTCCAGAGAATTGATTGCCTATGACTTTTGGAATACACAAGTCAAAATATATGAATTGACTGAAACAATGCGTCAGAAAGATGCTGCCTTTGTCTCTGTGCTGAACAGAATTCGCATTGGACAACATTTAGACTCTGACCTTGCATACCTCAACCATACTTGTATTCGGCCAATCCCAGTTGATCCAACACTTCCGTTCCTTTTCTACAAAAACATAGATGTTCTCCAACACAATAAAAAAATGCTTGCACTTGCTCCGGGCTGCAAAATTGTCATTGACTCCATCGACGAACAAGATACAACACTAGAACAAATGGAAAGCTACTCAAAAACAGTGGAATTGCCACAACATATAGAACTGAAAGTCAACATGCTAATTGAACTTTTCGCAGGGAACTACGACATCCAAGACGGATTGGTCAATGGTTCTGACGGAGTTTTCAAAACATATACAACAACAAATGGCTTTGATGCAGTATGGATAAAATTCAATGATCCTTCTATTGGAAAACAACAAAGATCAAAACATCCGCAATTGACAACATTGCCAACAGAAATAGATTGGACTCCTATTGTTCGAGTTGCTAGACCCTTGCATAGAACGTCATGAAAACACCAGTCACAATAAGAAAGCAATTCCCTGTACAGCTTTGTTCAGCACGCACAATCCACAGAGCGCAAGGACTCACACTTGAACGACTTGCTTTCAGCCCCCTTGGCGTGTCGTCCCATGGACTGGCATATACTGCTCTATCACGAGTCAGAACCATTTCCAGTCTTTACTTGCTGTCCCCGCTTACGAAAAAAAATTTCAGCATCAAACAGACCATCAGCACAGAAATGGAACGACTCCGAAATGAAGCTAAATGGAATATTCAGCATGAATTGTCCACAGCTGATATTTCTTCATCTATTATCATTGCTTCGCTAAATACCCGAAGTCTTCATGCTCATAGAGAGGCCATTTTACATGACCATGAATTAATGCAATCTCAGATTCTCTGTTTACAAGAAACTCACATTGCTTCCGCCATTGCAATGGACTACCTAGACGGATACCAATGCTTATCTGCACACCATGTCCATGGTCTAGCAATTTTTATTGCAAACAATATACCTTTTGTAGAAAAACATTGCTTTCACAACGCACATGTAGAGTCGCTGCTGGCAAAGATATTACTGCAACAACAATGCATATCTGTTGTCAATGTCTATGTTGCGCCAAATGCAAATCTGGAAAACATTTTCATTGTTCTTGACAATGTCTTCCGGTCCCTTGATTTAAGCATTCCCACCTACATTTTGGGAGACTTCAACATCGACATGCAAAACAAAAATAGGAAAACAACAATGCTTTTAGCGTTTATGCAAAAAAACAGTTTCAGTTTCCATATACAGCATTCAAGTGTCTTCACTAAAAACATGATCGACCATATATGGTCAAACACAATCCTTGAAACCTGTAATACATTCGAAAGATTTGCTTATTGGACTGACCACCCAGCAATTTTTGCTGTCTTCAAAAACACCAACAATAGCGCTGCACAATTGTAAGTGCACACACACTGTTCTACTGAATCAGCAAAACAAAAATCTACTTTCTTCATTCTTTTCTTTCCTTTTTGTTTGCGCTCTACAACAACCATTTACATATTTGAATACTTTGCAGATAGTTACAACAACAAAGACATGGAACACAGCTCCAAGAACAAGGACATTGACAGCAACGATATGTTTTACAAGAATCCTCTAAACGGTAATCTTTTTCTAATGTTTGTTTACTTTCTTTTCATTATTCATTTATTATCAGACTTATTCTTTCAATAAAAGCATCCTAACCCCATTGTAAATGCAGTCCAAAACCAGCAACACAGCAGCCATCCTCCATACTTGACATTTGTGCGGGCAAGGTAGCAACTGTATTTGAAGGTGATATACTCGTTGTCTATGGTCCAGCACATGCAACCAACATCTCCCCCTCGAAAGCAGAAATCCTCCATGCTGATTTGGTTGACAAAAATGGTCAAATGACAATCACTTTGAACATGAGCAACACCTTCGTGCACAAATTTTTGTCCACTGTGGTCGCTGGCTGCGGCCTGCGTGTTACTGGTTTCACCGTCAAAGAGAAAACAAAGTACGAATGAGGAGATGCAAATTGTTCTTTGTCCGCAAATGCAACAACCACCATGGAAAACATACCCACGGTTTGCAAAACACGAAAGCTCACACCTGACATGACAATAGAACAGCTTCTACATTCAAATGCAACATTCTCTGTTGGGTCATTCGCCGCAATTGTAACAGGAATCCACCACATCAATGACCTTTTCACCCTCTACGTTAAAGACTCTGACACTGAAAATGGAAAAGCAACAGTATTGACACACTCCCTTCTTTCATTTTTAGATACATTGCACTGCATTATTCCCTTCAATTTTAACTGCGCATCGTGCTTTGTCGTTGCAGGTACATTTGGGAAACTTTCATGTTCCATTGTGTCATACAATAAGAGATGCCATTGCAGCAGGCAACATACCGCTATTGCTCTTCAAAAACTTTATCAGGCAAGGAATACAGGGTTCACGTATTGTACGTGCAGGACACTCATCCTTCATTGACCCATTAAACGATGAATCCACAAAAACATTTTTACAGTCTCTCATAAACACAAACACAGAGGCAAGTACACCGCAATTTCTCTTTTTAAAATTATCTTCCATTGACAAATTCAAATCTATCAATTATGTCAATTTCATCTTCCTTGTACAGATCGCAGGTATACTTCGTACAAAGAACATATACCTTCCTCCTTTCCAAGCATTCTGTGTAGAATGTGACCGCCTCACAGAACCTGATCCAAATGAGCTGAAACAAATCTCACTGTGTGCAACTTGCAATACATCAAAACCATACAAATATAAGCACTTTCTCCATTGCTCCTTGCAAACAATAGATGACTCCTTGCACTGCACATTGCGAGAGCCATTACTGCAAAAAGCCTTCCCTCTCCTTTGTCAAACACAGTATGAAGAATATCAACAAGACATCTCAAAGACTGTATTTCTTCTCCGTCAATTCCAAATCAAAGGTACATTCACTTTGACAGTTGACAACTCAATATCCACAATCAAAGAAACATAGCTTCCTCTTATCTTTGGTAAGTATCTGCATTTTCCATTTCTATGAATTACACATCAGTTTAATTCTTTGTTTCCAGTCTAACATACTCGTTTTCTTCTTTCAGATTTCTGGATCATTTTTGGCTAGCCGCTGACATACACAAACAAATTTGATAACAGGCTCCGCGTATAAGCAGCAACAATCGACTAATGTTGTCTATGTTTTTGACAATAGCAACCAACAATTGCCTACTCTACTTGTTACATATTGTACGCTTTGCTTTTGTTTTAGCATTTTTGTAATTACAATACTATCGGACAATTAATACAACTCTTTTTTGTCTATTTTCATTACTCTTTGCTTTCCTGCCATTTGCTTACATATCCAACCATCGGTTCACTGTCGCATACCATGTTTTTCAGAAGATTTGGATACAAGCATCTAATATCTCTGACTTTTTTCTTTTTCATGTCAAGACATTAATTCTTGTCGCCTATTTTTTACTATACCGCCTACAGCTGTTCACTACATATTACAAATTTGTTCTATGTCTACTATGGCCTGTTCACTGCCTCGTTTCGAAACAGATTACGTAACCAGTTACAGAAACCATGCCTTGTCACGCTACCAAACCATGAATAGTCCAGCAACATATGTTCTATCTGTTTAAATCAATATATATGCAACATTGAAAAGCATAAAATAGGAGCTTCAAATAATTGAATATGTTACAGCAATGGGATTTAATATTGATATCGTTTTTGTAATTCTTTAGTTTGGTTTCTGAAGAAAATATTCTATAACAAACTAAGTGTGTTGTCATAGACTGTAGTAATTGCAAGACATGCATAAAATGAGACCATACTTGCAGTTGACAAAACTCAATCTCTTTAAACTCCATGCCAGTAGTTGTAAAAAAAATTACTTACATTGACAAGAAATGAGACCATACTTGGAGTTCACAGGAACAAAGTCATAGAGTTTTGTACACAACTGTACAAGAAATATGGAACAGCCATGGCAGGACTCAGGGTTACCATTCATTCCCTTTCTTTTAATCAAATTTAATAATGCGCCTGATTTTTATTGATGACAAGAATACGCAAATGTAGGATTGACTCTCATAGGCAACCACAAAACTTGCTCTTGTAAGCATTGGAACAACTTAAGTATGAAATCCGCAGCAAATTTTATCACTGGGGAACTTCTCATAGGTCACAGCAAACACAGATTTGCATTATTATAGTTGTGGCAAATAGATCGACTACGGACTTAAAATTTTCAGGACCTATTGTTTATCTTTTACTTGGGGTGGTTATTGTCGCTGAACAAGATTTGTCTCTTTGACTGTTTCCTTGCGTCAAACTTTTGCAGTGTCAATCAATACAATAACCACTCGAACTAAAAGTTAAACAGCCCATAGCAACTGTTATTCTCCTGAATTTTGTTTCTTGACAGCCATGCTCAAAGCTCTGTTCCGAGACACATCTCTCGCTACATGTCAACTACAGTATGCTTTTGATTAATACCTTCTTTCAGCCTACATCATGACAAAGGCATGTTCCATATTCAGTTCTTCTATTGATTTTGTTTATTCTTTTACACAGCACCTGCGCTGTGTACACTGCAATCTTTGCAACCCTATTCTGGCACTACAAAGTGCCTACCACTTTCTTTTCAGTCCTCTTTATCTTTTATTTTTACTAGTTATTGTATTAATTAACAGTCTGAAAGTTCCACACAGACAAACAGTCTAAGAAACAAACCTTGCTGAAAGACTCCAACTAAAACATAAAGAACAACAAAAAAACAAAGTGCTGGCCACCGTCTCTTGCAATAATGATGCCGCACAAATTGCAATGTGCATACCGCTATTGCTCAGAAACAGAATAGACAAAATCAATACTAAAACTGCACACTGCAAATGCCTTTTCCATGCTCTACTTTCAAAAAAGCCATTGAACCCAGTGCAGTCCCTTAAGGATGGACCTAATTTGTTCAAGACTCAATATAATCCTTACATGTTTATATGAATCGGATGAAATCATATGTATATGTTCCTCCTATTAAGATTTTAGGGTCAGCCAGTTATACCCTAAAGAAATAATAAACGTATCATTATCATGATCCAGAAATATGAAACGGTTATCTTTTGATTCTGATATCATTCTAATTTCTAACAAGCTTTTACTCTTTTCAGCAATAATTACAACGGCTCAGCTGTTTGAAAGAAGTCATCAACAGAAAGCACAGAAAGACAAAAACAAACTGACCAGTTGTACAATCAAATACAAGTAACGTGCTGGTGTGGCAAAGCTTGTCTAGGCAGTGTTTGTGAACCATGTGTGAATGAATACACTGTGTAGAATGTGCACTGCACATACCAACCACCACGTGGCAGATGCCACATCTATGGAAAGTCCAACAAACGCACTGTTCACAACAGCGCCGCGAAGCCAGAAAGACACTAGTGATTGCTGGTACTTTGTTTCATTGAAAAGGACATCTCGAGCAGTGTATTCATTCAGACATGGTTCAAATATTTCATAAATATGTTCAAAGCTACATCTTTTCGCATATGTCTCTCATGCTGACTAAAAAAAACTTTGCCATACTACCATGCTATTTGTATTTAACTCTAAACCTAGTCAGCTTTTTTTTTGTCTAGCCATGCTTTCCATGAATAACATTTTTGAAACTAGAACATGGACAAGGCATTTCCAGTATCCACTTTTAGTATTGCTTTTGTCTACTATGTGTCTAAGCACCTGTGCTATGCGCACTGCAATATGTGCAGCACCATTCTTGCAACAGATGCTGGCCAACACTTTGTTTTTTCCCTGCTCTTTATCTTTTACTCTGACTAGTTATTGTAACCATTCTTACAATGTTAATGCATACAATAACTGATCGGAATACAAGAAAATCATAGCTACAACAGAGCAACAGCCATTTCCTCCTGAAAGAACAATGCTACAAACATTGCTTATAAAGAATCGCTTTAAATCAGTACTTGTTCACATGAATGTCCTTCTCTTGTCGCTGACAAAAACAGATTTACTTTTAACTCTAATTAGAAACATGCTTCGGTAACCACTCATCCGTCATTGGCATAGAACTGACATGTATCTATGAGGCTAAATGTCTGGATTCAATATGCTACGTAATAGCATGTTAATTATGCCAATTGAACAAAACAAACAATTTCAGTCTGTGGTGGATCCAGCTATCTGTGTTAAACACTCTTGTAACTAATGCTATGCAAAAATAAAACAAGCTTTCAAATATAGAAGACCCATATCTAATTGAGTACATTTTGCTTAAAAATATGTGTCGTTTTTCTACAGTTTTGCCTTATAAATCTATAACTGAATATTACCAAAGCCTCGTTACGGATACTACTTTCAGAGACAGATTATGGCAACAGAATTTGAAGTTTTTTTACAATGTATGTTGTATCATTCCTACATGTAAGCGAATGCCTAACTTCACTCAAGCCACCCCAAATAGTGCCAAAAACTCATATCTACAGGTCATAATTTGTTATACTAAATGTCTGTACTCAATATCCTGCATTGTAACAAGTCAATTATGCCAATTGGAAATAGCTACTAATTTAAATCGTTGCTACATGTCTAGATATCCACATTAGGGCCTTCTGTACCTAATGCCATGCTACAATAAAACTAACTTACAAATACGGTAGACCTATATCTAATTGATTACATTTTGCTTAACAAAATGTCTCATAATAATTTCTCCAGTCTTGACTTGTAAACATATACCTGACTATTATCATAACCTCCTTAAAGATACTATTTCCCGAGACAGATTAGGGCAACAGATTTTGAACGTTTTTTTACAGATTAGGACACTGCGAGTGGTCTTAGCTTCACAAATATCAAGCTGCATGCCAGGCCTTGGAACTGCCCAAACAAATGTCAAGTTAGACTCAAAATCAAGGCTAGTCAATCACCCTTAAATCGTGTCTAACAGAATTATGTTTGTCCCATATTAGAAACTCATAGAACACATTTCACAGCGGGACAAATCCTTAACCCCCCAAACTTCTTACTATATCAAATCTACAATCTAAAAAATCGATAACAGCAAACGTATTCCTAGAAAATTTTGTATGGGCACACATTAATCTTGTTAATATTCATTTTAAGATGAACAAGTTATACAAAATCAAGTGTAACCGCTAATATACAAAAAATGATGATACATTTCAGTAGATATGCCTGATAGACAACGTGATACACAAAGCAGTAACTGTCACAGTGAATTTCAAGATAGAATGAGGATACCGATAAACTAAGCAATTTTAAAACATAATCTGTCATTATTGCTAAAAAGAGTAAAAGCTTGTTAGAAATTAGAATGATATCAGAATCAAAAGATAATCCTTTCATATTTCTGGATCCTCATAATGATACGTTTATGATTTCTTTAGGGTATAACTGGCTGACCCTAAAACCTTAATAGGAGGAACATATACATATGATTTCATCCGGTGCATATAAACACGTAAGGATTATATTCAGTCTTGAACAAATAATAATTAAACTTTGCAGGTCCGTCTAAGTGGTTGTCTTCATATATGCAAGCATTCTGACCTGGTTTCAGCTATTGCAAAGTGCTTGACTGTAACCATAAACTCGAATGGAGAGTAGAAAAACGACTGAAAAAATTTAATTTTAAGCTTTCTCTGAAATATGGCTACTGGATAATGTTACTTACACCTTACTCTCTTTTGACCGCACATCCATCTCTAAACCAAAAGACCTTATTCTCTGTCTACCTGCATCGCCCATGACAAATTATATATAACACGAACCAAACCACAAAATACAAAACTTCTTCAATTTACCAACCCATTGATACGAAATTAGGTCTAACCTCGTTTTCAACTAAATGCTTTCTGCAAACTCAATCTAAGTCGCGAAAAACACAATACAACTGCACAACAAAATAATTTCAATGTCTTCTATTTAGTCACTCTAAATTTAGACAATGCTAAAGCGCAGAGACAGATAAAAACTTATCTCTGCGATTATACTCTTTCCGTCCCCTGCAAACACAACTCCACAATTCCGCCATTGCCACGCCATAACACCAAAAAACAAGCTTTCCGCCGCACAGCCAAAAAACGAGACACAGAATAACACGTATCTAGCCTCTCCCAACACCTGTCATCACCATTACGCCTTCTGCAAATGACAATAAATCCCATTACACTGCAAGCATGCGACTATTACTCCCGCCTTAATATCTACCTAATCCACCGCAACCTTCTCAAATATCACCAAAAATCCATATCGCAATCAAAACAATAATAATCTTCTTCTTACATAACTTGCAAACAAATATAAATACGACCTATCCCTTTATATATTAATTGTTTTTCAAAATATTATACTACTTAGAAAAATAATATGTATCGCAAATACCGTATTTAGACTTCATACATCTCTATTCAAAAGCCTTTAATCATTTCAAATTCTGTAAAGAAACCTATCTCTTTATATTTTTTACAAATCCTAAAACCAATCCCGCACAACATATTACTTCTCATCTTTCATCAATCCTTATACTCTACAACGACCCTCATTTCCAAACATGTTTTGTCAACATCGATCTAACACCCTAAATTTGGATCCAACATAGTTGCCGCTTTTCCTTTCCAACCCATCCTCGCAACAAATTACAGCCGCATTATCGATTAATGCTTCGGCAATAGTATTTGCCATCTTCGACCAAGAACCAGTGCTTCCATTGTACACCGACTACTGGCAACAACGCAATCACACAAAGCTTCGCCAAACGAATACTAGCAACAATGTAATCGCACAACCATGCATTCACACAACACCGCAACAAATACAATAGCAACAACAACAACCCAATAGTGCACCCCATCTTCAACAAGCGACTAATGCTTTCATTGTACAGCCAGTACTACCATCCTAGTTGCGGGGAAAGGAAAAAACCACACAATGTCCAAGGAATACTTATGTAACTTATGTAAATCAATTAAGAGATATCAACAAAGAAATATCTGCTACATTAATGGAACTACCAAGATACCTCCAAGAGGATTCTCTACAATGAAATGTATTGTGGTGACCTGATTCCACTCCCCATCCAGTGCCTCCTTCCGGAGTGTCACATTGTTATTCCCATCGGCAACTGCCAAGATGTTTTCAGTCAACGACCAGCTGAACCTCCACACTAGAGTCTTAAAATCATTCAGAACTGTACCCACCCATTTATCTCCCTCCTTCCCCTGAGTCCATATGACTACAGCCCCATCCTGGGAACAGCTTGCAATAGTGCTTTTGGAAAGCCCTAAATTGGGTGCCCAGGCAATTTCGCATACCCAATCGGTATGCATTTGCAGAGGAGGAAAACAAACCAGGTTCCAGGAGCCATTGCGTAGAACTTCCATACCTTAGCCGTGTTGTCACAGCCACCAGAGACCAGCTTCAGGAAAGGATCCGAAGGCTGCCCTACTGTACATCCAAGGCGAACCAGGAGCCCGGCACTGCAGTTACACCAACCTGGTGTAGACAAATGTTTAGTGCCTAACCCTCACCTAATGATTATTTTCATTAAACTGTTGGTAAACAAATTCAATGCACAGAAGAAAAAAAAACTGGAAAGAAAAACATGTAACCTTGCAACCTAATTAATCGTCCTGTTGATAAGGTCAAGAGGTGCTACCAGAAACGCCAAAATAAAAACTATTTTGCCAAATGCAAAAAAGTTGGCGACAACAACTTTTGCATAATGATGTGTATATTGTTTTTAATCGGCATTTTGGATCACACTCCATGATCCATCATCTGAAAGAGGATGGAGCATAATCCACAACACCGAACAAAAACAACATACATAGTTTTATCCAGAACTGGCTCTCTCTAATTCTTATGGACCATGCAAACACAATACATGAAAACTATTCTAAGGTTTTAATTCATAATTTCACACTTTGTATGACAATTATGCACTGCATAAGCACTTTTTATTCAGAATTATAACAATGTAATTGCACAACCATGCACTCACACAACACCGCAACAAATACAATACCCCATCTTCAACAAGCGACCAACACTTTCATTGTACAACCGGTACTACCAACAACAACAAAGCAAAGGCTTCGGCAGGATTTGCCATATCATGGCCTTGTTCATTAGTTAATGTATTTGTGAGGATAACTTATATATGTAGGAGAGTGTGAGTTATCATAATACCTTATAACTATTAGGTTTGTTCGAGGAGTAAAATAGAATATGACATTTGTATATCTGAATTTTAATATTTAGGAGTTCATCACATTTATAAATATAAATTATTATTTATGAATTAAAGAATAAAAATATTATTGTTTTAAATACTTGTGTGTGACTTTATCAAATTTTATATAATGTAATACCAAGGTAAAAGATTACATTATTTTGTGTAGAAGTAAAATAAAATTTATATTTTCTTAAATTTTGAAACCTACTCAACATGATCTTGCATCTTATGATGATCATTCTCCATAACACAACAATATTATAGGTTATAGATCTATATCTAATCTCATACACGTGTATAAGATTTATCTATTTATTACGCATATGTACCTACTATACATAGCTCCTTTTCTTTCTTATTGTACATAATTTCTCATCTTAACTTGTCTATAGTTTTCTATATTTCATTTTATCCTAGATTGAAAATTATTTTCCTTTGATATTAACTACACTTTTTATATCTTTTTACTTTCTTTAATATTGTTTTTTTTCTTTATTCTTCTAATGTGATTCCCATTATATGATTCTTGATATTTTACATTAATCTACTTTTGGTAGCCACTGATTCTATTTTTATACATCCAAGATACTACATTTTCCTTTTCCTTTTTGAATTATTTTAGTTTAAGGGGTTGTTATCACTTTCCTTCATTTTTTATGATTATTGTTCCTTTGTTTTCCAATTGTTTCAAGTCTCACTCCTAATTTAGCTTGTTTTTACATCATCCATGAAGCTTTTATTAACTTCCAAGTGATGAAATTCATAATTATATATAGGAGCACAATGTCCCTAAGCATGAATAAATCTAGTGCAAGTTGTAGGCAAGTCGATATGTGGTAGTCTACCTCATAAATATTCACAATCATGCCATAATCCTCACTTCTACTGAATAATATTTTTCTCCTCATCCATGTGACATCTCATGACATACATACAAACTTATGTATTATCCTGAAGTCTCATGCATTTTATATTATAATTCATAGTTGTCATAGAATCTACAATCTCATAGTATCATAGTAAGATATTTGAACTTGTTTACTATTATGTTCCTCTTCCTAGCTTCTTTTTGTGTTACACAACACATTTGAGCCTCATAATACTGCCACATGATTTTTTACTTTCTTATTGGTGAACCACATCTTCACAGTTCTACAAAGGGTGTAGTGCCCCTCTCATTTTTGTAACATCCGCCCCCATCTCCGTGTGGCAATGTGGTCACGAGACCACTTAAGGAGCCTAGCAATGCATGTGATATTCTTAGGAAAAGTGCAGATTTTGGTGGATGCGTGTATAGTGTTTAAATAGATGGAAATTATTCCTTAGTTGTGCAAACTTTCCTCTCAAACATGTATCCTTGCAATCCATCCACCCCTATCTGACAACACAAGAAAAATGGAAGCTAACGCTTGACACGTGAACTATTTGGACAAAGGTTTAGTTTGCAGGTTATAAAATGCATTAGCTCCTTCAATATACAACAAAACATCCTAAACAATCTTTTAGTCTTGTCATTGTCCTCGCATAATAATACAACCACTTTATTTGAGATCAGGAGGCATAACCACGGCAAAACCCAAGTTAACATGGTAAATTTAGTAGTATTTGGATAAATGCAGCTAGTGCAGAAGTTGGAGCTCTACTTTACTAACAATGGTAAAGAAGGGTTATGTAATCTCATTATTAAATTAAAAAATGTGACAAGGAACTATGCTAAATGGAACGCTCACTGATAGCCATCCAAAAATTAGTGTCATTATGGGTTAAAGCGGCCTTGTACACTGCGATAAATATTTAACCGTTATATCTCCTCATTTTACTGTATACAAGTTGATTAATTTGGATCTGTGTCTGTTTATGTATCTGAAGCAGGTTCATTTTTCTCTAAGAGAAAAAGAAACTACTGCATACCGATGTTTTTTTGTTGTATGTAGAAGAAGAAGAAGATTGAGGATTAGGAGGCGCTTCATTCGGGTGTAATGTCTAGTTATATTTATTTTGATTCTTCTGCTTCTAAGCACCTGTACTATGTGCATTGCAACCTTTGCAGCACCATTCTCGGGGAGGACAATGGCTACCACTTCATTTTTTTTCTCTTTATCCTTTTATTTTGAGTAGTTGTTGTATTGATTAAGACATTCAAAGTTCCCTTTCCTGTTATCCCACTTATGTCTATCTGTAATATTTGTCTCTTTCACTCTTCCTCTTTGTGAAACCCTCTATTTTTCCATTATCTGTAGAAGAAAATGATAAGAGATTCGAGTAGAGTATATGTGTTATCAATGGAGCAACTTGCAAGATGTGGGCGCCAAGGGATTGGGTCTCTTAGAATGTATTAAGTTCTACTGAGATTTGAGTGCAACCATTTTGGTATGTGGATGTTTTAGTTCTAGGAAAACATGCTTCTAACTTGCGCCAAAATAAGAGAATTGGGTTAGGGTTATGGGCATCCACCTATACATTTTGGCAATGGAGCCTTTCTGGTTGGTTCCCCTCCTTCACTTGTGTACCTTGTAGAAGCAGTATAAAGGAAATACACAAATGGTTTTGTTAAAGCGTTTATTGGGGCTTTGAAATGGGTTGAGCATCCATCAATGCATGAAGGAAAGAAATAAATGTGATCTAAAACCTATTTTAGCATGGAGTGTGATTGTTTATAAGTGCTCGTGGAATCTATATCTTGCCCCAAATGGCCACTTCATCTAAATTGTGTTGGCTTGTTTTGTAATGGTATGCTTTGTGGGATTTAGCGGCAGGGCTGTTGAGCTATCCAACTTGGTCTTTAAAACATGTAAGGAACTTTGACCTTTGCATACAATGTGATTACTTCGGTGTTGCTTAGGAGTGTGGAGTGGTCGGTCCTCAACCTCTGGTTGTTAGTGAGCTATTTGGCTTGGGCGTGGTAGTTGATGTGGCAAGATCACACATGAATAATGTGACTCGCTGGTGGCGAATAACTTGACCATATCCATTTCAATATAGTTCATGGAATATCGTGCTCGATTTGTAACTCACAAATCAACTCATCTACTAGATTTGTAGCGATATTGTGGTGTAATGCCAACTCCTCCCATCTCACTCACCAGTTATACAGGCATGGTTTTCTACCTATTTCTAACATTGTTCTCATGTTTATAAGTTTCCCTTCATAGTGTTTGTGAAATTCTTAATTAAATAAATAGTATGCTTATGGTAAATAAATAGTATGCTTATGATAAATAAAATGACTTGTTGCACATAATGGATGTATTTACCTTACATCATGTAGAACTTAATATGAACCCCTTTTGTGTAAGTTGCACTCCGAAACCATGTCATGCAAAACCTATAACTTTTAGATGATATAACTAGATAACCATATCCACTCGGTTAGAGAATTAAACTTGACTTCCTTGAAATCCCATATTTTGTTCACCTTGCTAAAATTTAATAAATCACAAATTTCAATGACACGTAAACTACCACTCAAAACTAAAAGAGTTGACGGATCATATCAGAAACTGTGCACCACAATGAAGTTGCACTCAAGTTGAATCAAAATAGCTCCAACGTAATCACAAGGAAGAAGTGATCAATAACTGAATAAACTTGCATAACAGAGAAAAACTTGTTCATAAGAAAAAGACAACAGAGTGTCTTGGCATGCTCATAAATGAATAGTAAAAGGGTACATATAGGGTGTTGAGTAACCCTAGTGCAATGACTTAATAGCAAACCCTAAACCTAACCCATGTGAGATGACCCTCCAATATGAGAGGAGGAAACATAAGATAACTCACACTAACACCCCCCCTTCATCTAAACTGGGGTAGCGGCTATGAGACAGACGAAAAAGGAAGACACCCCTAAACAACTAAGAAAGATGTGTCAATGGGGCCGGGCAACTAAAGGCCTGATAAGGTGCCCATATACAAACACAATCTTCCTAGAAGAAGAAGAAGAGAAGGACTACATATCCTGAAGAAGATGAGTAGCTGCAGAAGACCTCACCCCAAGAAGAGACCATAAGTGAATAAACTTCATCTCAATGAAGGGCTTGGTAAATAAATCTAAAATCTGATCAACTATCTGAATGTAATGATGTCGATGATGCCATCATGAATAATCTCTCGTATGAAGTGCATATGGATCTCAATGTGCTTCTCTACTGATGTTGAACTAGATTTCTGCAAATAGAGATAGTGCTCGTGTTATCACAGTAGATAATGGTAGACTACTGAAAGTGGATGCCAAACTCTGTTAGAATACCCTGTAGCCAAATAGCTTTTGTGGCAGCATTAACTGCTCCTCTGTATTCTACCTATGTAGATGATATCGCAATTGCATTTTGCTTCTTGCTAGACCAACTAATAGGACCCAAACCAAGAGAGAAACTGTAGCCAGAAAAAGATTTCCGATGATCTAACTCACCGGCCCAATCAAAATCTGTGAACCCAATCAAGTCAATATCTACCCCTCCATGATAGTGAATGCCATCAGCACAGGGGCCACGAACATAATGAAGGATCCATTTAGCTGCTTTCCAATGTAGCTCATGTGGCTCTTGCATGAATATGGACACGATCCCAACAACATACGATAAATCTGGTCGAGTGTGAGTTAAGAAAATCAAGCTCCCCACCAACTGTTGATAAAGAGTACCATCAACCAAAGGAGTAGAGCAATCTGAAACCAACTTAACCCCGGAAAGAAAAGGAGTAGAAGAAGACTTGCAATCAAACATCTGAAAATGAGCTAGCAAATCAAGAGCATACTCAAGTTATGAAATCAAGATTCCCGAGTCAGATTGTGAAATCTGGATCCCAAGGAAGTAATGAAGCAGACCTAAGTCAGTCATGGAAAACTTGTGGGCCAAGGTGATCTTCACAGAATCAATAATAGAGGAAGAGTTGCATGTGATCAACAAGTCATCAACATATAGAACAAGAATGAGTATGGAGTCATCTTGCCGTAGAATATAAACATTTGGATCAGAGTGACACCTAGTAAACCCTGATGTAAGTAAAAAGGAGTCCATCTTGGCATACCAAGCTTGAGGGGCTTGTTTAAGGCCATAAAGGGAATTCTTTAACTTACAAACGAGGGAGGGATCTTGGACATAACCTAGAGGTTGTTCCATATAGATCTCTTCCTCTATGTCACCATGAAGGAAGGAACTCTTAACATCCATTTGATGGCCTTTCCATCTGTTCGCTGCGGCAATGGCTAGGGTCAGTCGAATAGAAGTCATCTTCGCAATCGGAACAAAGGTTTCAGTATAATCAACCCCAGCTATCTGGGAGAAACCCTTAGCTACTAATCACACTTTAAAATTTTTGACGTCTCCATCTACTCCATACTTTGTTCGAAACACCCATTTACACTGAATGATTTTTCTTCCTTTCAGAAGAGTGGTGAGATCCCAAGTATCGTTCTTCATGAGTGTAGTGCCCACATTTTACACACCCAAATACAATAGTCAAATACCAGAATAATTTTTTTTTGTCTTACATTGATTCACGACACACAACCCAGTAAGGGCTCCAAGTACAGAACTCGACACACACGCGACAATCACATAAGGCATCAAATCACAAAGACACATGTAGACGACATCGACATGACGATACCACACTCTTCCCAACGAACGAATACTAGCAAGGACCCAACCACAAGAAACGTGACTTTAGGAACGGCGAACCCACGACAAAACATTACTTTAAATGTATTTTGGTTACGGCTAACTTCCCAAGATCCTTATTAGGTAAGCATGATTTTCTCCCTCTTTCCCACCTACATGTCCTGAAAATTCGTCTCACATTTCACTTATTGTTCGACCAGTTAATTTTGCTCTTTACCCTTATGACAAATCTTCATAACTGACATAAGAATTCACCATATTTCAAAATGCCTATAAGATTCTAATTTTCTCGTCCTTATGATAATATTTTGCTTCTCAAACTTTTATTTAGTGTATAAAATTTACTCTTGCTACACGAGAGATTCTAACGTGATGTCTAGATGAGGTATTGGGATTAAGGAAGACATAGAGTCAAGATAGCTTCCCAAAAACCTCCATCGATCACGGAATAGTTATCTCGCTTCCAAAGCTAATACAGTTCAAAAACTTATGGACCTCCTTTTTATATTTATATATGTTTTGTTTGCTCGAAGTTTGGTCGCACCAAGATAATTTATGTTCTTTGCAATGCAAGAAAAAGTTTAATTAAGGGATAATGACTCTAAGATTGACCTTAATCCTAACCTCAAAACTCGTGTGCAACATCAAAAGATATGCTCTTATATCGCACTAAGGTCTCGCTCATAGGATTGTTGGATAATCAGGAGTTACAGTAGTATTTGACTACCATCAGAAAAGGGGTATATGGTCGGAAGAATTATAAACCATACACGAACCACAAGAGACACTTCCTAATCAGCGGAGGTTTGGTTTCTTCCATTATGCACACAAATACCTACGCCTCAACTATATCAGAGTTTAAGGCAGGAGGACAAAATTATACTAAACCACATTCAAGGACATACCAAGGTGTTATTCTGATAGAATCCAGGGTTGCACTGCTTAGTCGTTCCTTCGAACAAGGACTCATAAGGCGACTTCTAAGGCAATCTTCACCACTCAACTTGGTGTCAGACCTGAAGAGAGGACATTCTTCTCGCGAATGCCAAGTCTAGAAGGAAAATGCAAACTCCAGATAGGTTGGACCATGACCTTCCTAAATATGGGTTTGCGACACTGTCGCTAGACAAAAGGCTATGACGGTAAAAACTCCAACGAGGGGTTTTATTTACCTAACCTATGAGGTCTCATCAAGTGCAAGTTTAAGGTCGTTCTTTGGTTTTAATTTTCTTATATGGTAGGAAAGGATCACATCTACAGGCAAGTCCTGCACGAATATTTTATTAGGGTTGAGTGTTCCCATTAAAACTCATTACTGTGTTTGCAAGGTAAGAAGGTAACCCTATAATATTAATTTAATCATTTATTAAATACTGAGAAGGTACTACAGTGTATTAACTTCGATTCCAATTTACTAAGTATAAACCAAACAGCCCTTTTGCCATACACCGCTAAAAATCAAATTGAGCTGGTGATTAGAAGTACATTCCATAAGTATCCTTAAAAACTAGCATATCATGCATGTTAGCAAATCTCATTTATAATTTTTCAGTAACAAGAGACTAATGTACACAGTTATTCTTTTTTCAATGACCTATAAGAGTTACAAAAACAATAATTAAATTTCACATCGCCTTCTTCGTCGTCGTTCATCCACCTGCAAAACCCACGTGAGCATGATATCAGCGATAAATCGCTGGCATGGCATCCACCCTAAACAATCATAATTATCATTTTTCAGTTCCCATTTACATCTGACAATAACTACAATATGCAATCGAAATAAAAATAAAACCTAGAAACATGTAATCATTGCATTTCGTTTTTTTTCTTCATTTTATAAACTCATAAGAGAGAGAGAGAGAGAGAGAAAATATCATTTTGTCAAAAGTTACAATACACACAAGTTTCATTTTAGTGTTTTAAACAGTTATTTACGTGTGTAAAAATTTTCCCAAGGTGAATTGGCAACCCTACGAGAGTCCGCAGCTTTCTACTTTTACATTTTCTCACTAGCTGCAAAACGTACAAAACAGGCTTGGAGGCTAAGAAACTGCTTCCAAAGGGTATCTCCCGATGAGCACGCACGTCCCGATTAACTTTCTACGTGACCCTAGATATACCAAGAGCTCATTGCAACTGACGGAATTGAAAAGGAGTGCACGGTTTGCGTTTGGCGGCAAGTTTTCCGGGGTCACTGGTCGTAGTTCACCCAGTTGTAAAATGACCAAAGTTAGCTCAAGCGCCCAAAAAAAAACCGCATCCATAATTGACGTTTGATGGAGAAGCACGCAACGAGACATCTCCTACTAGTTCCCCTATGTAACGAGAATTCATTAGAGTCAACAGGACTGAGAACTAGACAACCATGTTCAAACGGCGACAAGTTCTTGGAGAGACAAGACGAAATTGGAACAGTTTGACCTCGTCAAACTACGACCGGAGGCCTACAAAACAGCTTCGCAAAACTATCCCGAAAAGTGCTCTTTCCTATACTGAATGTTCCATGCATTTGTCTTGTATACACACCAGGGGTTTGCGAAGACAAAACATGATTTCTCTTTCCGGAGTTCAACTGGTGGCCCCAAATGAAAGCCAAATTTCTAGTTTTAACAGCTCTCTACTGTTGTAAACCAGTGTAACAGGGCTCCTATAAGGGCGTCAAAACGATGTCATATGATCGTTTCAGGCCAAACCAAAAATCAGGGTGACTCCTCGTATACCAAGGTACCCGAATGAAACTTCACATCTCGTTTCTAGAGTGGCGAAAGGTACCTGGTGAGTCTCCACAAATTGCAAAATTTAACTATTTAAAACAAGGAGAAGGTCAACGTTATCAGTGGAGAATCAAATTTTTCTGGTCAACAAAACGATATTGGAACGGTCAAGAAGGGTAAGAGATTTCTAAATCATCTCGAGCGAGGGTGATAGTTCATGTTTTAAAGTAGGTGAGTTATAATGGCTCTGAGAGTTGCGACAAGACACTTTATTGTTTGCAATGAGTTGAAGAGACATTTAACTGTATTTAAAAAATCCTAATGAGTTAAAATTCTGTTTAATTGCAAAAGAGAACTAAAATACGGAAATTAGGAGAGGTAAGGGAAGAATGACCATGCCTGGAGAACGAAGTCGGTCGAAGCCGCATGCTTGGGTTCAGTCTCGTGCTTGGGTACTTCGTCAACCAGATCACGAGCATCGCCAGCTCCACCGTTTGACATACATGTCTTCTGGATTCGACCCACCACTTGCTGAGCGTGATCAAAGGGTTTCTTATTGTTGTTGTTTGGATAGGAAGAGATCTTCCTCCTTTTGTGCGTAGCCTCAAACCTTGTAACCGTTAGACCGAGATATCTGAAGGCGTTTAATCAAACACTTCACATGCCTTAAGCATGCCTCCACATTTTGCACATTCTCATGTGCTCATCAAAACCAGCAACATAGTGATTAATTTTCGGCATGATTCTACAAGAGGCACTCATGCCAACGAAGTATTTACAACCAACATGCACTGAACATGCATGGCTGAAAGCCAGTTAAACAAAAATGAAGCTTACATGGTCAGGGTATGTTCCATAAGACCACGTCCCTTGAGGCATTTTGCCGAACAATTCACATGCCTAGAATACACTTCCACATTTTCCACGCATATCAACTATGACACCAGCAAGCACAAAATAGTACAAACAAAACCACATTCTATTGTTCATACCACGTTCCAATACTTCCATTTTGGCACAGGCTGGAAGCACGCTGGCAAAGGTTGTGGATTCTGGCTTTACACAGACCAAATGCATTTGCTTGAAAGTTTCCAAGGCCTCTTCAGCAGCCTCGTTTTTTGCACATCCTGCCATCATTACAGTCCGCAATACACCTTTCTTTCATCCATTTTTGAACAGTTTGCATGCTGCCATGTTTTTTGCATAAGTAGCTGCCAGGGCGCATGCAACTAACACATCTGACAAAAAAACTTTACCTTCCATGCGCTGGAAGGAGTCACACCAGTCTGGGCGCGGGTTTTTTGACCCAGGCTGAGAAATTTTTGGCAAAATGGAACTGAACAGGTTGGAGACCAGTTTGCTGCGTGGTGAAACAGTGTGGCTGTCCCTTGAGGAACCCCATGCCACCTGGATGCTGCAAAAATCGCGCCCATGAGCGCTGTCCTTTTTTTTTTTTTTTTGGTTAAACATAGAAGCGGCGCCTCCAAACAAATTTGTAACAGCAACATCTGGCGAAGATTTCCCTGTCCCTCACGCATTGCAACAAGAAAAAACGCCCATGTTTGAGCAGTCTGGCGCGAATGGAAGGATGTTGAACCAGGTTGGAGCCTCCATGCTGCCGCCCTCCCCAAACTCGCCCCTTCCAAGAGCCAAAAGGGATAAAACCCTAACGCCCCCACAAGAAGAATCACGGGTTTTCTTAGTTTTTATTTTATTTTATTTTATTTTTTTGCTTGTTGGTTTTAACTAGATAAAAAACACAACCAAGCCTAAAACGAAGAAAGAGAATAATTAACACACAATAACGATCGCCACAATATTAATCATGATAACCCGAATTCAATAATAGTAATAGTAATACTAATAACACAATTTTATTAATCGTATTACTAATGATCGCATGACAACGAGGAGTAATACAATTAATACGCACAGATCGACAATAAAAATTATAATATTATTACCAACATTATTATTACGATTTTACGGTTTAAAATAAATAATAATAATTATTTATCCTATTAATGTCGACGACCCGACAAACTCGAAGAGCCGAGAACCAAATTTCCCTTTACCCGTATACCCGTCCATGACGCTACGGGGTCCACAGCTTGGGGTGTCGACAACGACCCGAAGGCAAGGAGAGGGGGAAGGTGAAAAATCTTCACTGCGACCCGGACAAGATCAACAATGGTCAACGAGAGCGCACGCACACCAGTCTCCCAGGATTAGTAATAGGGTCGGCAGGTCAGGGTATGTTTAAAATTCATGATACGGTACTTCAAATTAGAGTGTTGTACTAGGATTCTCAATCCATGGTAGAATTTGTCTTCTTTTGTTCACTATTGGTTTTACCAGATTCCTTCTCTACGAGACTATGGATCAGAAGCAGAGGTGAATAAAGAGTAGGGTCCAATGAAATAATGAGCGAGTACGTCTCATATTCGAAGTATTCCAACTAAATCTATTAGGACTTTGCAAAGGTTTTCATGGCCCAAAGTTATGGGACTAGTGAGGATCAGGCTTAGAGTCGGAAGATTCATCACTCGAGTGAGAAGGGACATATTCCTCATCATCACTGTTGTCAGAATTAGAAGACTCAAAGGTCTGATGATTCGGGAGGATATAGGAAGAGGAGCACGCTCAATAATATCATCATTTGATGAGTCAGAATCTAATGTTAGTGAGATGAAGAACCTCAATACGTGGAGAAGTAGAAGTCGAAAAAGACTCCTTGAACTTAACACTTCTCTCAATATACAACTCATAAGAAGTAGGATTCATCAATCGATATCCCTTCATGCCATTAGGATAACCTACAAAGATACAAGGTTTGGATTGTGGTTCCAAGGCTTGTGTTCTTCTTGGGAATCTGAGACATAACTTTGGATCCGAAGACTCGAAAGTGCTCAACATCAGGCTTGCGTCCAAACTAGGCTTCAAAGGGTGTCATCCCTCTTACTTCCTTGTGTGGAACACGGTTCTGAATGTAGTTTACACAATTCACTGCTTCGGCCCAATACTGCAGAGGAAGAGACTTCGAGTGAATCATACAAGTGGCCATCTCCTTAAGAGTACAGTTCTTTCTTTCTGCAACTCCATTATGCGAAGGGCTATAAGCAACTATATGCTGCAAAGAGATCCCTTCAAAAGTACAGAAATCCATGAACCTATTGTTTACATATCCACCTCCATTGTCGGTTCGAAGAACCTTGATAGACCATTCCACCTGTTTCTCAGCAAGAGCCTTAAAATCCTAAAAATGTTAAAAGACTTCAGACTTAAGCTTAAGAAAATATACCCAAGTATATCGCGAATAGTCATCAATGAAGGTTAGCACATAAAGAGCTCTAGTAAATGAAGGAGAAGGAAATGGACCAAAAACATCGTTGTGAACATGATCCAAAGGATGAGTGGCTCTCTAGGGTTTTCCTTTGTCAAAGTTCTTTTCAGGATGCTTTCCAAGGGTACAAACCTCATAAAGACCCTTAGAAAACTTGACACGAGGCAACCTATTGACCATTTCATTTTGGCTCAATTGTTCAAGGTAGTGATAATTTAGATGTCCAAAACACTCATGTCATAACTTACTAACCTCATTTGCATGAGTGAGCAAGGTAGTGGGTGTTGAATCAGAAGTAAAGTGGGAAAAGGTATATGACCGTGAACGGTGATCAGCCTTTCCCTCAGCCACTATAGTGTCATTGTTAAGCTCATGAATAATCACCAAGTCAGGACCAAATTCCACTCGCATTCCTTCACTAAGGTGAGTAATTTGGTAAACAGACAGGAGACTGGTAGAGAGATCAAGAACACTCAACACTTGGTTAAATGTTCCCCCATCCATCTCTACCGATCCACTATCGGAAACCGACACTTTCGTGTCATTACCCATCGTGATTTGGGACATTCCACAAGGTTCGATGTTGGAAAACTCAACATGCAAAGAGCCCATGTTGTGCGAGGCACCGAAATCTATAATCCATGTCAATGAAGGAGCAATTCTAGCTACAAGGGCCTTTCCTTTCTTCTTATCATTTTTAGCACCTTTTGCTACAGAAGACTCCGCCTTCAGAGCACTTTGTTTTAAGGATTCAGGAACACTTATTTTATTCTTCTCAAGTAAATGAGATAAGTGATCAATTTGTTTATGAAATTAGTGTTTCTCGTCGTGACCAGCATTCTTATAATAGGAACACAAATACTTGCTTTTCTATGCCTTAGGCTCAAAAGTCAAAGTGTTTGTGTCATTTTTAGGTTTGGTTTTGGTTTTTTTCTTCTTTTCAGTCTTATTTCCCTTGCTAGTACTTGCTAAAAGGGCATGTGACTTGGACTTGAGAGAACCCATTTGAATGAGTTTGTCATGTTCTTGAATGAGTTGGGACGAAAAACAGTCAAAGGAGGGCATAGTCCAAGTATTGCCCAAAGCAGCTTTTGTAGCATAGAAATTTGACACGAAGACAGAATATTCGGGACCTAGCTTAGAGAGAATTGACAAGATCAGTTGAGAATCTTTCTTCTCTACTTGACATCCTTTTAACAACAATCTAATGTGGACAAATTTCGAGAAGAAATCTTGTAGGTTTTCAAAGTCACTAGGATTTAACCCTAGTAGTTCATTTTCCAACTCATGCGCTCTCATGTCATCTAGTTGTCTAAACATCACATCCAATGTTTTCCACGTAGATTTAGGTGTTTCAGATGCCTTAATGTAGAAGAGCAAGTCATGAGAAACAAACATGTAAAGAAGACCTAAAGCTTCATCACTATGGTTTAACCACTTAGATTTTTCAGGGTCGTCGTCTGGTTCACTCTCAGTTCCCATGGTGATGTGAAATAACCCTTTACCCCTTAGTTTCATTATTATTTTCGATCTCCATTCGAAAAAGTTGAAAGGCGTAAGCAAGGGAATTAAAAGTGCATCCATAGGAGAGAGAGAGAAAGAAATGCAGAAAAGAAAAACAACCACCCAGGACAATAACAACCCCCCTACTTTTGGCACTTTATAGTTTAGTGCGTTGATTACAATCAGGTCTGGGCGTGCGGTTTGAAACACTTGGTAACTCAACTTGCAATCAACGTAATAACGCGCAAGAGAGGAGACCACAACAATGTTCCGTGGAGCGGAGAAAATAATACACCATAAACAAGCACATGCACAAAACAAGGAAGGAGGCGAAAGCCAATCCTGGTTGTCAGAAAAAATGTCTCACATCGCAAATGAAAAACCCCTTGCTGCAGACTGTGGCGGACGCGCTCACTAGTCGCAAGCAATAATAAGGGTAAAAGAAAATATTTTAAATGAACTCGAAGGAGTCCAGAGAACTTTCAGAACGCTGGAAGGGCACGCAGAAGACAAGAAGAGCTCAGAGTGAGGCTGTAAACTTGAGTGCGCGATTAGAGAAAAAATTGACAATAACTTTTTTAAGGAATTACCATTTTGGAATGTCCTATTTAGCTAATTTAAGCAATTTTGGACAAAACGATAAAAATACGTTAATTTTTTTTTAAATGATTTAAATATTTTACTAATCGTAAATGAGAAACGAAATTTTAAACTAGATTTAAATAAATCTAATTAATTTCAATTAACTTTAGAAAAATCTTAAAAAATTAAAAAAATACTTTCCTTAAAAAAAGACTTTTAACTTTAAAAAAAAAAAAAAAAAAAAACGTTTTAAAGATTTTTTTTTTTTAAACGTACTTAAAAAAGGCGTGTTTTTTTTTAGAAGGGAAAGTTTTTTTTTTTTAAAGGAAAGAATTTTAAAGAACTTAAAGAGAAAGATTTTAATTTTTTGATTGAAGAAACAAACTAAAAACAAAACAAAAAATAAAAAAAACTTACCAAAAAAAAGTTTGCATGCAAGGTCTGTGTGGGTTCACAGGTCGGCACAGGCAGAGGTGACGGTGTGAGTGCATGGGGTGGAAAATGTGGATGGCACAGGCAGAGACCACAGTGGCAGCAGATGCAGACGACACAGGTGGAGACCAGTGCAGGGGCAGCAGAATCGCAGATGGCACAGGAGGAGACCATAGCGGTGCAGACAGACGTAGGACGCTAAGCAAGGGCACGTGGGGTGGAGCAGGGTTCGCAGCAGTGAGTGGTAGACAGCGGGTAGAGCCGAAGGCACAGCAGGGTCCATGGGAGATGGGTGGAGCAAGGTCTACAGCAGTGAGCGGCGGGTGGTGGGCGGAGCAGAGTTTGCAGCAGCTGGCGCAGGTGGCAGGCAGAGCCAAAGGCACAGCAGGGTCACAGTGGGGCGGCAGGGTAGAGCCGTAGGCACAACAAATTTATTTTTAAATTTAATTAAAAAAATGAAACCTGTAACAACTTGTACCTACACAAAAGACAAAAAAAACACAACAACAAAGAGAAAAAAAAAGGCACTAATTTTTAGAAAAAAATAGAAAACCTCTTATTTTGCTGTAGAAACCTTGAAAAACTCAAGGTGATACCTACACAAAGAATACAAAAAAAGATTTTCCAAGAACATTTTGTTTAAAATGTGTTAGCAAGGAAAGAAAGAATATTAAGATTGAAAAGCTTGCATGAGGAACGAAAAAAAAAGAGTAATCACAACTAAAAACGAGTGCACGTTTACCAGATCTCAACTCTAATACCATGAAAGAGTTGACGGATTATATCGGAAACTTTGCACCACAATGAAGTTACACTCAAGTTGAATCAAAATAGCTCCAACGTAATCACAAGGAAGAAGCGATCAATAACTGAATAAACTTGTATAACAGAACAAAACTTGTTCATAAGAAAAAGACAGCGGAGTGTCTTGGCATGCTCATAAATGAATAGTAAAAGGGTACATATAGGGTGCTGAGTAACCCTAGTGCAATGACTCAATAGCAAACCCTAAACCTAACCCATGTGAGATGACCCTCCAATATGAGAGGAGGACACATAGGATAACTCACACTAATTAAAACCCTGCAGTGGGTAGGTTATGGAATGACCATGTTTATTGGTGATGTGAGATGTCATGTCAATATCTATAATGACATTAAACTAACCTTTGAACTTGTTTCGTTGCACATATGGTGGCCCAGTCAATTATATTACCGCTTTGGTAAGTTAAAAAAAAGTTAGTTCGATTTTTGCCTATAATTTAGGCCCCCATACTGAGAAAATAAAAAATGGTCACTACATTCCTCTAGTATCTCTCTAGGACTATCATAATCAAATAATGGCTTCGAGAAATTCACCTCAAAATATAGTTTTGTAACAGGAAGACCTCCGAATGTTTGATGACTAAGTGCAAGTAGCTTAATTATGATAAGTAGCTTCAAAAATGTAGTCAGAATTTGAATCTTGTACATAAGATTTGTGTTCTGTAAACTCCAACGAGTACCTTGTAGATAGGGGAATTGACGCAAATTTACATATGGTACAGGGAAAATTTTAAGGAACCGGCCTAGAAAAATATATAGAAATCATGGCGAATATGGTCGAAACCAAATTCACTGGGTTGACGAATTATCTAAAATTTAAGTTCATGGCATTTGTGAAATATAATATATTTTTTGAAGTTAATTATAGACGAAGTGGAAAATGAAGGTTAATTCATTGGAATGAAGGATATTTATTGTAAAAAAACACATTTTAAGTCCAAATGGAGGTCTACCACATGTTCCCTTGATTATCACTTTTTCTCATCTAACTACGGACCTAAAACTTTATTGAATTGGTTAATTCCGTAGGATTGGAGTCCACAAAATGCCTTTTCCTTTAGGATGCCCAAAATCCCGCCACATGTCCACCTGATATTCAATTCTAGGTGGTGGGGATCATTTTGCATACCTTTATGCTCATGTGCCCAGAATGGGTGACACATGGTTGCTCCTCATGCGTCGAGGCTTATCAAAAGTTTTAGCAACTTTCTAGGAAATTAGTGGAGTCTTTTAAATTTATTGGGTCTTCTAAATGTTTAACGAATTCCAATATAGATATAGATATAGATATAGATATAGATATGTATGTATATACATGGTGAATTTAATCAGATTTAAAAAAAATCCAAAACATGTTGAGGAATGAGACCAAATGAATAGGAAGCTTCCATAGATTTCTTGGAGATTGAAGAATGTTTTTAAACCCTCATTCATCTATCATGTGGTGATTTAATAAAAAAAAATATGTTAGGATTGTAGATCTATTGGCTATTCACATGGGACAAATTATTATTTGTGGAATTTTTGGGTGAAATGTGATCAATGTCATGGCTATAAAAATAGCCAAATTCATGTTCCAAAATTCCTAATTTTAGCCAAATTACGAATATTAGCCACTAAAATTTTCCTTGATGTGTTGTGTTTGGGCTTTGGAAAATGGATTTCAACCTCAGTTTCTGGGCCACTTTGGCCAATTTGGTCATTTTAATAATCTTTTTGCACTAGCGAGAAAATTTCTGTGGAACTTTCTCCTAGTAGAAAAACTATTACAAAACCTATCAACACTATCACAATGACTCTATAGACCTCCTTGATGACACTTGTTTGTATTTTATTACTTATGGGAAATTTGGTGTGTTTTTCTCTCTCCTCTCTCTGTCTAATTTGATCCATCTTGAAAGAGAAATGAAACTACACCTGTGTTCTTATCTCACTTGCATCATAAAAGTGTTTAAATTTATTGTAAGTGGAAAATTATAGATGTGAAAATGTTAGTCATGGGTGGAATTCTATGCCAATATTTATTTTCAGTGGCCATGTTTATAATAACTTTTCAGGTTGCAGGTGGCGTAAAGACATTTGAAATAATGATGTGATACAGGTGCATCAAAGGCTAAAGTATAATAAGGTCAGATGAGACCATTAGACATGTTATTGGATGAGTGTTAAAGTTTAATGTATTGTACAAAGTGGATATGTACTTGTAAAAGGTTAATAAGTGCTTGTAAGAGTGTTGAGTTTGAATTGGCAAATAGAGTTGTTATAGGCTAAATAGGGTATTTAAAGCCATGTCATCATGTTTTAGTTGTCATGTATAAACCTCATGAGTGTATTAAGGTGATATACACCTGATTTCTATGTTGAGAAGGTTGTTGAGTCTTCTTAGGGATGTTGAGTTAGCTTAGGAGTTTATTTAGGAGGTCTTTACTTAGAAAATGAACTCTTATTCATATTTAATTCAAGGTAATGGATGCAAGACATGGATTTTAGAGATGGAATAATTAATAATGATGCATGTAAGATGTTTTGAAAGAGGTAATTTGACCATGTTTGAAGGAAATTGCATGTTTCTTATGGACCGTGCACAAGAAACCCGCCTAGACAGTGAATCCAAAACCCTCAAGAGAATATATGCATCGAATTTCTCTTAACTGTTAGATTAGAGAGTATCTAAATGTTACAAAGATTGCAATCATAATTTTTATAAGTTTTGAAATTGATTGTTTTAATTGTTATTGCAATTTGAAGGCTCTCGGGCCAGAACTAGGGCCTCAATGATCTTTTGACTGAACTGGTGAAACGAGCTAAAAATTTCAAATATTCTCTATATTAGAATGTTATAGGAGTCCTCAAAATCTTAGGATTATTGGATAGGTGTAGTTAAATATCCATGTGATAGAAATTTCAAGCTATAACATTGAAAATACAGTGTACAGGGAAGGATAGTCAAGGATAAAGTTATCATGAATGCTTGATTGTCATGCATTTAGCTTGTGTATGGAGGTTGTATTAAGTACTATCGAGATGTTTGAATTCCCTAATGGTGTAGTAATGATGATAATGACTTCATTTTAATAATAAACCTGACTCTACATGGGTTACATGACTGTCCTAAAGGGTAAATTGGATTCATGCAAGTGCAAATTAATGACTTGATGATCCAAATTCATTAGGAAGGATATTGAGGACATTTGAAAGGTTTTACAATGCTATTTCAAGTGATAATACAAACTTAGATCTATGTTGTCACAGTTATAGGGTCAAATAGACCTAAAAAGACCTAGGAACAAGGTATAAGGTATAGGCTTGCATGAAGGAACAACCCTACTGAAATATTCCTTCCCCAAATATGACCCAAAGTTTTAGTTTGACTCACTTGACATTTTTTCAAACACTTAGCATGAAACTACTTACAAGTTAGGTAACAACAATAGAATGCAAAACAGAATTTTTTATGGCCCAAATCAGACTTGGAAATGAAATACAATACCATGCAAGATCAACCTAACTGCTGCAATAAATCTTCAAAAATGGCGACTAGGGTTTGATGGAAAGATACACATAAATGGCTTCCAAAAAATTATTTCTTTATCACAAATTGTTGCGACTAATTTTAGGAGTTCCAACATACAAAAATTTGGTTTTATTGACGCCGCAAACACTCAGAAATCATATCTGAAATTTTATTATAAAACTGGTAAAAAACCCACTAAAACCCCTCTAATAAATTATGAAACTTGGGTATTTTCATTCAAAAAATTATGAGATGTTAGAAAATGAATTTCATATCTAAATACCTCAAAAATAATGCCCAAATGGTCCTAAGGTGAGTATATTCACTAGAGAAAACATTACTGCAATTTTATTCTTCAAAATTCCTTCAAATACACTGCTAGAAATTATGAACAAATCTAATTAAATCAATGATAATTCCAAAGTGGAAATATCTCACAAAACTCTTGGGGTTTTTGTTCGCAAGAGATATAATCCTAAGGGTTTTTGTCCTTGGATTATTTGCACAAGTTCAGAGCTCGCATGCAAGAGAAAATATCATAAAATATTTTTGGATACCTCCAGGAAAATCACCTTTTTCTTTATATAGGAAATGGGACTCAAAGTGACCTTTGTACTTCCAATGAAAGTGATCTTTGGAATTTCCATAAAAATGACCTTTGGTTTTTCAATGAAAGTGACCCTTGGACTTCTAAATCACATTCTCCCTTAGGAAGTACATTTTAATTAAGTGCTTTTATTTTATTGCACTTTCCTAAGTTCTAATTTAAAGTTAAGTCTATTAATTTATTATATGTGCTCTTTATAATATTATATTTTAATTTTAGCAAAATATAATAAATATAATAAACTTAAGTCACCCTTAAGCTCACCCTTTGGCCATTGAGTAGAAAAAATAGGCCAAAGGTCTTCAATAAAAGTTACTCGAAAAGGAGGGACATTACAATCCTCCTTTCCTGGAGTTTCTTACCCATAAGCAACTGTAAAGCTGGATGTAGAAGTATGGACTCACCTTCTAATGTAGCATCCTCCAATGGTAAGTCTCTCTAGTGAACCAGGTACTCTCGAATCACTCTACTTGGCAACCTCCTCTCTCTCCTATCTAGGATCTTCTTAGGTACTATATCCAACTGTCCCTCATCATCCAATGGCGAAAACTCTGGAGAAGAAACTATGTGCTTACCTGAGGCCTTCTTTAAGCAAGACACATGAAAAAAATTATGTATCTTACTTTCACAAGGTAACTCCAACTCATAAGATACCTCTCCGAATCTCCTCACTACTTTGTATGGACCGTAAAACCAAAGTTTAAGATTTTCTGCACCACTACTCTTGAGAGTACTCTGTCTATATGGTTGTAGACGCAGAAATACCATGTCTCCAACCTCAAATGATCTCTCAAGCCTACGCCGGTCCACATACATCTTCTGTTGGTTATGGGTACGTTGGATATTATCCTTAAGTGCTCTAAGGATATCCTAATTGTCTTGTAAACACTCCCAAGCCTTAGGAGCTCTATTATCCCCAAAAGCCAAATCAACAAAGGATGTTGCATCATATCCATACAATGCTCAGAAGGGGGTCATACCAATAGACATGTGGTAAGTAGTATTATAACAATATTCACATAAGTACAAATGTCTTACCCATGCCTTCTACTGCCTTGAAACATAATTACGAAGATAACCTTCTATCCATTTGTTCACAATTTTTGTCTGTCCATCAATCTGAGGGTGGTAACTCATACTTAGAGTCAAATCTATACCTACCAACCTAAAAATATCCCTCCAAAATGTGCTCAAGAACCTGTTATCCCAGTCACTGACAATGTTCTTCGAAAGCCCATATAATTTGAATACTTATATAAAGAACAAATCAACTACATGTGGTGCCTTAAAGCTGGTGGGAATAGTGAAAAAGTGTGCATACTTGGTCAACTTGTCAACAACCACATAAATGTGATTTTTCCCCTGCACAATGGGAAGACCTGTAATAAAATCCATCAAAATGCTCTCCCATTTATTCTCTAGAATGGGAAAGGGTTGAAATAAACCTACAAGAAATGTATGCTCTGACTTGTTCTGCTGACAAGTCACACACTCACGTACATGGCGAAGAATGCCCTCCTTGAGACCCTTCCAAGATAATCTCTCCCTAACCTGTCTTTATGTTTTGAAGTACCCGAGATGTCTTGCAAGTGGTGCATCATGCAAGGCACAAAGAATATCCTCCTTGATCTTAGATTCATTAACTAAATAAATTATACCCTTATAGTAAATCAAATCAGTGATAACCAAGTATCGCTCGTCCTAAATCTTACCATCCAAAATCTCACATGCCAATGAATTTTTGGAATACTCAACTAATAGTTAAGATTTCTAATTTGCTAAAATCTTACTCAAGGAACATTGGGTAGCAAGATGTAGCCTCCTAGAAAGTACATACGCCACTACATTCTTCTTCTCCTTGACATACTCAATGTTAAAATCATATGTCTAGATCATGTTGACCCACTTCTACTACCTCTCACTAAGCTCCTTCTACTCCAAGAAGTACCTCAAGCTATTGTGGTCGGTTCTCACCACGAACTTCCCTCCTACTAGATATTGTCTAAAATTATTCAAAGCATACATAATGGTGAGCATCTCCTTCTCATAAGTGCAATACAATATCTCATTCTCACTCAACTTCCTGCTCTCGTAGGAAATGGGATGAAGATCCTACATTAAAACTGCACCAACACATGAACCCAAAACATCACACTCCAAAATGAAAGGCAACGAGAAATTTGGAAGAGCCAACACTAGACAAGTGCTCATAGCCTCCTTGAGCCTGTCAAATGTTACCCATGCCTTGTCTGAACATCTGAATGCTCCTTTCCACGTGATATCTGTCAAGGGAGCTAAAAGATTGGAGTATCCTCAAACAAATCTCCTGTAGTAGTCACATAGTCTTATGAATCCCCGCAAATCTGAAATGTTCCTTGGTAGTGGCCAATCTTGCATATCCTATATCTTCTCTTGGTGAACGTTGACACCATTGGCCCCAATGATATGTCCAAGATAAAAAAATCCCAGTAAGTCCAAACTCACATTTGGACATCTTAGCAAATAGAGACTAAACCTCCATGATGCCAACAACCTCATCTAAATGTCTAAAATGATCTTCCTAGGTCTTGATGTAGATCAAGATATCATCAAAAAACACAAGCACAAACTTCCTAAACTGCCTATTGAATAGATGGTTCATGCATGACTGGAAAGTGGCTGGTGTATTGGTGAAACCAAATGGCATCACCAAGAACTCATAGTTCTTGTAGTGACATCGAAATGTTGTCTTGTCGATATCCTCATCCGGAACACGAATATGATGATACCTAGAGTGAAGATCAATCTTAGAAAAGTAGATGGCTCCATGTAACTCATCTAATAGCTCATTTATGTGGGGGATGGGGTAACTTTTTTTTATGGTCTTCTTGTTGAGTGCCCAGTAGTCAATACACATCCTCATGGTTCCATCCTTCATCTTCACCAACACAACCGGGGAAGCGAAGGGGCTCGAACTAGGACAGATATGCCCCATATCCAAGAGATATATGACAGCCTTCTTAATATCATCCTTAAACTTATTTAGATGTCGATAGGGTGTAGTGATCACAGGATTGGCTCCCTCCCCTAGCTCGATGACATGCTCAAATCCCCTGTCTCGTGGTCTACCTAGAGGAATATTGCCAAAAAATGGACCATGCTTATCCAGTATTTCTTGGATATCCACATGAAATGGTTTCCTACTATCTGAAGAAGAATTTGATGAAATAAAGCACTGGGCTGCCCATGCAACCTCTCCATGCTTGACAAGGGACTTCATACTGTGTGTTGAAATAACTCCAGGCCCACCATCTAAAAGAACCCTAAGCACAATCCTCTTCTCATCCGTCATGAACTCCAACTCCATCCCTTTGAAGTCCTACACATACCTCCCAAGGGACTGTAGCTACCGAATTCCCAATATTGTATTAATCTTACCAAGACTAACAACATATAAATCATTGGTCAGTGTGTAGTCCCCCAACTGAATACTAAGCTGAGGAATCCTCCTAGTGCAACTCATATCAAAACCATTTGCAACCCGTACACTAAACCCCTCAAATTTCTCAACTTGTAATCCAAAATTCATCACAAACCGCTCGTTGATGAATTTATGTGTAGCTCCACTATCAATCAAGTAAACAACCCATTGCCCCTTAAGTACTCCTTTCAGTTGAAAGGGATGGTACCTAGGGACTCCAGAAAGTGTGGCAATAGTGCATAAACCTGGTATATCACTCTCCCTAAGCTCTATATGGGGTTGCTCCTCATGTGCACCATGATCACCATCATT
Source organism: Taxus chinensis (assembly GCA_019776745.2). NCBI lineage: Eukaryota > Viridiplantae > Streptophyta > Pinopsida > Cupressales > Taxaceae > Taxus > Taxus chinensis. The sequence continues at coordinate 287,230,960 of CM034146.1, forward strand.
TTCCTTTGTATCTGTATCTGGTGAAGGCTCCTCATCCTCATTTGAAATCACTTCAATGAGGTGCACCTTGCCTTTACTAAGGAAATTATTTCTAGGTTCCCAATGATCCTTACAAGGAAAGAAAATATTCTTCCTCTTTAACTCATTACGAATCTCATGATCGATCTTAAGAGGGGGGGCACTCTTTCACTACACAGTGGATTGTTGGAATGGCTTAGAGCTTGTGGGAAACTTATTATTTGGGTTGATAAGAAGTGGGTGATGTCAATAAATCTAATGTCTTCTTGATGGCATCATGGAACGTCCTACGCTTAAGAGACTTGACCAATCCTCACATCCTATCATGAAGGACCTCTATAAAAAGAATCACTACCCTCCTCTTGGGCATCTCAGGAATCATCACCACTATCTGCTAAAACTTGTTGATGTAGGCATTATACGTACCCGAAATTGTAGGGTACTTCATCGCCGAAATGATGTTACACATGCCCCAATGATGATACATGTCTCCTTACAAGGTGTTCGGAATCCAGAAAGGCTCGCCATGTATACGCTTGTACCCCGCATGCCCCGCTCAGCCTCTGTGTGCCCTGTTTTCCCCTTCCCCCCCTTTTCTTGCTTTTTTGTCTCCAGTGACAGAACCGCCGCCCTGCCTAGGCGGTAGTCCCGTAACCGCCGCCTTACATAAGGAGGTGGTTTTGTTCGTGTTTTCCATATTCTTCCGACGATCTCGTCAAATGTAAATATTTAAATTTACACGATTTCTTCAACCACTTTGGCTTGCATTAATGTTTTCTGCTCCCTGGGAATAGTGTTTTTCCTTTGTTTATAGTAAAAGAAATCAAATGGGAGTTACCCTCTGGTAAATGCATTGGTTATAAAGAGCCAGCTTGTTTTCAAGCAAATGGCTCCTCATCTTCTCAATTCTCTTATTCAATCTTTTAATTTCTTGCTTAGATTTATGTCAATTCATGTTTTGCTTCCATTGTTAGTCTTTTAGAAGTCATATAATCTCTTTGTTTCAGTCTTGTTCCATTACTGCTTCATACAATCAGTTTAGCATAGAAAAGCCTCATTTCTAGACTAGAATCCATTAAAGTTGTAGGTTTTGTTTTGTCACAAGGATAGTTTTTTAAACTCTCGGAACACTTGTGTTGTATTCCCGCAATAAATCCCATTAGGAATTACATAGTCAAGCTCTGTTCACTTGTGCTATCCCTCTCCTACTCGTATTGTATTCGGTCTATGTCCAAAGTTGCCATTGTTCGATTGCTATCTTCTGTTGATACTATCATATACACACTTTTTGGATTTTGAGCTATCAAAGTTCTAGTTACAATATCTCTAATAGAGTAGTAAATTATTTTGTTTCAATCAAAAGTCTGCTTTCGATATTGCCAGGGAAGCTGTGGGGATTGATAGTTTCTAAGATACTGTGATTCATTCCTCACTTCTAAGGTATGATCGAGAACCTTTCAATTTGATATAATTAGTTGCTTAGATATTTAGGATAAAATCACAACTACACAGGCAAATAGCCATACCAGGTTACTTTGGTTGTTTTATTTTGTTATTAGATTAGTTGTCCATTTTTATAAATATACTAGAGTAACTGCTCTTTAACTTCATTATAATACATCATTGAAAAATACAAAAATAGAAGAATACTGGAATAGTGAAAATACCTTTTTCGTAACCAGTTTATTAAATGTTAGTTAAAAATTGGATCATTTTGTATGACAATCACAGGACCTAAAGAGCCTAAAGAATATATATTTGAACCCATAGTACCTCAACCAAATCTACCCATGACTTTAGCTAATATAGATTAGGACCTTAGGATACAGGTGTTTCAAGCAATAGCAAACTTACAAGCAATTAGTGAGCAACTAAGAGGATTGAATATCAAAGATGACAAAGCTTACACATTCTGGTCAAACCATCCAAACTATAGATTTCCTTGATAAAACACCTGGATGACTGTGCAAGGGTTCGAATGAGAACAAAAATTTGGTTGCAATCCTTTGGTTCCACAACCTAACGTTGGAGACCTCCTCGTTGACATAGACACTAGCTTACGTATCCAAGTTGCCATAACACCTGTTAGGTACTCTGAGAAAATCATACAACTTCTAGTTCTAAAAGTAGAGGCTGAAAAGGCATACAATTACTGGATAGTTGGGAGAAGGGATTGATTCTTCACATGACCATAACAGGTCCATAACAACCATGAACTCACGGTTGCGATCCCCAAGTCCCGCAACCCAACAGGCCAACAAACTAGTCAAGTATTGACACCGGCTTGTGAACGCTGGTATTTAGATCTTCACCACTCCCGCCGGATATTATAGCACATTTCTCCATATTAAACATAGAAGCCAATCAATCTAATATTTTCTGGGCTAGACCAGAAAACCACCTATAGTTCACTACAAATCTATTAAGCTGCCTATCACCATTTTCATGACCTTGTTTGGAGATATATATGAAGCTCCTACAGGTCACTTCCCACGTATCCAACAACCAAGAAACAGAATCTCGGCAGAGCTTGATATCGATTGGAGCCTCCGAACAACCATTATATCCGAACGAACCATTACACCAATTTAGGTTAGGAGGGACTTCTTCGCCTTAGATTCGTAGATTTCATTATTGCATATTGAGGATTTAAGATTACCTGATTAGCTTGTCTATATCTATCCACATTCAACATTCACTGGTTGTCTCGACATGGCCTCGAGAGTTTGGGTATGAGGAAGAGGTACTTGTAGATTCCCATGATCGCATGTTACTTTTCCATCATACATGCATCAACATGTCTAGTCTGGCAAAGCTATGCCAAATATTTATAATAAAGCTCCACATCCTTGTAGTCGAATCTCGCAATCAACTGTTATCCCAAATTTTTCGCTAGAAATTTTGGTCAGAAAAAGCCTTACACATAAAGAAAATATGAAGGGAAACATTTTGGACCCGCGAGCTCACATTCTAGGATGAAAAACAGGTTACAGGTGGGCTCAAAAATGAAGGGGCAGTGCCACAATAGAAGCCAGGAGTAAGAAAGGAAAAATGACAAGGATACAAAGTTTTCAAGCTCAAAAATAGTTCGGGAAAGAGTCTAAAAATGACTAAGTATGAAGAAGCAAGTGGAGGAAGCCACATGTCCTAATAGTGCTGATTCAAGGGTTAAATAGAGAAAAGGTTTCCAAACGAGTGCTAGACTGACACATTTCCCAGGGTCTAAAAGTAAGAGGGACTATTGAAAATTCCACAGATAAGCGGAGGATGATAGGTGTCAACTTGATGCTCCTCTAAAGGAAAACTTTGGGTTGGGTTTTCAAGCAAGCGTGGTGCCTCCACATGTTATATCAAGAGGGGCATATCTTTTGACTCAGGGCTCAAAATATCATGAATATGATACTGTTGGAAAGATCTCAGCCTCACCTATGCCATGGAGGTCTGAGACTTTAATTTTGAGGAGGTTAGGTAAAGGAAAATGGAGGAAACATCTTCGTGCCTTAAATGTAGGATCCATCTGTCTCAACAACCAGATCGGATTCAATCTGTTTCCATCATTTCCTCTTCCTTCAAGGCATTGAACCAAGGATTGATGCAGTAAAGATGGATTTGGGGACATATTTTATCTGAAGCATTAACAACAGTGGTTGAACTTCAACCTACTTTTCCCACTTCTCTCTCTCTTTCTTTTCTCTAATCAAATCTATAAATACAGGGGCAGGATTCATTGCAAAGTTGTTGTTCATTCTTTTTCCCTGCCCCCTCTCTTGTTCTTCTCTAGGATCGAATGTGGAGTTTAAATATCCTCCCTTGGCTTTGTAATGGCATTTTCTTACCTCTTTCCCATTAATGGTGTACTGTGTGAACTCCTGGAGCAATAAAATTTGTTTCGTGATGCATTTTGTCCATCCTTTTCTCATTTTGTTGTCTCTTCTCGCCTCTCACCATTGCAGGTATACTGTGCATATCTCTGATGTCCATTACAGGTTTTGGGAGCCGTGTTTAAGGGGTTTGAAATGGTGTTCTGTGTGAACTTTATCCTTGGTTTGTGATGTATCTTTCCACCCTCTCCATTTCTCACCTCTCTCCATTTTAGGTAGTTGGGTTTGTGATCAACAGTTCCCTTTTCTCGGTGCTATCACCTATGTAGTGTAGGATTTCTTTATTTTCATGCTCTCTCTCTCTGTCCTTGGTCCCTTGGAATTGTTAGATTAGGAATAGATAGTCACATTTCCTTCCTTAGAAGTAGTTTAGTGCTAGGATTAGGAAGAGGAACCAACCTTATCTGGAGGATCATTCCCATTTGTAAGTGCCACAGCTTGGGGAATGGTCCAATGTTATGCAAATCACACCAAATGACCCTACCTTAGAAAAGCAAATCCATAACTCATTTGGGGGTGTTGTGATTTCGCACTAACATCAACCTCTTGCTGAACTCCCTATATGACTGTATAATATCGTGGCTCTATGTGAGCAACCCATGATGCCACCAATCGTATGCTACTACCTCTAGATGGAGAGTGGTAAATTGAATGGCCTCTTGATCCTGCATGGGTCTGAGGTTGAGATAGATTTTGAGCTTATGGATCTAAGCTCTGACACTAATCTTTCCACTACCGTCAAAGGTAGATAGGGTCACCTTGTTAGTGGCCTGCTTCAACTCCTTGTTTTGTACTCTAGGTATTCGATCCTATCTGGCCCTCAATCTATCTCTCCTCTGTGCACAATACTAAGGTAAGGAAAAGCATCTCTCATGTGTTATGGTAAATTCCTGCACTCATAAGTAGCTGCCATAACACTGTCAACCATAGCTCCAATAGCTCCAATACTCATCCCAGGGAGGACTACGAGACCTTTCTCTTCTGTCAACCATAGCTCCAATACATGTCCCAAAATTAGCTCCAAGTTGTGCATGTCTCCTAGTGTAATACCTGTGTGTTCCAAACTCTGGTGGTTGCATTAAATCAAAACCCTCCAGGTGGGAGGAACATTACTCTGATACCGCTGAAATGTTCCTTCCCCAAATCTGACCCAAATTTTTAGTTTGACTCATTTGGCATTTCGTCAAACACTTAGCATGCAACTACTTACATGTTAGGTAACATCAATAGTATGCATTCTTTTTTCTATGGCCCAAATCAGACTCAGAAATGAAATACAGGACCATGCAAGATCAACCTAACTACCGTAATAAATATTCAAAAATGGCTACTAGGGTTTGATGGAAAAATACACATAAATGGCTTCCAAAAAAAAATTCTTTATCACAAATGAATGCCACTAATTTTAGGAGTTCCAACATACAAAAAACTAATTTTATTTGCGTCATAAACACTCCGAAATCATATATGAAATCTAATTATAAAACTGGTAAAAAACCCACTAAAAACCTTCTAATAAATTATGAAACTTGGGTATTTTCATTCACAAAAATTATGAGATGTTAGGAAATTAATTTCAGATCTAAATACCTCAACAATAATGCCCAAACAATCCAAAGGTGATTCGATTCACTAGAGAAAACATTGCTGCAATTTTATTCCCCAAAATGCCTTCAAATACACTGCTGGAAATCATTGCTAGAAATGATTTAAAATCTGATTAAATCAATGAGAATTCTGGAGTGGAAATATCTCACAAAACTCTTGGGTTTTCATCAACAAGAGATATAATCCTAAGGTTTTTCATCCTTGGATTATTTGCACAAGCTCAGAGCTCACATGGAACAAAAAATATCACAAAATATGTATGGATACCTCTAGGAAAATCACCTTCTTCTTTATAGAGGAAATGGGACCTAAAGTGGCCTTTGGACTTCCAATGAAAGTGACCTTTAGAATTCCCATGAAAGCGACCTTTGGACTTCCAATGAAAGTGGCCCTTGGACTTCCAAATCACATTCTCCCTTAAGAAGTACATTTTAATTAAGTGCTTTTATTTTATTACACTTTCTTGAGTTCTAATTTAAAGTTAAGTATATTCATTTATTATATGTGCTCTTTATAATATTTCATTTTAAATTTAGAAAAATATAATAAATTTAATAAACTTAAGTCTCCCTTAAGCTCACCCTTTGTCCGTCGAGTAGAAAACATAGGCTAAAGGTTTTCAATAAAAGTTACTCGAGAAGGAGGGACATTACACCTACAACTTGGTATACCTAAGACCTCATTTAAGCGAGTCTCTATTCCTTTTCTACTTGTATTCATCACTGTTTCATGGGTAATTATGATATGAGAGAATCTTTCATTCTTAAAGAAGGGCTAGTAGTCAATAAGGTCAAATAGGGGAAACTAGCACAAGATGTAAGATCCAGTTAAAAGGATGGTCTGAACACTTTGACAAAGGACCTATATGGTGGGAGAAGAGTGTGTATATTGGTTTGGTACCTCAAGCTAGGTTTGGGAAACATGAGTCATTAGAAACCTAGTTGGACCATACCTATAGTCTTGAGAAGAAAGAATGGTTAAAGTTTGTGAAGGCATAAGTTCAAGGTAGAGATAAGGGTCTATATAAGTTGCATGCAAACCCTAATGCAGGAAGAACTCAAGGTGTGGAGTAGCATAAAGGGATTAAGGTGAATACTAATGGGATGATAGTTTCTTCATAGTAGTGGAGGTGTAACCTAAGTTCAAGCTATAACAACTCTCTCTCTCTCTCTCTCTCTCTCTCTCTCTCCATATATCTATAAGCATTAGTGTGAATAAGTTAAAGAAAACAATGCACTTAAAGTGATTGTAGCATATACCAAGGTGATATAAAAATGATCCTCGAAGTAGAGGTTTGGTGTAAGTGTGAGAAATATGGAAACAAAGTGTTCTGAAGCCTTGAAATCAGTCATAGGTCAAGTTCAAGCTAGATCCCATGCATCAATTGGTATCAGAGTTGAGCTCTGATTTGATCGGCATTATTGTATAAATAAGGACCTTTTAAAAGCATTTAAATTCGTCTATTTAATCATAATTGTGCAATTTTTAAGGTTGTCTATAGCGATGGCTTCAAGGAGGCAAGAGAAGAGAGAGATTGAAGAGCAGAGGCAGTCTAAGTTCCAGGAAGAGAGTCAGTCCATTATAAAGGACTTTGAAAGGATGTTGCAACAGGTGTAAGAGAGTGCAATTTTCAAATTGCAAGGATGGAACCTTCATTTAAATAAGGTTGTTAAATGGCCTATACAATAACTTGTAGAGAGAAGAAGAAGAAGGAGAATGGTTGAGTGGAAGAAGAAGAGTGAGAGAGAAGAGATATTGCTAGGAGAATAGAAACATGGATAGTTTCCTAGAGAGCAACCAAGAATGGAGTTGCAAGAAATATAACAAGTGAGAGGAGAGATGCCAAAGCAAGAGGCATTCATGTTGACTAAGGAGTCTCAAAATTTTACTTTTAATTGTTTCTCTGAGTGGGTGTTTGCAGGTGCACAAGCCATAGAGGAAGAATTCTAAGTTGAGGTACTTAAATTTGAAGATGAAGAAACACCAAATCATGGATTTGTTTATATCAAAATGGAGCAGCTGCAAGAATAACTAAGCCTTATAGAAAGTCATACATCAAGCCAAAGAGAATCATGTAGATAGACATGAGGACAAGACAAGTGAAGATGTAGTAAAATAAAATCATATTTCAGTTGAAGGGGCATATGAAGCTTCAAATCATGTTAGGGAGGTAGCTTTAAATGTTGAATACTTTTACTTTATCTACAAAGTCAAAAAATCCTACCAATATTCCAAGAATAAAAGAGATAAATAATGGTTGATAAAGAATGTGGAGAGGACCATTATGTCTAATGAACTGATTCTCATCAATGATCAAGAAGTTGGGACTACATGTTGTTATGAACACAAGGAATATTTTACGTTCCTAGTGAAGGAGATAAAAGACCTTCAGGGGATAAACTTGAAGTAAAATACCATGTAAAGAAAGATGAAGCAAGAAATAAACAAGCAGACCAAATTTATGAAGAAAAGACAATGCAAGAGCAGCTTTTAAAAAGCAAGATTAAAAAGGATGAACTAGAAGACAAGAAAGAAGAAGAACCATCTGAGCAGGAGCTCAACATTTTCTCTCAAGGACACTTTGATATAGGAGCATCAAAGGATAAAGAATAATATGGTTGTATGAGACCATTATACATGTTATTAGATGAGTGCTAAAGTTCAATCTATTGTAAAAAGTGCATATGTGCTTGTAAAAGGATAATAAGTGTTTGTAAGAGTGTTGGGTTTGACTTGGCAAAGAGAGTTGTTATAGGCTAAATAGGGTCTTTTAAGCCATGTCATCATTTTTTAGTTATCATGTATGGAACTCATGAGTGTATTAAGGTGATATACACATGATTTCTATGTTAAGAAGGTTGTTGAGTCTTCTTAGGGATGTTGAGCTAGCTTAGAAGTTTTTTTAGGAGGTCTTTACTTATAAAATGAACACGTATTCATATGTGATTCGAGGTAATAGATGTAAGACATGGATTTTAGAGATGGAATAATGAATAATGATGAATTTAAGATGTTTTGAAAGAGGTAATTTGACCATGTTTGAAGGAAATTGCATGTTTCTTATGGACTGTGCATAAGAAACCTACCTGGACAATGAATCGAAAACCCTCAAGAGCATTTATGTATCAAATTTCTCTTAACTGTTAGATTGGATAGGATTTACAGGTGAAAAATATTTCGATAATAATTTTTATAAGTTTTGAAATTGATTGATTTAATTGATATTTGAATTTGACAGCTTTCTGGCCAGAACTAGGGCCTCGATGATATTTTGACTGAACTAGTGGAACGAGATATAAATTATAAATATTTTGTCATAGAATTTTATGGATTACTCAAATATTATGATTATTGGATTGTTGTATTTAAAGATCCATGTGACAAAAATTTCAAGCTATAACAGTGAAAATACAGTGTACAGGTAAGGACAGTCAAGGATAGAGTTATCATCAATGCTTGACTGTCATGAGTCTGGCTTGTGTATGGAGGTATTATTAAATACTATTGAGATGATTGAATGACCTAATGGTGTAGTAATGATGATAATTCATTCATTTTAAGAATAAACCTGACTGTATAGGTGTTACATGATTGTCCTAAAGGCTAAATTAGATGCACACAAGTGCAAATTAATGATTTGATGATCTAAATTCATTATTGAGGATCTTGAACATTTGGGAGGTGTTCCAATGCTATTTCATGTGAGAATACAGACTTACATATCTGTTGTCACAGTTGTAGGGTCAAATAGACCTAAAAAGACCTAGAAATAGGGAATAAGGTACGGTCTCGCATGAAGGAACAACCCTACAAATTGGTATACCTAAGACCTCCTTCAAGTGAGTCTCTATTACTTGTTGACTTGTATCCATAATTTTTTAAGGGGTAATTATGATATGAGAGCATCTTGCATGCTTAAAGAAGGGCTAGTAGCTATTAATGTCAAATAGAGGGAAAATAGGACAAGATGTAAGATCCAGTTAAAAGGATGGTCTGAACACTTTGACAAAGGACCTATATGGTGGGAGAAGAGTATGTATATTGGTTCAGTACCTCAGGCTAGGTTTGGGACACATGAGTCATTAGAAACCTAGTTGGACCATACCTATAGTCTTGAGAAGAATGAATGGTTAAAGGTTGTGAAGGCATAAGTTCAAGGCGGAGATAAAGGCATATAGAAGTTGCATGCAAACCCTATGCAAGAATAGATCAAGGTGTGGAGTAGCATAAAGGGCTTAAGGTGAATACTGAGGGGATGATGGTGGCTTCAGAATAGTGGAGGTGTAACCTAAGTTCAAGTTATAATAACTCTCTCTCTCTCTCTCTCTCTCTCTCCATATATATATATATATAAGCGTTAGTGTGAATAAGTTAAAGAAAACAATGCACTTAAAGTGATTGTAGCATAGACCAAGGTGCTATGAACGTGATCTACATAGCAGGGGTTTGGCGTAAGTAAGTGTGAGAAAGCTAGAAAAAAAGTGTTCTTAAGCCTTGAAATCAGTCATAGGTCAAGTTCAAGCTAGATCCCCTACATCATGACAAAAGATATCTAGTTTAAAGTTGTTATTTGTGAAGAGTGTAATATTAATGGAGTTAGAAATATACCCTTATTTTATAACCATACTTTAAATTATGTAAGAAATTTTTTGTTATTTTCCTGTATTGTGTATGATATTAATGGGATGTTGAATTTATTATGTTGTTACTCAAATTAGTCTCGCCCCATTTGTCATTGAAATTCTTAAGTTTTCGGCTTCTGTCATGTTTTCTATCTCCCCGTGTTAGTGCTTGAAAAGACCCTATCCTCCATTCAGTTTTTGTGATTAGTCCCTTCCTGGGTCAAGGATCACTTAAAGGTCCAGAACTTGTTTTTCATTTCTTTGTCCATCTGAAGGAGACTGTCTCAGACCTTAGACACATGGCGCCTTCCACGGAACCTTTAAAATTTTGATAGACTCTACCAAACTGAGACACGTGTTGAGCATGCGCTTGTTTGGGGGTCTCTACTTTTCGGGACCATCTCAAAATGCGCTATTGAGACAGGTGGTAGGCAGGGAAATGGAGAAACAGAGCTTTGGGGTCATTTAAAGTTTTTTTTGCATTTTGTAAAAAAAGCATAAAATTGTAAGTTGAAGCACGGCCTCGACAGGAAAGTAAATGCCAACGTTGAATTGTCAAAGATGGAGGTGCGGGCCTGCAGGGAAAATGTGGAACTTTTTCCTTTTTCTAAAATAAGTATAAAGTGAAAAAATGAAGTGTAGGTCCGCTAGGACACACATCAGAGGATAAAGGTGGAAGGGCGGAGCTGCGGGGAAAATTTGGAAAATTTTCCTTTTTTCCAAAAGTTATAAAATGTCAAAAAGGTGCTCCTAGGCCCGTTTCCAATCACATTTTTCCATGTGGAGGGCTCATATTAAAATTTGAAAGGAAAGATCAACAGTAGCTATGCACTTCATTTGATTTTTCTGCTATTGAAGCTCTAGGATTTTTGGAGATGCATTTTTGGATCATTCTAAATAAATTTTTTCGCGAATTTGTGTCGTTTTGGTTTGTAAAGTTCAATTGAATCAATTTGGGAGATCAATTTGTAAATATGAAGTACTTTTGAAGTGTATTCTTACTCGGGCTCGTGCAGAAATGTAAAATGCCAGATCCAGAAGTTACAGAGTAAAATTTCAGAGGAAAAGGAGGGAAAAAGGATGAAATGATGAAATTGTAGGTGTAAAAGGTGAAAAATGCATGCCTCGAGAGCAAAAAGGGATGACCTGTCAAAGTCCAGCTATGCAGAGGCTCCGAAAAATGATTAAAAAGGGGATTTCTCACATGACAGAATCAGAATGATTAAAGGGACTCCTAAAAATTTGTGGCATGGCATCCTAGTCATTGGTCGAAGGCCCAAGAAATGTGATCAGTTCACAGTTGGTCCACCTGGCAGATTTTGGATCTGAATTTGTTAAACGTCGTTGTCTGAAACAAATTAGTAACAAGCAAAGGTCCCTTGAATATTCTTCTCTTTTGGGGGGGAAATTGAGTAAGAAAAAATGTATAAATGCAATGAGAATACTCTTACAAATGGTCAGAGTATGAATTATTGAGAAAAAATTTGAGAAAGTCGTCTTCCTGAGAGACCAAAGCCGAGATTACCTATTATTTTCTTCTGTGTTAGATTTTTTATCGTGTCAAGTTGGTTGTAGATGTATAGCCATTGACAAGCACTGATATTGCTCTGGAATATTTCCCCGACTGATGAATCTATGTAATTTTTGAATTAATTTGTGTCTAATCTCTAGCAATTTTGTGTCTGCTTTACTTTCAGAATGTCTGCAAATAGTTTCTTTCATTCCTATTGCAATCTTATACTGAAATTTTTGTGAAATCACATAGTATCTCGTCCCTATGACACTCTAATCGTATTTACAATTTCATTTCAAGAAGAGCCTTCATCTTAGATGAGATAAACAAATTTAAAATCAATTCACTATCATTTGTTGATAAAGATTGTCTGTAAGTCTTCGGGTTCACCTTAGGCGTGATTAATCGAAAAATTTAGTGTTTAAACGAGTCTTCCAATTCAAGCCTTCATGTTTGAGTCTCAAAGATTATGTGAAAACGTGCTGATTTGGGCCTCTATTGAAGCACACCTTCTGGTTGAAGGAATGTCTTGACTGTTATGAAGCTTTCTGTTGTGAAGTTGTTCATTATTGTGAAGTCCCTCTAAAGATCCAGTATAATCAAATTTATCCTACTTCATCTCCCACCAAAATCATTTAAAAACCATTGATTCACCCTGAACTACCCCTATTTTCCCTGTGTATAAACAAAAGAACAAAATCTACTTGCAAAAATATGCAGAACAATCATGATTTCTTAATGTCTTTAGTAACCTTTGCCTTGTATTGAAAATATCTCCATAATCTGGAAGTGACAACTCGTGAGAGTCAGCTTTGGTGTGTTGATCATATTTTCCCAAGGTCTTCTCTATAAAATTTGTGCAAAAGAAGGATTTACCAGCATTCTTTAATAACAGAGGTTACAAAATAGGTTATCTTACCTTGGTTAAGAGGCACGACCTAAAATAGTTATGATAAGATCACATCCTTTTAAGGTGCTACCCACTTCTTCAAATCCTGAGTGCTAAAAAGTCAGATAGATTACTTCTCTGACTACAAAATGACATACATAATCATCTATCTGCCTCTGATTGTCTTGTCAAATCCATGATGTTGCTTGACCTTTGAAGGTGATTAAATCTGGGTACCAACATGCTTCTGGCGCCGTTAACGGGGACTCTTAGAAGTATTTTAACAAAGGTGTATGCGTACACACCCTGGTAATGTTTCTTGCAGTTTTGTGTGCAAATATGTTTTGTAAACATCATTCTCTGATCAGATCTATAATAATTGAACAAAGTTATAAGTTATGCATGTTGTATGTCATATTTTTCTAGAAGTTATTGTACTAAGTTTGCCTCACCATTGATAAATTTGGGTGAAGGAAGGTCTGATTTGTAAAGCTTTGCATGATTTTTAGTGCTGACAGACATTTAATAGATTATTTTAGTACATTTGCACAACTAGGGTGAAATTCCTTAGTCACGACTTTGAGTTGATTTGATTTTGATAAATGTCAATTTCTTAACCTTTGTCAATTGAATTTTTTTTGCTAATCTTATCGAAATTGGAAGGAAGAAGATCTTTCTTTGCCGTGGACCCTAATCGAAGGTTGTTTCCAGAGTTTGGAAAGTCTAATTCAAAAGGAGGAAGAATTTGGAAGGTTGTTGGATATCAAGCATCAAGAAAAGAGATCTCCATTGGTGAAATTGATCAGCACATGATTGAAGACTGTAATGCTTCCTCAATTGATTCTGAATCAGGTAGTCTCTTTGTAAATATGAATTCTCCATCTGGAGAGGGGACTTATTATTCCACCCTTGTATTTGAAAGGTTTGCATCTCATTTTACCCCCATATTTTCCAAATCTGGTAGTGTCTGCTGTGAAAAAGAGCCATTAGGGGATAGTCATTCTGAAAATTGTATCCCTATACCACACAGACCCCTCACTCCTCATCACTATGTTTCCCCTGTAAGATCACCTCCTCAGGATAATAAGGCTCAGCATCCAAGCAGACCTCTATTTATCGTTAATACTTTTGCTCCCATCAGTTTTAGAGGTATGGATGACTATCTGAATGATGTGCCACAAGATGTAAGAAACGAATTTCCTAAGTTTCAAGGAAATAATGCAATAACTGGTGATCAAAACTTGAAACTCTTTAACAATATGATGGATGATTTGGAAATAGAGTTTGAAGATGTATACATTAAACAATTTATTCATACTCTAGAAGAGGATGCAAGGGACTGGTATAAAGCTCTGCCTGATAACTCTATTGATTCTTGGATTGAAATGAAGAATACATTTAGATTGCAGTATGGTGACAAAATAGACCCGAGATTTCTTTTGTCAGAATTTGAGAATATTAAAAAGAATCCTAATGAATTAGTGCATGATTTTAATATAAGATTCAATAAGACATTGAGAAGATTGCCTGTGAATTTGAGGCCATGTGATGAATCTTTTCTTATAAAGTATGCTGATGCATTTGACAAGAAGGCTACAAACTATTTGAGGGATAAAAACCCTGGCACTTTGAGGAAGGCCTTTACTATGGCTCTGCAAATTGAGAACAACATTAAAGCAGTTGGAAAAACTCCTTAGAGTGATGGTGTCAAACTATTAAACCCAGAAAAACCTCAAGTAAGCAAGAGTGTGGATCTTAAGGAGGTTGTTAAAACTTTGGCAGGGGCTATCAAAGAAATATCTTACAAACTATCCATGGTAGAGAAAGGAATTGGGCAGAGTTCACAAGGTCAGTAAAAGGTACAAAATCGTGAAAAATTTGGCAATCATCCTAGAGGTGATCAGAGGTTGGATGACAGAGGTAAAGGACCCATGGGATCTGCAAATAGACATGCCTAAGCACGTGAAAGTAGAATGGTGCCTGATCCTATGACTACCCGGGTTGTTGTTGTTAATGAAGCCAATGAGATTGATTGGTGTGATAGATGATTTTTGTCCCATACTCCATGTGAAGTGAATCGGTAAGAAGAAGAAGCTGATAATGATGATGGTGTTTACGTGATGGGTTTTTCTTCAAGATCACAACAAGTAGCAACTTTAACTGAAGTAATAAGTTCTTGAACTGCTGCAATGTTTTGGGATTACATTCACTGGGTACCACTTATTCCTCCTTCTCATACTTTTGAATTAGATGTAGTGCAAGCTTTTGAAATACCTAATAATGACTTTGAGTATTTAAGAGCTTTAATGATAAAGAAGTATGATGGAGGAATCCCTTCAGAGGAAGATAGGCAGTTATTGATGAACATTGTTGTTGCTCAAGAAAAGGGTTATAATACTAGGAGTAGAGTTTTCAAAGGAGTAGGGCCTCAAGACAAACCTAAAACTTCATTGCTTACTAGTATTCCTAAAGAGGCTCCTAAGAAAGATACACCTTCCAAAGGCCTTGCTGTCCTAAACAAGATTCATACTTCTCCTCATGCCCAAATTTTTAAGAATCCCATGCCATCTGATGAGTTTGCTAATCTCCCTTCCAATACTACCTTACCAAAGAATGTTCCATATGACATTTCCCAAGTTTTGATTCAAATCAAAGTTAGTGTTCCAATTATTGAGTTGCTTAGGATTCCTGAGCAAAAGAAGAGAGCATTTGAGTACTTGGGATTGAAAGTAGAAAAGGGTACCCCAGGTAGAAATGTAAACATTGTAGAAACTCCTCCTCCAACCAT
Organism: Taxus chinensis; assembly: GCA_019776745.2. Lineage (NCBI taxonomy): Eukaryota > Viridiplantae > Streptophyta > Pinopsida > Cupressales > Taxaceae > Taxus > Taxus chinensis. Next base: position 287,246,279 of record CM034146.1, read on the forward strand.
TGCAGACCTTGAAACACCACCAACATTGGAAGATCTTGGAGAAGCACCTGAGGTTTACTTGGGGACATCTTTGGTTGAATCCCAATTAAATGTTGATCCATTTTTTACAACTTTGATCATTAAGGACAGACTGTTGCATAATTCTATGTTTGATTCTGGAGCATCATGCAATGTCATGCCTCTTGAGGTCATGAATGAGTCAGATATCAAAGTGACAACAACATATGGAAGATACACGGCCATGGACTCTAGAGAGGTTCCCGTTGTTGGATGTGTGAAAGGATTGGTGGTACAACTTGCAGCTTATCCAAGTAAGAACTTGAAACTTGATGTTGTCATTTTTGATTGCCATACCAAATGGGGCGTGTTATTATCAAGAAAGTGGGCTGCAAGTTTCGGTGGAAGTGTTCATATGGATGTCTTTTTCCACCATTCCAATTGAAGGCAGCCTTGTAAAGCTGTATGGAGAGAAGGAAATATTGCACCTCATTGAGGATCCAAATAATGATTCTTATGAAGTGTTATATGTTGTGGATGTAGATAACTTTGTGGAGTTTTTTTATGACAGGGAGCACAAGATATCAGTGTGAATGGCTAGTTTACCTTGGACCTTGTTATTTGATGGAGCCTGTTCCAAGTTTGGAAATGGTGCTGGCATTGTTCTGATCTCCCCAAGCCAAGAAGAGTTTGTATTTTCTTTCAAACATAACTTTGAATGCACTAATAACATTGTTGAGTATGAAGCATTATTATTAGGTTTGAGAATTTCTTGGAAGTATCATATTAAAGATATCATTGTCAAAGGAGACTCAGAACTGATTATCAAACAAATTAGAAAACTATATGCTACTAGAAATCAGAGAATGAAACAATACAAGCATGCAGTTTGGGATTTGATTGAAATGTTTGACTCATTTAATATTGTGCATCATGATAGAAAGTTCAATGTTGTTGCAGACCAGCTTGCAGTCTTGGGATCTCGGTTTGATGTTTGTTCAATGTCCCCCAATTGTGAATATAATGTTGAAGTACTAACAAGGCCATCTGTCCCTGACAACGTAAAAAATTGGCAAGTATTTGATGATGATGCCTAGGTGAAACGGTTTCTGCAAAACAAGGGGATTTTGTTTATCATTGTATTGATTGGGAGCCAATGGTGTGTCCATCAGAAGGAAAAGAAACTTTTTTCGTCAAAGACATCATCCAATTGAAAACTAAGACCATTCCTATAGGGCTGGTTGCTCATGAATCAAACTTTGATAATGCTGATTTCATTATTAACAGACATGTAGAAGCCTCAAGCGATGTTGAAGAGCATGACCTTGGCACAAAGGAAAAACCAAGGAAGATCTGGTTGGGAAGCAATCTAAACAAAGAATAGAAACAATCCTATGTCTAATTGTTAAAGAAATATCAGGGCTGGCTTGCTTGGTCCTATTCTGAACTGAAAGCATATAGAGAGGACTTGTTTCAACATGAGATTCTTTTGGAATCTAATGCAAAACCATTCAAACAAAAGCAAAGGTTGATTAATCCACTCCTCTCCATGAAAATGCAAGATGAATTGAAGAAGCTAAGAGATGGAGGGATCATTCACCCAACAAGGTATTCTTCTTGGGTTGCAAACTTAGTGCAAGTTAGAAAAAAGAATGGAGATATCAGGTTGTGTGTAGATTTCAGAAATTTGAACAGAGCATCAATGAAGGACAATTATCCTCTGCCAAACATGGAAAATATGCTACAATTAGTGACTGGATCTGACTTGCTTTCTACTTTGGATGGTTTCTCTGGATACAATCAAGTTGTTGTGAAGGAGTCATAAAGAATAAAGACTGCCTTTACCACTCCATGGGGCACATATGTTTATGTCAGGATGTCATTTAGTCTGATGAATGTTGGAGCTACCTTCCAAAGAGCAATGGATGTTGTTTTTGCTGGTTACATTAATGATTTTATTGTTGTTTACCAAGATGATGTGACTATGTTTTCCAGAAAGAGAAGTGATCACTTACAGCACTTGGAAAAAATGTTGATAAGATGCAGAGAGTATGGCATTTCACTTAATCCAAAAAAGTGACATTTTGGAGTGCAAAAGGCCAAGTTTCTTGGTCAAATTGTATCAAAGGATGGTGTCATGATTGATCCTCGAAAGGGTAGAGGCTATCAACAAGGTTCCAATTCCAAGAACCAAGAAGGGAATCCAATCCTTCTTTGGACAGATCAATTTCATTAGAAGATTTGTGTCTAACTTTGCTGAGTTGACTCTCCCCATCACTTGCATGTTGAAGAAAGACCATATTATCAAGTGGGAAGAAGTAGCCATTCAGGATTTTGATGGGATCAAAGAAGCACTAAAGCATGCCCCTGTTTTGGCAGCCCAAATTACAAGAAACCTTTTCAAGTGTTTTCTTTTGCTTCAGAAAACACCATTGCCTCTGTTTTGTTACAAAAGGATGATGAAGGGGCTGAGAGACCAATTGCCTTTTTCAGTAAGGCATTGCAGGGAGCTAAGTTAAAATACACCATCATGGAGAAACAAGCATTTGCCTTGGTGAAAGCAACAAAGGTTTTCAGACCCTACATCTTAAGTTCTAAAGTTGTTGCTTATGTTCCCCACACCATGGTGAAAGACATCTTATCAGAGATGGAGGTCTCAAGCAAAAAATGTAGATGGGTGAACAAGTTGCAGGAGTATGACATGGATATCCAAACCACGAAATTGGTAAGAGGTTTGGATCTAGCTAAGCTTATGGCTGAGAGCAACCTGTAAACTATTGATGTAAATGAAGTAGAAGGATAAAGGGTGGATGTCCTTGAAAAGTTGGTAAGTTCTGAATGGTACAAAGATATAATATTTTATCTCAGACATCTATGCTGCCCTGAAAATCTGAGTAAAAATCAGAAAAGATCTCTTAAGTTAGCCTCTCAAAAATATGTCATTACTGATTTTGGGTTAGCTTGGAAGAACCCCAAGGGAGTGCTCTTGAGATGCATTACTGAAAATGAGGCCCCCAAAATAATTGCTGATCTCTATGAAGGGGTCTGTGGGGGAGATTTTACAAGGAGAGTTACATAACATAAAATCTTGAGGGTTGGTTATTGGTGGCACACTCTCTTCAAGGATTCAACTCTATTGGTGAGGAGATGTGAAAATTTCCAGTGTTTTTCTAGAAGAATGAAAGCTTCAGGCTCCCTTCCTTTGCAGCCTGTGTCAGTTGAAGCCCCATTCAGACAATGGGGAATGGATTTCATAGGGGAAATTTTTGATCCTTCCAGTGCTGGTCATAAATGGATTCTTGTAGCCATTGATTATTTCACTAAGTGGGTAGAAGCAATCCCCACTAAGAAGGCAACACACCAAGTGATCATGGACTTCATGTTGAATCAAATCATATGCATTTGGAGTGCCAGCTAAAATTGTTGCTGATAATGCCATGAGTTTCAGAGCCAAACCTTTAGTGGCAATGTGCAAAGAGTATGGGATCAATTTGACATATGCTTCTAACTACAATCCCCAAGGAAATGGACAAGCTGAGTCCAGTAATAAAAACTTGTTGAAGATCATTAGAAGAACCTTGGAGCTGAACAAAAGGAAGTGGGGTGAGCAACTGAAGTTTTTTGTTTGGGCTGACAGAATCACTGTCAAAAGAGCTACTGGTAAAAGCTTGTTTGAATTGGTATATGGAACTCAAGCTCTGTTGCCCCTCCATTTGCAAATGTTTTCATTTTAGTTCGTTTAACAGATTGAAGACCAAGAAGTTAGTTCATATGATGCTCGAATCAATCAGATTATTGAGCTGGATGAAGAGAGAAGGGTATCCCATCAGTGGCATGTGAAGTTCAGAGAAAAGTTGAAGAGGCTATTTGACAAAAAGGTGACACCCAGAGCTTTCAGCATTGGGGATCTTGTGCTTTTATGGGATAACAGGCATGAAGATAAGGGCAAGCATGGTAAATTTGATGCATTGTGGATGGGCCCTTATTCAATTGATATTCGAATTGGTGAAAATACCTTCTTCCTAAAAGACCTAGATGGGGAACTACTTGAATTGCCTGTTAATGGCAGGCATTTGAAGCATTTCCTTGATTGATTGCTCAGAATTAGGATGCTCTCCATTATACAATGTATAGTTCTTTGTTTTCATTCTGCATTTGTGTTTTTGTTCATTCTAGTCTTGGGTGACCTGGTTTTGCTAGTTTCTCGGTTCATTTTTTGGAGGATGGTTATGGTTGTTCTACTCTGCAAGATTATTCTTTGACTCCTTTGCCCAATGGTATATTTTTGGCACTTGGTCTGCTATTTCTTCTTGTGGCACTCATAAGGAGTGCCCATCCCCGAGTCAGAGCTGATGTTGGTGCTCAAATTAGTCTCGCCCTGTTTGTCATTGAAATTCCTCAGTTTGTGGCTTCTGTCATGTTTTCTATCTCCCCATGTTGGTGCTTCAAAAGACCCTATCCTCCATTTGGTTGCCATGATCAGTCCCTTCCTGGGTCGAGGATCACTTAAAGGTCTAGAATTTGTTTTTTGTTTCTCTATCGATTTGAAGGAGATTTTCTTAGCCCTTAGACACATGGTGCCTTCTGCTAAACCTTCAAATTTTTGACAAACTCTACCAGACTGAGACACGTGTTGAACCTGCACTTGTTTGGGGTCTCTACTTTTCGAGACCATCTCAAAATGTGCCATTGAGACACGTGGCAGGCGGGGAAATGGAGAAACAGAGCTTCAGAATCATTTAAAGTTTTTTTTTGCCTTTTGTAAAAAGGGATAAAATTGTAAGTTAAAGCGCGCCCCCAACAGGAAAGTAAATGCCAACGTTGAATAGTAAAAAATGGAGGTGCGGGCCCACGGGGGGGAAAATGTGGAACTTTTTCCTTTTTGGAAAATAAGTATAAAGTGAAAAAATGAAGTGCAGGTCCACTGGGACCCACATCAGGACAATGCTAAAGTTTTCGGAAGGGCGGAGGGGCATGGAAAATTCAGAAATTTTTTCTTTTTTCCAAAAGTTATAAAATGTCAAAAAGGTGCTCCCAGGCCCATTTCCAATCACATTTTTCCATGTGGAGGGATCAGATTAAAATTTGAAAGGAAAGATCAATGGTAACTGTGCATTTCATTTGATTTTACTGCCATTGAAACTCCAGGATGTTTGGAGATGCATTTTTTACATCATTCTTCATCAGTTTTTTGGAAAATTTGTGTCGTTTTTGGTATGTTAAGTTCAATTGAATCAATTTGGGAGCTCAATTTGTAAATATGAAGAACGTTTGAAGTGGATTTTTTGCTCAGGCTTGTGCAAAAATGTAAAATGCTAGATCCATAAGTTACAGAGTAAAAATTTCAGAGGAAAAGGAGGGAAAACGGGTGAAATGATAAAAGTGCAGGCACAAAAGGTGAAAAAGGTGTTGCCTCGAGAGCAAAAAGGGATGACCTGTCAAATTCCAGTCTATGCATAGGCTCTGAAAAATGTTTTAAAAGGGGATTTCTTGCATGACAGAATCAGAATTATTAAAGGGGCACTCCTAAAAATTTGTGGCATGGCATCTTAGTCATTAGTTGAGGGCCCAAGAAACGTGACAGTTCACAATTGGTCCACCTGGCAGATTTCAGATATGAATTTTTTAAGCGTCGTTGTCTGAAACAAATTAGAAACAAGAAAAGGTCCCTTGAATATTCTTCTCTTTTGGGGGGGAAATTGAGTAAGCAAAAATGTATAAATGCAATGAGAATACTCTTGCAAATGGTCAAAGTATGAATTCTTGAGAAATTTTTTGAGAAAGTCGTCTTCCCGAGAGACCAAAGCCGAGATTACCTATTATTTTCTTCTATGTTAGATTTTATGTCGTGTCAAGTTGGTTGCAGATGTATAGCCATTGACAAGCACTGAGATTTCTCTGAAAGCTTTCCCCTGTTGATGAATCTAAGCAATTTTGGAATTAATTTGTGTCTAATCTCTAACAATTTTGTGCCTACTTTATTTTCAGAATGTCTACAAATAGTGTCTTTCATTCCTATTGCAATATTACACTGAAATTTTTTGTGAAATCACACAAGATCTCGTCCCTTTGACAATCTAATGGTATTTGCAATTTAATTTCAAGAAGAGTCTTCATCTTGGATGAGATAAACAAATTTAAAATCGATTCACTGTCATTTGTTGATAAAGATTGTCTATAAGTCTTTGGGTGTACCTTAGGCATGATTAATCAGAAAATTTAGTGTTTAATTGAGTCTTCCAATTCGATCCTTCATGTTGGAGTCTCAAATATTATGTGAAAACGTGTTGATCTGGGCCTCCATTAAAGCACACCTTCTGGTTGAAGGAATGTCTTGACTATTCTGAAGCTTTCTATTGTGAAGTTTTTCATTATTGTGAAGTCCCTCCAAAGATCTGGTATAATCAATTTTTATCCTACTTCATCTCCCACTAGAATCATTTAAAAAACCATTGATCCACCCTTAACTACTCATGTTTTCCCTGTGTATCAATAAAGGAAAAAAATCTACTTGCAAAAATATGTAGAACAATCAAGATTTCTTAATGTCTTTAGTAACCTTTGCCTTGTATTGAAAATATCTCAATAATCTGGAAGTGACATTTTGTGAGAGTCATATTTGGTGTGTTGATCATATTTTCCCAAGGTCTTCTCTATAAAATTTGTGCAAAAGAAGGATTTACTAGCATTCTTCAATAACATAGGTTACAAAATAGGTTCTCTTACCTTGGTTAAAAGGCACAACCTAAAATAGTTAGGATAAGATCACATCCTTTTAAGGTGCTACCCACTTCTTCAAAGCCTGAGTGCTAAAAATTCAGATAGATTGCTTCCCCAGATACAAAACGGCATACATAATCATCTATCTACCTCTGAGTTTCTTGTCAAATCCATGATGTTGCTTGGCCTTTGAAGGAGATTAAATCTGGGTACCAACATATTATATTATAATTTAGACTCAAATTTCATTATAAGTTGTGCTTGTGATTATTAAGATAAATAATCGAAATTGTGTTTGATTGTTTAATAGAGAACTTAAACTTGGCCCCTTTAGAGTCGTGATCTTAAAAAATAAAATAGTTGTTATGTATATACATCATGTGCCAACCTTTGAACTTTTTTTACCTTTAGTTTTTGTGTTATTCGAATCATACATCCTCTACCATAACGCATCCAATTGTTTAGTGTTTTATCTAGTACTTTAAATAGTAAGATGTAAATGGGAAGGTGGTTAGTTAAAATGGGAGAGTTATAACACTAGTGAAAATGACACTTGAAATTGGTTATGTTAAATTCAACTTAAACAATATTTGTATGGTACTTTAACTAAGGTCACAATCCTATCCTTCACGTGTTAAACTACTTGACTCATGTATAAATTTGTGGTGGAGGGATATTCCACTCAGGTGATATTTTGTGGCCGCATATTTTTGTGTCTCTTTTTGGGTGTTGAACCTTTAGAAAATTCTTGAGTAGATACTCCAAACTGAAATAATTTCCCGACCTGAAAACTTGGTAGTTAGTACTTGAAAATTGTAAAGGGAGGGAAATAAAAGGATTATAAGGGTATATCATGGAGATTTGTGAATAATGACAATAAAGTTAACGTTCAATGTTGGGAATGTTTAATATTAACTATTTTAATAGTATGTGTATGATGATACTTCATCATATAAGAAGGTATTTTAAGAATGAAACTAAGCTTTCTTAATCCATTTACTGTCGTGTTTTAATGGACCTTATGAAAATTGCTTACATTGTAGAGTGTGGAACTCCACCTTTATTTTAGACCTATTGTGGATGAGTATGTATTTAAATACAACTTTGACCAATGGAAGATGTAGGTGTCGTAAATAAATAGCTTTCTTGTTTAAATATAACCATGAGAAATGATAGGTGGAAACTAAACAACTTAAATATAGGGGCAAATTTGAATGAACAATTCTTGGTTATGGTTGTCATAAACCATACACACATTAAATGATGATAAGTAAAAACATGCTTAATTTGATAACATATATGAAAGGAGGTAAAAGACGTTACTCTTAAGGACTTAATGGAAGCACCAAGGGAAACCTTAAATTGTAAGGAGAACATATGATTTTGGTAGGTTTCATAAGTGGGAAGATTAAATGTTTAAGAATAAGGAAATTTGGTGAGGTTGAAAATGTATAGGGACATATATACATGTTCATAAGAGCTTGAAATTCCCTTTCCCATAGTCCTCTTAAGTATATCATTCTATGCTCATTTGTGCGGATGTAAATTGGTAATGTTCTCTTTTTTGAGAATGTATGTGCTAAAAAATAGTGTTACCGTTGACGATTATCTTTGTGGATGAACCATCAAAGTTGTGGGATACCTTAGGGATGTGGGATGCACCCTTTAAGGTAACCTCAAGGTTTTATAGAAGCTGGATATTTTATTGTGCGAGGTAAGGGTTAAAGGAAAAATAAAACAAAATTCAAAACTAACTAAGGTGATACACCGAAACTTATTTTAAAAAGACACAGAGATAGATTGTAAAATAATTGTTAGAATATTCAAAGAGTGTTTAGCATCATCTATTTTCCTTAGAAGTATCTTCAACTATCAAAGGCCGAGAAGATGCAAAACATAATTATATGTAGATTGATAGATGCATATAGAAGACCTAAGGGCATATAGCATGATAGATATTCAAAATTTATCTAAGGACTACCAACAATAATGAATGAATGACACAAAATATTGAGATCCAAAATGCACAAAACAAGAGCCCTTTATTCATAGAGAAAATAAGACATAAGGCTGATAACGAAACATATTACAACTTTCTTCTATAATAGAGCTTTGATAAGGCTAGCAAACACAATAACTAAGCCTAAAATTCTCTTTCACAACTCTGGTGTCTTTCTTTTCTATACCTTCTCTCCCCACCACCATTTTCCCTTTCAGGGAGTGTCCCCTTATTGGTCACCCCATCCCAGACACTCCCTCTTCTCGGAGCCTCTCTTTTTCCTCAACCACCCTCCACCATCCCAAATTTCTCCCCCTACATGGTGACAGTTCATTCTTTGGCTTTGGTAACCTCACAACTTCAACCACTTGTTATGATTCCATATGGTTTGCTACCTGAGTTCCCATTTGTAGGAAAGTTTGTCCTTTCTCCCTCATAATTTTTAAGTCAAGCTGAAGAAGACAAAACATCCCGAGATAGTAGAAGGGAGAAGCAAAAGAAGAAATAAATATCAACAGTAGAAACGAAGCAGATGCAGTCATTATATGACCATCTATATATATCCTTGACCACCACATGGTTAGTCCCCCAGGTGTCAAAACCCACAGAGTAGATGTAACCCGATGATTATTTTATCAATGCTGTCATGGTTTACCTCACAGAGTTTCGGCCTCAGGATAATATTGAAATAATGAACAAAATTGTTGATGTAGTCACAACAGACTACCTCAAGCTTTGAAATCAGCTCAAAAACATACAAGCTAGCTTTCGATGGGTAGAAAGCACCATGTCTAACCACCAAGCCGAGATTAAAGGTAAATGCAAAGAGATCGAATAGCTCCACAAGGAGTTAAAGGAAGCTCCATCACGAGAAGTCCTTACAGCTTCTAAGGTAGAAGATAAGAATCTAGAGGCTAAAATCACCACGTCTGAAGCCTCGGCAAGTTGTCTCTCTCAGGAGAAAGGATTCCTCCAACAGGAGGTTGATTCAAGGAAAATGGAGGTGGCTACGCTCCAAGAAAAGTTGTGTGTCATCGAAGCAGAAAAGGGAAACCTCCAGACAAGGTTGAAATCATCCGAGGACATGGTTAAGGACTTGGCCCGTAAATTGAGCCAACAACTGTAGAAACAGGGAATTGTAACATTGGTGTAGGAGCTATATGCCTCTTGTTGTGCTCCAATTTCCACAGTGTCAATGAATCTAGCCCATGTACTCAGATTTATATCTGATGCACAAGGGCTATGCTCAAATGTGGAGACAACGACCTCCACCATCAGCAGCACCGTATTCACCAAGGTTTGTGAATCACTACTGTTGGTTTAGAAATTTTATGATTCTTTCGACTCCACCCTGCAAGGGGCCAAAATCACAGACAATCAGATGGTTGCTACAAAGATTAACGAGATTATGAGTTGTAATAAAGCATCCATCAAATTCCATAATCTCCTGACCCATCTCCAACAGGGGATTAAAGAGTGGAACCAGAGTATCAACGAATTGGTTCAATTAGGCTTCCCCTCCCCCTTCCCCAATGACTCCACAGTCTTATCAAAGGACCAAATTCAATAGCTCTTGATTGCCAAATGATAAGATAAGATTGTGTTTCAATATTTAAAAGAAATATCCAATGTCAACAAGGTGGAAGCTATTCTGATCCCAATCATATAGTTGGAGTTTTGTTTGCACGCAATAGTGTAGAGTCTCCAAACCTTTTCTAAAAAGGAGGTAATTGAGCTAGATCAAGCCTTCCCAGCCTTGTAGTGAAGAACCTACCTTACAAAGGTGGAATGGATCGTATATTGGACTATCTTGTAATATCTTTGAGTGGCGTTTTGAAAGATACATTTTTAATTTTAAGGCAAGGAGGATTATCGCATCCTTCCATGACTAGAATAGAGTCCCTTGGTGAGTCGCAAATAACTGTAGAAGCTTTTTTCTGAGGCTCTTTTACCAAGTCACCTTTCTTTTGTCGCTCAGCCCTAGTTATTTTTGTTTTTCTTGATTGAGCCTAAAGTTGGCTAAGTATGGAGTTGTATGCGGAAGATATCCACATGTCCCTTGGCCGCATTAGAGGCAAAATGTAGAGTGTCGGGAACTTTCAAAGTAGTGAGCACTGCCCACGTGTCTCAGGTGTGATAAAGAAACCCAGGAAAATTAAAAATTCAAAGATACAGTAAAAATGTGTAGGGTCTCCACGTGTCACCAGAGCGTAATTTCAAATAGAGAGAGAAAAGGAATGTTCTCAAACTTGTGCAAGACCTTCCACATGTAAACTAGGTGTAGGTTTGGAGTCAAAGCCCCAAGAAATACCCTAATACTAGCGTGTGATCTCCACGTGGTAGGGAAGAGTCACCACCACTAAAGGGGCCAACTAAAGGAGTGAAAATTTTGGGAGTTGGGCAAATTAAATGCAATCATAAATGTCATAGACATGCAATTGAGATCTTGCACAAAAAATGAAATATTTTGTAGGAAAATTGAATGCGAACAGTGGAAGATCTGATTTTGGACAATAAAATGATATCTAAGGGGGTTTATAAAGGAATGTTATGATCTAAAAAAGAGGGGGAGAGGAGGAATAGAACAGAAAGACACCAAAACAAAAAAAGATAATTTTAGACTTAGTTATTGTGTTTACTAGCCTTAGCAAGACTGTATTGTAGAAGAAAGTTGTAATCTTTTCTATTATCAGCCTTATGTATTATTTTCTCTATGAATAAAGGGCTCTTGTTCTATGCATTTTATATCTCAATAGTCTATGTCCTTCATCCATTATTGTGTGTAGTCTTTAAATAAATTTTTAATATCTATCATGATATATGCCCTTGGGTCTTCTATATGCATCTATCAATCTACATATAATTATGTTTTCCATCTTTTTGGCCTTTGATAGTTGAAGATACTTCTAAGAATAGTATATCATGCTAAGCACTCTTCGAATATTTTAACAATTATTTTACTATCTATCTCTGTGTCTTTTTAAAATAAGTTTTGTCTTATCGCCTTAGTTAGTTTTGCATTTTGTTTTACTTTTCCTCTAACCCTTACCTCACACCATATAAGAGCCATCTTCTATAAAACCTGGAGGTTACCTTAGGGCATGCATCCCACATCCCTAAGGTATCCCATGAATTTGATGGTTCATCCATAAAGATAATCGTCAACAATTACCTTTAACCACCATCTCTTACTTTAAAGCATCAATGGAATAAAGTGCAGTCATGAAATAAATGTATAGTCATGATTTAAAAAAAAAAACATTTCCCTTCCTCTCCCTTGTGGTTATGGTTATAGAATTCCCTTAGGATCAACAAGGCCAGGCATGTGTGGTGTATAAAGAAACTTTTGTTTAAGTAAAGGATATCAATACACAAGGGAATATTTGGGACAATAGTGTTAATGGTCATAGTTCCTAAGAGGTGTTCCATTTTGAGGGGTTTGTTGTACCACTTAAGACAGGGTTAAATAAGGTGAGTCTTACAAAGTTACAATTATATAGAAATATGATGAAGCCACCATAGATATAAGGGAGAGTAATCTCGATGATCCTTGGAGGGAGTTAGTCTCCCTTGGAAGTAGCTTATGGAGTTACCAATCTACTATTATCTTGTGAATGGTGTAGTCACACCCATTAAGTAAATGAAATCATATTCATATGTGAATACACGAGTGTTGATTTCCTTATTGTGCCCTTCAATGGATTAAAGTTATACATGAAAGGTGCATAGACCTCGTGAAAGGTGTTCAGAGTCATGGTTTCCTTCCTTTGTACATTTTGACCACGTGCAGGCTAGATTTCATGGAAGAATAGTGGTTAGTAAACCTCTCTTTGGATTAGTAGTTTATTAGTGTAAGCATCACTTCTTGAACATTGGCTAGCATTGTTGCCGGTATCATTGAGAGTTATGCACACTTTGACCTAACATTTTTTGCGTTGAGAATTGAAGTTAAGATGTATGTTAAAAATAGGTAGTGAGAGAAAAATATGAAATTTGACATTGGAATGGATTTCATAGTGAAATGAGCCTTGCCTACTATGTGAGATGGTTTCCATTAGGTCATCCTTCTGGATTTTTTGGATATAATACATGTAAGTTAAAAAAAAAAATGCATACATAAGTAAATTGTAGACCATGTGTGTAGGGGATTTATGCAAATGTAAGCATTAATACATAGTTTCTTAAGTGATGCATATTTTAAAAACAAATTTTTTTCTAGTTATTCTGTACCTTTTTAGTGGTAAAATTATGGGGCATTACAGTTGGTATCAGAGTGGAGGTTCAAACACTTGAACCTATGGGATTAATTGGTAATGATTCTTGTGTACTTGGTTGTGTGTGAATAGAATGGGTGTCAAGTGAGTTCAATTTGTCATGTTATGTGGAGTCATGGTGATGTAATTGGGTCCATATGATGTATTTGGTGTGTGGATCCTAGCGAGCATATATTATAGTGGGTCTCCAATTCCTGGTTGTACTCTTATATCATGACAGAAACCACACATGTCTTCATATTATGGTATATTGATTTTTTAGTGTTGCATTTGGGAAATAGTAGTATGGGTGATGTTTAGAGATAGTAATGGAGGTTAGCAAGTGTCTTGTTACATGATATTGATTTCTACATCATCATTGGTTGTGAGATTTGGAGATAAATTGGTAGTTAGAAGAAGATTGGTTAGTTTCTCTTGAGTTCTACATCATTAGTGGTTATGGCATTTAGAGGTAAATTGGTAGTTACAGTGAGATTGGTTAGTTACTCTTGAGTTCTACATCATCAATGGTAGTGTCATTTGGAGATAGATTGGTAGTTATCAGGATATTAGTTAGTTGGTCATGAGTTTTATATCATCAATGATTATGGAATTTGAGTATGACATTTGATAGTGACAACATATATTGATAGTTTCTAGTGATTTTGAGATGTATTTCCACTTGGAAGAGCAGAGATCATGACAGATATCTTATTGTGTGTGTGTGTGTGTGTGTGTGTGTGTGTGTGTGTGTGTGTGTGTGTGTGTTATATACTCACTTGATGTTTAGTACCCTTGTGACCAACCCATAAAAGGATGCGTAGTGATTGTGATGTGGATTTTTCCTGTGTTAAATTCGTAAATTTTCCTCTTCTCTTCAGAACCAACATTTTATTTAATTTTTCTATTAAAAAACTTTGAGGCTTTTCTTGTTATTTTTGGCCTTATTGCGAGATTTTTCATGTTTTTAATGTGGCTACTTAGCCATTTTTATTTTACTACTGATATTTCATGGATTTTATCTCTTTTTAGTGACTTAGAGATTTATTATTTTTATTTTGAGGCTACTTGGCTAAATTGTTGTTAAGGCTATTACATGGTTTTTTGTTCCTATTGGTGAGCTGGTCTTATTTTACTTGTGTTGGGTTCTCTTGTCATATAGGGGTATGCCCAAGGGGCATGACTACATGCTTAGGGCTGCAGTACATGTCATTGGATTTGGAGGTGATGGGAATCTATGCATCTAGGACGATAGAGTGAACCAACCTCGCTTTGATACTAGACACTCAATCCTCCTTTGGTGGAGTGACACTAGTGATATTTGATCCTCCTTTGGTGGAGTGAAATAAATGATATTGAGTCCTCTTTGGTTGAGAGACTTCTATAATTTCTTCAATCCTCTTTGGTTGAGTGACCCTCACGATGTTTTGTTCTCTTCAGTGGATTGGATATGATGATATGCAGTATGGATCAGTGGATTAAATTTTATGTTATGTAGTATGGATTAGTAGATTGGGTATTATGCTATAAAATATTGATCAGTAGATTAGAAAGGTATTTGTGTATTCTCCTTATTTTTGATGATGATATTCCTCACCGTTGAGATGGATATGGTAATCAATTCAAGATTTATGGGTTATGTGTGGGGATGGTTCAATTTTGCATAATTATGGTTTACTAAGAGGGTAGTGGTGCTTTGGGGGTATGCAGTGAATACTTCGATAGACATACAGATGGGATACTTGATATCCTTGTTTGATTCTATTAGCTTACTTGAGGAGAGGTTTGAGACACTGGACTACAGATTTGTTGACAATGATTACTATACTTTGATTCAGTGGGGAAATTTATCTAGAGATATTTTTACCTTGGGTCTTGGGACCCCACTACATATGGGAAAGTGCACAGAGATGGGGGGGCCAAATAGCGGACACATTTTCGATTTTTAAGTGAAATGTAAGCACATTTTGGGAAAGCACGAGCGCATTATGAATTCAAGGATTGGTAATTACCAAGCCTGAAACATGAGCGCGTTATAATGCGCTTGCATTCGTGTTTTCTATGTGGCATATGTGCTTATGGGAGGGATATATTTATTTGAAATAAATGGTTTAAGTATAATAAAGTGATAAATATTAATAAAAAGAAAAACTTATAATTGTTTATTAATCTTTATACTTTATTATACTTTAAATTTATTTTAGTAAATATAAGAACTTAAGGTCACTTTGCACCTTATGGATTAGTCTCACAACTCCATCTGTCACGGTTTAGAAGATAGTTTTTTAGATTCTAATATGGTAAGTACATAGGTATTTTTCAGGATTTCAACATTCAGCCTAATGGTTATAGGGTTTAAAATTATACAATCGATATCTATTTTGTGAAATAATATAGTCATTGGTTTAGGTTTTGGGGTCTTCTTAATTGGTTATTGACATTTGTAGGAATTTTAAGATGTATCAAAACTATTTATTTTAAACCTCATAACTCCCAAAGGTAGTAAAAATTGCTCAAATAAATGGACTCATGCAATTCTTTATAACACATTATAAATCAAAACACATATGTAAGTTTGTATCGATTCAAATAATCAAGGGTCGAATGGTCATCAAGAGATATGTGAAAGATTTGAAATTTCACGAGGTGATGCAAAGCTCCAACACATTTTTCTGCATTCATCAACTCATAACAACCAATTTCAATTGTTATCATTAGTATCTTATTTTTAGAAGTCTTTCCAATAAGCTCTATAGGCTCAAATATGCAAAAATGGCACAATTAGCCTAAAACTTACCCTTGTAATCCCATATCCTGATCTCACATTTTGTACACAAGGCCCAATCAACTATTAAACTGGTTGTTTTCTTGTAAAACCTCAGTTTCCTCATACTCAACTGTCTTCCTCTCACTAGCTTTAAGTGTCCTAATTCCAAATCAAGCACCAAATTTTGGAATTTTTTTCTTCCATTTGCTCCTTCCAACTCTTTATATTTTTTTGACCATGCTCATACTAACATGAAACCATTCAAAAAAGTGATAATTAATCAAATAAATCATATCCTCTCAAGTTTAAATTAATCCTTCCCGTGTGTTAGCTCTCAACAAACCATTCCCATGCAAGATCCATGATTATGCCACATCTAGTCATATCCACAACTAAACAAACACATCCTTAAATACCTTTAGGCTTAGATGTAATGCATGAAATTTTCAAATGTCACCCCTTTAAAACTTATCTTGTTACCATCTTTTCTAATTTTTAGCCTATTAACTCTTTCTAGCTCTAGTCTTTGTGCATTTTATAGTGTACCTTTCAATATAGGGGGTTTCAAACCATACCGATGGGTTTACTAGATACCCATTTATTAATTCTCCCTCTATACAAGATTTAAATATGTTCTTCTTTCCAAAACATCCCTCAAATCCCTATGTCTTAGTCTCCCTTTAGATCTTCAAATTGTAACTATAACTGTGCATACTAACTGTTAATGATATCTCTAATTTTGACCAAAGAATACTTAAAATTCCATCATATTCCTTTCAAGGACCTTGTTTTTTTTATTCTTGCAAATTTGGGGTCTAAATTCCCTAATTTTGGTTTTTAAAACATATGCCATAGTTATAGCCTATCTTCAGTGATGGTCGAAATCGTCTCAGGATCACAAACAATGCATATTTTATGATAGTGTTTCTAAACACTCAATCAATTCTTAGTAATGAAATCACATCTTGCAAGTCATAGAGTTTTAATTTACAATGTTTTAATACATAACGAAGGTAAAGAACATGGAATTCATTCTTGGACATTCCTCCAAGCTTCATTTAGGGTTCAATCCTTTTATCAGGAGGAGTAAACCTATATATATCCATGAGGAGAAATGAGAAAAGAGAGTTTCCAGACATCATAAGTATGCTCCACTCATGTGAAATATTAGCAGGAGGTGAATTATCAGATGAATAAGAGATCATCATGTTCAAATATAAAAAGTGAGCTCAAGGAGTGAATTGATGATCATCTGATCTTAATCTATCCATTGTGTCCAGATCTCTTTAAGAAACAAATAAAATGAGCTAGTCAATGCATACTAAGGGATCCATGGACCATCATGTGTGAAGGATCAAGAAAAGTCACATATTCTTATGGAGAGGGATATGAGAAACAAGTGTATGAGCATCTAAATCTGATTCCATTCAAGGAGGATTTTGAATCCTTGAAGGGTAAGAGGATGATATTCATATGGAGTATGTTGTCATGGTGAATTGACTGACCAAAAACTGTAAAACTTAAACCATGAAAACCAAGCCAAAATGTGAATCATCTCATACTCTCAAAGCAATACATACCTCCCAAGATTTTTTTAAACACTTAATTAGTGCCTGGTAATGAGCTCAATACATTGTAGAGGTTGGGATCATGTGATTCACCTTCATGTTCTAATTCCATGTGGATAAAATTGATCAAAAAGGGTGTTCTTCGATATGGTATTAGGAGTCTTCTCCACAAATGGTGTGACTCAAGAAAACTCTAAACTATTTTGTAACCCAATTCGACATAGGTTTTTAGATTCTAATAATCGCTATCATCTCAGATATCAATATTTTCTTGTGAAACCCAAAATAGGTTTTTAGATACTGAGGCGAGAAAAATAGATCATCTACTATTGCCTTCCGTTGAAAACTCACCATGGCTAGTGGAAATTCCAACAGGTTTTTTTAAAGTTATGTTAACCTTCCCAAGGTTTTAGATTACCCCAGGTGATAGAAATTAATTCAAATAAGATTAAATGAACGATTTAAACGTCCTCTGGAGACCTAAAAGAAATTTTTGGCCTTTTACAGATGGACACACACTTCGGGAAGGTTAAGGGAAATTCTAAAGCATTTTGATAGTGATTTCGAAGAGGAATTGGAAAAGTTGTTTGAAGTAATTTAGGAAAATTTAAGAGAGGAAAATTGAGACAATAATGATTTCAGGATTATTGTGTCAACATCAGGGTATTCAAGTTAGGGAATGAGAAGATAAACGGTGAATGTTGTCTTATATGGAAGAATTCTGGGAGATCCCAAATCAGTTTAGATAGAAATAATTACATTCAAACTGTGTATGATAGTCACTTGGATAAAAAGTGGAATCAGGAGGGAATCATGAGGTTTTGAAGGATCAAACAGTAAGAACTGTAATCAAATTCAAGGTACATTAGGGAATTGATCATTCAGGAAACATGATGAGAAAATATCAACTGAGTTGATGATGGTAGTCCTCATGAGCTCAAAAAATGGTGTATATATTTAGATATTTGGAAAACTTAATCAATACTTGGGAGGTGCTCACATCTTGCAATTCATGGAGGGGATTTCACAGTAATTCAATGAAGAGTTGGAGTTCCAAGAATATGAGCTCACCCTAAAAAATTACATCAAGTATCATTCTGGGATCAATCCTTCCATTATAGAGGAGGAAGCCTATTTCCATGAGGAGAAATCGAGGGAAGCGTGTCAAATACTATAATACTGTTTCCAATGATGTACATCTTGTTATGTAAGTGAATTTGAAGTTAAAAAAAAATGTTCTGTCATCAGTTAAGGGAAAGGGAAGCTCATAAAGTGATTTGAGGATCATCATATCTTGAAATCTACCCCCATCATGTTAAAACCTCTTCAGGGAGACAAACCAAGAGAGCTATGTAACCAAACTAAGGCATTTAGGACCATCAGGTGTGAAGGATCAAGGGATCATCTATACATGGACGGCATAGATCAAAGCGGTGTATGAGTATCCTGAAGTTGATTCCATATGAGGATATAATATAGATCCAAAAAGGCTATGTGATGATATTCATAGAGGATACATGTATGTTAGAATGAGAAAT